>SJYV01017837.1:538957-677764 GCA_006410875.1 Neotragus pygmaeus
ATCACCGGCCCGGCCCGTTTCGGCCCGCGGGCCGCCCCCGATGCGGAGGCGCTGCCGCCGGGGCCATGCAGCAGGCGCCGCAGCCTTACGAGTTCTACAGCGAAGAGAACAGTCCGAAATGGCGGGGACTGTTGGTCTCGGCCCTGCGGAAGGTCAGTGCTGGTGCCCGGGCGGCCTCGGGGCCCGAGGGAGGTGCCGGGGCCGAGGCAGGCGGCAGGCGGGCGGAGCGCGAGCCACGGCCCGAGCCGCGGCCCCTCGGACGCGCTAACGGGGAGCTGCACGCCTTCCCCGCGCTCGGCGCCGGAGGGCCCAGCGCTTTCTCTCCGGCCGGCGACGAGGGGCTTGTGATTACCTTTGCGTCCCAAAGGACGTTTTCTCAAGTTATTGCCTGGCCCCGGAAGGAAGGTTTTGTTATGATCATAAAACTGGATTTCATGTTGCAGTCGTTTCGTCAGGCGACTTCCGCCGTTGACCAATTTGTTGTCCTCGGGCTGGATTCGGGCAAGAGAAAGTCCCGCTGGTATTTAGACAGTTTCTAAAACAAAAGCACGTTTCTAGGCCGAGTAATCACTTTTAATTAAATTTTTGGGGGCTNTATTTCTCCCGGCAATCTTGATTCCAGCTTGTGTTTCTTCCAGTCCAGCATTTCTCATGATGTACTCTGCATATAAGTTAAACAAGGCAGGGTGACAATATACAGCCTTGACGTACTCCTTTTCCTATTTGGAACCAGTCTGTTGTTCCATGTCAAGGGTCCCATCATTGGATAATGGGAGCCTCTTCAAATTGGTATCTGAGTGCTTTTGAAATTGGTGTTAAGTTTAGGAGAGGTACTTCTGGTTGCTCTGATGGAGCCCACTTTTTAAATTAATTTATTTTTAATCGAAAGATAAATGCTTTACAATATTGGTTTGATTTCTGCCATACATCAAAGTGAATTAGCTATAAGGTGTACATATGGCCCCTCCCTTTTACCTCCCTCCCACCTTCCTAGCCAGTTCTTTTTAACTGTTACATATTGTTGCACCTCTTAGAAATGCAGACTGGAAGTTATCTCTCTGCTCACTCTTCCAGTGGGTGCGATCCACACTCCTCAGTGTTTACTGAGCATTTTTTTTAAACTTCTCCAGAATGATCTCTCTCCCCACATCTTGAACTTGGGCCATTCCTACTAAACTCATCCTGAATATGCCAGACACACCTCATCAGCTTTATCCAGGCTGTTCTGTCTACCTGTACGACTTCCTCACCTGCCTTTGCCCGGCCATCTTCTCTTCATACCTCTGGTCTCATTTTTTAACCATCCTTTCCCTAAAGAAGCCTCTTCTGGCAGTCCCTATCTCCTCTAATACTGAGTTAAGTGGCTCTTGCGTTCCCGGAACACCAGTCTATTGCTGGAAATGTCATGAGATGGAGAGAACACTCAGGGAGTGTCCCCTGGGTGGCTGAAAGGCACGTGTTGATAAATCTCCCAGACATGAGTTGGCATCCTGAAGCTGGTGCTCACAGTGCCTTGAGAGAGGGAAGGTCACAGGGCTTTTGTTTTGCTTAATTAGGGTCAGAGCCTCCTTGTGTGTGGGGGGAGGGTGGCTGAACCTGGCTGGGCCCCCGCTCGTCTGGTACCCACCCTCTCCAGCCCCCACCGGAGGGAGGCCTCAGCCATTGCTGAACAAATACGAGACCACCAGGTGGAAGATACTACCTAACACTCTCCCGCGGCCCCATCCCCTAGTCACCGATAAGGCTTATCACTCTGTATCGTAACTATTTACTTTGTGTGTGCAAACGCGCCACCGCATGTGGTAAGACTTCCTAAAAGCAGTGTCTGGCTGTATTATCTCCTGCTCTGTCCCTAGCGTTTAGCACACTTCCTGGCTACTAAGTGGTTCTTGGTGCATTCTTGCTGAATAGGCTCATGATTGCCATCCGAGACAGCGCAAAGTCTATCCCGCCCCCGCCCAGCAATGCTCAACCCTAGAATCATATGGGGACCCTTCAGACCAGTTTATTCATCCGGGTCTCTGAGGCTGGAGCCTGGCACGTGGCCTCGTTGAAGCTCCCAGGTGATTCCAATAAAGTGCAGCCAAGCCAGAGAGCCTGCCCGGCCAGATGCACATGCTCCCGACGCGACACCGGGGTCCACGACCCACACCACGTGACCCATGGCCCGTACCAACTCGGGGGGGAGGGGGCGGTGCGCAGGGGAGCTCCGAGGGCTTTACAGCCTTTGGCCCTTGACTTAGCCCAGGGCCTCCCTGCCAGGCAGAGGCGCAGAGGGTGGGAGCTGGGGGCGCAGAGTGGGGTCGGCCCCCGCCCCAGGGCGGAGGTGCGCTGACCTGAGCCACCAAGCTCCCCCACTACCCATCCCGTGCCCCGCCCCTCGGCTCCCGTGCAGTTTGAGGAGATCCACGAGGTGATCGCGCGCTACAAGACACTCGTGAGCATGCACCACGACCTCATGCAGTCAGCACAGGAGGGCCAGGAGAAGATTGAGCGTGCCAAGGCGCGGCTGGCACGCTACAAAGAGGAAAAGGACGACGAGATCCTGCAGCACAACAACGAGCTGGCGCGTCTGCAGATGCGCTTCGACCGTGCCCGCAGTGACGTCATCATCTGGGTGTGTGCCGGGCCGGCGGGGGACACACAGACGCGCGCACACACAGGCAGGCGCGTAATACACACACACACCCCTCAGCACACACAGGTAAGGGACACACACACCAGCACACACACCCCTCAGCACTCACGGGTAAGGGACACACACCAGGACACACACACAAACACGGGTGAGGGACGCACACAACAACACATACACGCCCACCCTTAGCGCTCACACCCCGCCCTCATTTCCCTCCCCAGGAATCTCGCTGGGCGCACATTCAGAACACCGCTGCCAAGAAGACCCTCTTGCTTGGCACCATTAAGATGGCAACGCTGAACCTCTTCCAAATCGTGAGCAAACAGTTGAAGGAGGCGACTTTCGTGTCCCTGGAGGACACTCACAAACAGCTGGACATGGTAAGAGGAGCCCAAGTGCCTGGCAGGCAGGCTGGAAGTAGCCATGATGGTTCTCCGTGGGTTGAGGGGAGGCGTGACGGCTAAAGAGCAGTGGTTCTCAAGTTTCAGAATCGCCTGGGGACTCGAGCTTGTTGCTGGACCCAGCCCCAGAGTATTGGACTCGGGAGATGAGAAACCATGAATTTTCATTTTCCTCACGTTTCTGGGTGATCGTGCTGGTCCGGGTTCCACACTTAGAGAAGCACTGCATTAGTGCTAAGGTTCTGTTGGCCCATCAACAGGTCAGTAGAGGAACCCATTATGAATTCATTAGCTGCTGCACAACAGTCTTACAAAGTTCTAGTGAGATGCTGAAGGCCTGTGACTGGGGCCCATCCTTGGGGAAAAGAGAACATCGGCAGTGCAGAGGCGGGAATCAGCAAGGGAGCTGACAGTATCAGTCTTGTTAGTACCATTCTGCGATTTTTCTCTTTGAATTAATTGAAAGGAAACCGAAAAGGAATTACCGTTCTCACTGTGTATGATACAAAGCTGTCTGATGCCACGTCTGTGTGCCCCCTGGAATAATCTCACTTCTGACCAAAGGAAAGCCACATCCCGTAACTTGGGAAACTCGGCACCATGCTTCTTGTGACATGCGGAGAACCATGACTATTTATCCTTTTGGCATATCCTTTTAGCCTTTAGCTCTGCCATGAAACAGTGGAAAGTAGGCTTCTAAAGGCTGGAATTTCTGTTTGCTTTGTTCTCTGTTTTATCCCCAGCCTCTAGAACTATGCCAGGCAGATAGTAGGCACTCAATAAGTATTCAGTGAATGAATATGAAACACAAGCCAATGAAAGCAACTGACTAAGAAGCGCTTCATCTGTTTGGTTTTTGTTTTTTAAAGAGAAAAGATGGGAATTCCCTGGGGGTCCACTTGTTAGGAATCTGCACTTCCACTCCAGAGGACCCATGTTCTGTCCTTGAACAGGGAACTAAGATCCTACAAGCCTCACAGCATAGCCGGGGGAAAAAAAAACCCCAAAAACCCAGCAACCTGAAATTCATGAAATGTAAAGAATTTCACCTACTGACCAGCAGAATTTCCTTAAACCAAAGAATCAGCCTGCATCGTAAGGCATGTTAGAACTGAATTATTCATATTAACAGTCCAAAGACTGTAAAGGGAGTTTGTAAGAAAGTTTCTTGTGAAACAGCGCTCCTCAAGCTTTTTTTGGTAGCAAGTTACCTTTACACTCATAAAATTTGGGGAAGACCCCTAAAGAGCTTTTGTTTATATGGGTTATATCAGCTGATATTTACCTTATGAGAAACTCAAGCAGAAAAACGAAAACTATTTAATTCATTTAAAATGACAGTAAGAAACGTGTTAACACAAATAACATATTTAAGAAATAGATTTATGCATTCATTTATTTAGGGCTGCCTTGGACTTCCTTGGTGGCTCAGGCGGTAAAGCGTCTGTCTACAATGCGAGAGACCTGGGTTCGATCCCTGGGTCGGGAAGATCTGCTGGAGAAGGAAATGGCAATCCACTCCAGTACTATTGCCTGGAAAATCCCATAGACAGATGAGCCTGATAAGATACAGTTTATGGGGTGGCAAAGAGTTGGACACGACTGAGCGATTTCTCTTGTAACTTCACTTGGGTCTTAGTTGCGGCATGTGGAATCTTTGATCTTGGCGTGAGGGCTGCAGAGTTGCCTGGGCTCTATAGTTGAGGCACATAGGTTTAGTTGCCCCACTTTGCATGAGGGATCTTCGTTCCCTGATCAGGGATCAAATTCATGTTCCCTGCACTGGAACGTGGATTCTTAACCACTGGACCACCAGGAAAGTCTCATAAATAGCATTTTTAATGAAAAATACATTTTCAAAAAGTATTTTGTGGGATGGGTGGCATTTCGACACTTTGCAAATCCCTAAAATGCTCCTTGCTGGAGGACAGGTATTCTCACACCTGCTTCTGTATCCAATCTGTCACGATAGCCTCTGTGTGGGAACATCCCACTTGGGTAGAAGTCCACGTCACGTAGACTCACCAGAAGAAAAGACAAGTAGCAGAAGTAACAAAAGACAGGTAACACCGTAGCGTTATTGTAGAAAGAGTTTTGGCCTTGCAGGCCCCTCTTCCTTGCTGTAGGGTCTCAGGACTCAAGGCGTCCGCAGGCCCCTCCCCTTTAGCTGTTGTAAAGAGAGATGGGGTGGTGATCTCCAGCCCATGGCCCCTGCCCGAGCACCCCCTGGCCAGACAGTAGCTTATAGTCCATTCACTCCACATTCTGAGCTTTCAGACTCCCTTGAACATTTGTTGTCCTCCCCCCAACCCCCTGCCCTGGGCATGCTGCATGGCCTTTGGGATCTTAATTTCGCAACCTAGGGTCAAACCTGGGATCAAACCTGGGCCCCAGGCAGTGAAAGCACCAAGTCCTAAGCTCTGGACCACCAGGGAATTCTCTTCTCAACCTTGACTTGCCTCCACAGGAATTCCTTATATGCCCAAATGTTATTTTTAAATATCCCACTTGAGCCTACTGACACATATACGTGATTAAGTAGCCTGAAAAATGGAAAATAAAGACCTAGGAAAATATTGTAATAAGTTGAAACTTTATATAAGGTAAATATATAAATAGTATTATAAATCATACATGTTACATTTATAGTAAATATAAGTTAAAATCTAAGGTCAAGGCAAGAGAGAGATGTAAGGACTCTTGGTTCTTGGATTATAAAGGACAGTAGTTCGACAGGAACAGAAGTTGGCTCTGAGATGCCTCGTAACCAGAGGAAAAGCAACAGACTGTTCTTGAACCAAAATAAGAAAACATAAGGTTTCCTTAGAGAGAGACATCCTTTCCCAGCACCTAACCTCTAGCTGAAAATTTTCACAGAGGCTCCAGAGACACTCAGTGAATTATGTTCTCAGTAGCATCCCTACAATGGATGCATGTGTGGGCCTCAGAAGGGAGTCACTCATCTAGAACTGGGAGCAGGGTACCGCTCAGGGAAAGTGATTCTGCAAAAGGCCAAGACGATTTGCATTCCACTCCCTGTCTGTGCAAGGTCCAGCGTTTTTATCTCTGAATAAAATCCAAACTGTGCTTGGCAAATCCTAGAATCCCAAGGTGATTAAGTTTCCTCCAGAAAAATAAATGGACTCTATGGACTAAAAAGGGGCTTCCCAGGTGGCGCTAGTGGTAAAGAACCCACTTGCCAAGGGTTCGATCCCTGGGTCAGTAAAATTCCCCTGGAGGAGGGAGGGCATGGCAACCCACTCAGGTATTCTTGCCTGGAGAAGCCCATGAACAGAGGAGCCTAATGGGTTATAGTCCATGAGTTGTCAAAGAGTCGGATACAACTGAAGCAACTTAGCACAGCACAGCATGTGGACTGAAAAAATTTAGAAAACAAAGTTAAATGAAGTTTGCTGGTTTTAAAATGCAGAACTTCACAGTGCCTCTGCTATGGCTCTGTCCTGAGACTCCAAGCTGATCAGGTTTCTACAGTTTGCTTGCCCACAGAATCTGTTTTGGGGACGTGATGACTTACTATAAGAACATAGTTTGGGAAATATTGCACTTGGCATCTCGGTAACCTCGGGAAAGTTACTCTAATTTTTTGTTTCTTCTTTTGCAAAATAGGAATTCTGTTGGTAATCGTAATAGTGTTAGCAACTAGCAGGTTGTTGAGAGTTTTGGACAGTCTGTGTAGCCCTGTCTTTTGGAACACTCTTGAAAAGGAGAAACTGTCGGACTGAGATCTAAGAGGCCATCCGGGCCAACCTTTTCTCCCTCTTTCCTTTTTAAAGATAAAGAAGTCAAGTCCCAGAATGATGAAGTAATTTTCTCAGAGTTGTGTCAGGACCCCAAGTCATCTTTTTTGTTTTTTAAATTGAAGTGTAATTGATTTACAGTGTTGAGTTATAATAGTTTCAGGGGTACAGCAAAGTGACTGTTGTGTATGTGTGTGTATATATGAATGGATAAATACATATATCCATATTCTTTCTTTCAAATTCTTTTCAGTTATAATAGTTTAAGATATTGAATATAGTTCCCTGAGCTATGTATTGATAGTAAGTCCTTGTTGTTTCTCTGTTTAATATATGGTAGTGTGTATCAGTTAATCCATACTCCCTATCCCTCCCCCCTTCCCCTTTGGGAACCATAAGTTGGTTTTATATGTCTGTGAGTCTGTTTCTGCTTTGTAAATAAGTTCATTTGTACTATTTTTAGATTCCACATATAAGTGATAATCATATATGTTTTTGACTTACTTCACTTAGTACGGTGATTTCTGGGTCCATCCGTGTTGCTACAAATGGAATTATTTCATTCATTTTTATGGCTGAGTAATATTTCACTATGTATGTGTATCCATATATATATACACATATACCGTATTTTCTGTATCTATTCATCTATTGATGCAGAACCACAGGTCTTCTAACTTATGAGGCTGTGCTCTTTCCACTGTATCATACTGATTGTATGTTCCTTTTTTAATATTGTGTTTAAACACTTATTTATTTTTAATTAGAGGATAATTGCTTTACAATGTCGTGTTGGTTTCTGTCATATATCACCATAAATCAGCCATAAGTATAAACATGTCCCTCCCTCTTGAACCTCCCTCCTATCTCCATGATTGCATGTTCTTTACAACTAAAGTTAGTGAATAGAATTGAAATTTCCCTGATGACTCAGGATTAACATAATGAGCCTCTGTTCTGGGTTTCAAGTAAATTAACCTGCTTAAAGGCTGTTAACTAGTGGAGAGGCGTCTGCCCTGACCCTGGCTGACTCCTTTCTGCTGACGCTTCTGTCCCCAGAGTTCTCTCTGGAGCCTCCCCCTGTCTCCCTGTGAGATGGTCAGCCTGAACTTCATCCTCTCACTGCATCTGCCTCTAAGGGTTCCCACCTCCATCCCTCCTCATTACCTCTAGTCTGCTAAACCTGATTCTCCACGTCAACTAGAATAATATCAAATGAGGGAAAGTGACCTCAGTCACAGGAAATGGTGACTCCCTAGAAGCAGGCTATGCCCAGATGTTTCTGGATGGGCAGCCTGTCACCAGCATGGGATTGACTTGCAGTCCTTTGGCCTCGCTAGATCCAGCAGTTTATCCAGGACCTGTCAGACATCTGGACAGAGGTGAAGAAGAAGGAGCTACAGCAAATCCGGGTTTGAGGAGCAGCCGTGGTTCCAGAACGTTCCAAGACGAAGAAGGGAGGGAGGAAGTTGCTGGTGACCTTGCCATCCAGTCAGCCCAGTCCAGCTCCCTGGAACATACCCCTAACTCACCTTCATGCCTTCCTGCTGGTGAAATCCCTGTTTTTCACATCAGGCCTCAGCCCATCCCATCCCTGAAGACATTAAATGTTATAAGAATTTTGTTCCTAAGTTCTCTCTCTTTTTGGTGGTTTATTCATGGGGAAGAAGGTACACTGAGGGAAGAACCCCTCAAAGCACTCCCTCTGGAAGCTGGTCACTTAGGCTGCTCAGGTTTGATGTCTCCTAGGCTTTTCTATGTATGCAGGAAGGGTCCACTTGGCAACATACAGTAGGGTGGACATAGGCCCCTTCCTCTCTGCTACCTCAAGTTTTTTTCTTAAGTTGGTGTTTCCAGTTGGAGTGCAGAAACTCACTAAAAACCTGAAGGCAGCTTTCCGGGTCAGAGCAGCAAAGGGACGAGTTAGGAACTCTTTCTTCCCTGACCTCAGAAGGAAGCCCTGCCCTCCCCCGGTCCCCACTGGACCCTAAGACCTGCAGTATGGTATCAGCCACGCTGATGTTAGAGTAGCAGGCAGGCCTCCAGGTGATGGCATCTTAGCATCTTAGGCTGGAATGATGGCTTCACNAACCCACTCCAGTACTCTTGCCTGGAAAATCCCATGGACAGAGGAGACTGGCAGGCTACAGTCCATGGGGGTCGCAAAGCGTCAGACATTACTGAGCAACTGAGCACTAAACATGCCATCATAGGGCATCTGAGACAGCAAAGAAGTCCCTGCATACCACAGTACCTGCGGCCACAGGAGAGAACACATTCAGTTACTATCCTGGCCCCCTGTCATATAGTTGCACGAACTGAAGATGCCTTTGTAATTAAAACCTTTCTGGATAAAGGTACTGAATTTCTCCAAGTTGGGCCTGGAACACATAAGGGCTTTAAGAATAAATGCTAATCGCTGTTTTCCTAAACTGTGTCACAGGTTGGAGCCCCACCAGGGCTTGTATCTCTAAAAATAACACAGTTACAAAACAGAACAGACTCACAAGCACTTATTTCGTGCCAGACACCACCATAAACACTGTGCCAATCTGTGAATTCATTTAATTATTAAACTTCAACAGCCCTTTGTGGTGGTTACCACCATCATACCCATATAACAGACAATGAAACAGGCAAAGCAACTTGCTGCTGATCCCCAGTTAATGAGTGGTTCAGCCACGTTTCTGGAACTAGCTGGTTGACGCTCTCAACCCGTACACATTTGGCCACTGAAGTGGTGGGCACTACTCTTCCCATTTCCAGTTCTCCCACAGCGGTGTAGACACAGGGCCCCGGCCGCGTGGGCACATTTGGAGCAATGTACCTGTTATCTGGAATGGCAACCACAAGTAGTGTACACCTCCTGGGAAATCCTCAGGACTGGAACCATTCAGCCGCTTGCACCGGATTCCCAGGTGGACCAGTGGTGAATTCGCCTGCAAATGCAGGAGACGCGGGTTCGATCCTTGGGTCTGGACGATCCTCCGGAGGAGGAAACGACTACTCACTCCAGTATTCTTACCTGGAAAATTCCATGGACAGAGGAGCCATGGGGTCGCAGAGCCGGACACTACTGAAGCGACTTAGCACACAGTACATACCTGGGCCCAGAGGCCGAGATCTGAGTAGATTAAGGGGTGCCACGACACCCAAACTCTAGTCGACTCAGCGTTTGGAACACATGTGCTGAGGGACTAACCCCTAGTTCTGTGTTACCGCGCCTACAAATGACGTCACGGGCAAGCGCCTGTCCGAAGCCCAACCCCTTCGGGTTACGTGAGGTCGCGCCGCCGGAACCACCGAGATGGGCGGCCTAGAGGGATGGTGGACACCTGCGCTCGGTTCCGCCTGATCTTTGAGAGACCCGCTTCTAGGGGTTATGAGGGAAAGAGGGTAAATTCTGGCCAACTCTTCTTGCCAGTCCCGTTAGGCGCTGGCTTCCTCGTTTTCCTTAGCGCCTCGTCAGCACGCTGCCCCTGAACTCGCCTCCCTCTGACCGGATGCCCCGGCGTCTCGGCCTCACAGAAGCCGCCGAGGTGGCTGCGGGCCTCTAGAGTCCTGGTCTAGTCCCTTGCCCACCGAGGCGTGATCCGTTTTTTGTCTAAAAGAAGTTGGCCCAACAGCCCCCTGTGGCCGGTACTGGAGTTTCTGATGTTTGGGGTCTCCTGCTTGCTTGGGTGGAGAGCCTCTTGTTCACTCAGTCCAAATCCAGCGACCTTTGTCTCCTCTCCATAGGCACTTTAGGGGGTCAATGACGTGGGTCCCCATAAGCACTTTGTTAGGTTTTTAGTTTGTTCAGACCCCGCACTGTAGGGGCCGAGTTCGTCATGTGTGTCTCGGTCCCCTCGGTGTGAATGGTCCCAGGAGCGCTCTTGGGCAAAAGAGGCAGGTGGTGGACTGTCCCGAATACCAGCTAGAGCAATTCATGAGGAGGTGGGGGCCATCAGCCAGTGGAGGGCTGATAGAGACTCCTGCCAATGCTGGAAATGAGATGGAAGCCTGGGCGGTTGTGGGTGATGATGTAGAAAAGGGACCGTTGCGCTCATGGCTCTTCTTCTCTTAGCTTTTAAGGTTCTTGCTNTCCCTTGGACTGCAAGGAGATCCAACCAGTCCATTCTGAAGGAGATCAGCCCTGGGTGTTCTTTGGAACCTGTGCCTGTTGTATTGCAAGCTGAGTTCTTAACCACTAGGCCACCAGAGGGGCTTCCCTGGTGGCTCAGTGGTAAACAATCTGCCTGCAATTCAGGAGACAAGCTTTCAATTCCTGGGTCAGGAAGATATCCTGGAGGAGAGCATGGCAACCTACTCAAGTATTCTTGCTGAGAAAATTCCATGGACAGAGAAGCGTGGCTGGCTACAGTCCCTGGGGTTGCAGAGTGGGACACAGCTGAAGCGACTACACACGCACGAGATCACCAGGGAAGTCCCCAAGTCAAAATTTTCATTTTGAAATTTATTTCATTGAAATAATTTAAAAACCTATTTTCCTAAGGATGTGTTCATAACTTTGCACCCATTTAACAATATCTGAAGCACCCACTATGTGACACTTCTCTAGACACTGGGAATACAAACAGTGAGCTGTTAAATCTCTGAACATAAGCCCTTCTAAATCAGAATTTCTTCAGAATGAAGTCAGCTGGTTCTTCTTAATAATCCTTTGAACTTCCCAGATAGTAATATCTTTTTCAAACCTTGGCCATTTTTAAGTATACATTTCAGTANAGCTGTTAAATCTCTGAACATAAGCCCTTCTAAATCAGAATTTCTTCAGAATGAAGTCAGCTGGTTCTTCTTAATAATCCTTTGAACTTCCCAGATAGTAATATCTTTTTCAAACCTTGGCCATTTTTAAGTATACATTTCAGTAGTGTTAAGTACATTCACATTGTTGAGAAACAGATCTTCAGAACGTTTTCATCTTATAAAACTGAAACTCTACACCTATTAAACAACAGCTCCCAAATCCCCCCTCTCCCCAGCCCCTGGCAACCACCGTCTACCTTCTTTTTGTGTGTGTGTGCTGCACAACATGCGGTATCTTAGGTCCCCAACCAGGAATTGAACCCACATTCCCTGCAGTGGAAGCTCAGAGTCCCAACCACCAGACTACCAGGGAAGCCCCTTCCATTCTAATTTCTCTCTCTTGGAGTTTGTCTCCTTTAGATACCTCATATGAGTGGAATCATACAGTGTTTGTCTTTTTGTGACTAGCTTATTTCACTTAACATGTCCTGTAGGTTCATCCATGTTGTAGCATGTGATAGGATTTCATTCCCTTTTTAAGGCTGAATAGTATTCCAGCTTATGGATATACCACATTCCGTTTATCCATTCATCTGTTGGTGGACATTTTGGTGTCCAAATGTTTTGGTGCACTGGCTTAATTGCTCTGTGGTATGTGGGATCTTCCAGGATCAGGGATCGAACCCACGTCTCCTGCATTGTCAGGTGGATTCTTTACCACTGAGCTACCAAGGAAGCTCCCTCTTCTAAAAAAAAAANCAAAATAAGTGAATTCAAATAAAAGACAAAACGTTTTTTTAAAAAGCATCAACTTTAGACTTAGGCGCCCGGTCCAAGCTCAGACCCAGGGGGCCGGAAGTGCTTTCCAGACTCTGACTCAAGTGCAGAGTGGTGTAAGTGGAAGTACTGGAGGGTCCAGCCTGCCTCCTTCACTGGACTGAAGGACTGGAGGTTTCTTTATAAAATAGAAAAATATAAACATGATAAGCAGTTGAGGGAGTCAAAAGAAGGGGAAAAATAGAGTTTAGTAAAAATAGCTAACATCCAATAAGGGTAATTTCCCCTCTTCGTTGCCAGAGTGACATGCATGTCCCTTTCGTTTCCTGGTTGACCACATCCTGTTTTCATTTTGGGAAAAGGACCCTTGAATTTTTTCTCTTGAATCCAATTCTCCTTTCTCCAAACTGCCTTCCAGAGAATGTCTTCTTACCTAGACAATTTGGAAGGTATGAACAGATTGATCTTTATGTGTCGTTCGGCACGTGGGGTTCTAATTCCCTGACCAGGGGCAGAACCCAAGGCCCCTAAACAGTGAGAGCGCAGAGTCTTAACCACTGGACTGCCGGGGAAGTCCCTACTTTTTTTTTTTTTACAACCTGTGAACTTTGGCAAAATGGCAGTTGAGTACTATATTAATTGTGGCAAGGCACAATGTATTAATTGTGCAAACAATTGCTGAGTATCTCTTGCTTGTGATAGAAAACAAATCGTTAAGAACCATTCGAAGGAGGTCACAAGAAAGTTCTGGTAGAATTCCTGACTTCAAGGCACTTACAGCCTGATTTGGAGAAAAAGATGTACGTGTAAGCAACAGGACAATAATCATATCCTTTAGTAGTTTCCGGCTTCCCTGGTGGCTCAGAGGTTAAAGCGTCTGCCTCCAATGCGGGAGACCTGGGTTCGATCCCTGGGTCGGGAAGATCCCCTGGAGAAGGAAATGGCAATGCACTCCAGTATTCTTGCCTGGAGAATCCCATGGACGGAGGATCCTGGTGGGTTGCAGTCCACGGGGTCACAAAGAGTCGGACACGACTGAGTGACTTCACTTACTTAGTAGTTTCCAGTGACTCTCAATGTAGCAACTCACAGAAAGGAAAGTGCAGAGTAGGCTGATATAGGCACAAAAGAAACACGTTTAATTTGATTGATAAAAAGGAGGAAAAATTGAGAAAATTTAAAAGAATTTCAGGTATTAAAGTCAGTATAACTTTGCATAAACAACACTTCCAACAGCTTTATGCGGCACACACACAACGTCGGGGGCGGGGGGTGGTGAAGAAGATGACTGAGTCTGTCATCAGGAGGCTTGTTGTGGGGACTTCCTGGGTGGTCGAGTGGTTAGGAGTCTGTGCTCCCAGTGCAGGGGACATGGGTTCGATCCCCGGTTGGGGAGGATCCTACACGCTGTACAGTATGGCCAAACGGAAAAAGCAAGCTTTTCAGGACTTGCCACTTAGGACTCTGTGATCCGAACCAGTCACTTGAGCTTCTTAGGTGTTGATTTCTGCAAACAGCAGGGGGATTTCCGGTATCTATCTCTATCAGCTGAACTTCAGTTAGGAAGTGGCAGCTGGTATTTGAAGCAAAAAGGCATTTAAACTGGGAACGAGTTGCTTTAAAGAGAAAAGATGAGGAGAATCAAAGTTGGGGGGCCTTCCGCCAAAGCCTCTGCGTGACCACTGCCCCTGGTGGGGAAGCCCTCCACCGTCGCCCTCCACCGTCGCCCTCCACCGTCCAAGTCTTGCTCAGGGGCGTGACGTTGGCCAAACGTAGACAGCAGTTGCCTTGGCCAGGAACTTCAGGGAGAGCAGCTTCTAGGCCTCTAGCCCTGAGAATTCAGGAAACAGGGTCGAAAAAGGCGTGGAGGGGAGTGCAGGGCAGCCGAAGGCAGTCAGCTCTGACTGGAAGCAGCCGTCTTGGGCTGTGAATCTAGAAGCCTGTGGACGCGGAATCGCTTTAGCCATGTGCAACCCTATGACCCCCATGGGCGATAGCCCACCAGCTCCTCTGTCCGTGGGATTTCCAAGGCAAGAATACTGGAGTGGGTTGCCATGCCCTCCTCCAGAGGATCTTCCCGACCGAGGGACTGAACTCCTGTCTCCTGTATCTCCTGCATTGGCAGGCGGGTTCTTTGCCACTAAGGCCTAGGAAGCCCTTAGCAGGTGGTGCCAGCATTAAAAAAAAAAAAATCTAATGGATAAAATAGAAAATAACAGTGCATTGCGTAGAGTAATATTTGAGTGTGTGTGTGTGTGTGTGTGTACATGGTGGGTGTGTGCTTTGCATACGTGTGTGTGCGTGTATGTATGCATGGGTGTGTGTGTGGGTGTGTGTGATATATATGCTGGGTCATGATGTATAAAGGTCCAAAAGGTTTAAAAACCACAGAATAAAGAATAAGATGAATGACTTATGTGCTCTGTAACTTCTAAAGTGCAAAGAAAGCACTGCATTAATAGCCCACGTGCCCGAGCCCCACGACCGTTTTTACGCAGCCTCGCACTCCACTGTTGGCATGTTAAGGCCCCAGCTGTCTGCCCAGGCAGGTACCTTCGGATTCTCCCCTACGCATGGAAGCTCACACTCAAAAGCCTGGGAGACAGAAAACAGAGATTAGAGTGTTAAACAAGAAAAGTGGAAAAATGGCGTTTAGTGTTTGACTTTTTCAAGGCCCAACCTGGTTTTTTGACTGAATATGTGCTTCACCAGCCATCACGGCTGCTGGTACTTAGCTGGGGAGAAAAGAAGCTGAGTGATTGGTGAAACAGTTTTTAATAGATGCACGGAGCACCCCCACCCCCACCCCCTGCCCATCATAACTGTCTATTTCCACACTGAGAGGTGTCCTCACTTGGACAGCATGTTCCTGCGGACCCTGGTTACCAACTTCTGGAAATAGAAATAATACTCCAGAGTCAGTTTCATCCTTCAGCAAAAGCAGCCTTTGACTTTTTTTTAAGTGAAAATCCATTGTCGCCTCCTTCCTTGTAGACCACGTTTATTTCACAGGATTCGCGTATCTTTGGGAATGGGTTGAATTTCGTTGTGCTCAAGAGTATGTGAAATTTTAAACTGGGTATGAACTTAATCACTTATTTTTTTCTCGTTTAGAAATTCCTTCTTATCGCTCCTTCCCTGTACTGCCTCCTTTTTAAATTGCTTGTAAGAGGGCAGCTCACGATAGCATAACTGGTTTTTCTTGGAAGAGCGAATACATAATAAAAAGAGCACCATTCACTCCTAACAATTTACTGGTTGTTCTCCGAGGCCCCGGGGAGGTGGGTGGATGTTGTGACTTTTCTCTTTAGAGCAAAGGATGTATGACAAGGTGATAGGATCCAGGTCAATGCCAAGTAGGAATTCGAAACCGAGTCGTGTTTGCTCCATACAGAGCAGCGTTTTCTGCTTGCCCCTGAACGCAGGTGAGCGGGGTGGGGGGCTGCTATCAGACTGTGCTTATCACTCCGTCCCCGGTGCTTTTCCAGGCTGGTGTTTGTCCCCAGGTGGCAGGGAGGTCAGGAAATGAGAGCCTGCTCTTGCCACCCAGGAGAGGATTAAGGGAGGTGTGGCCTGGGGAGAGGTGTGGTGGGACAGGGTTATTTGAGGAAGGTAGAGATGAGAAAGAATAACTGGGGGTGTGGGCAAATCGAGTTCAGCACACAGGCAGAGTCATAAGTCAAAAACTCTTGAATGTGTGGATGGGGTTGGAATATGGGCCAAGAAAAGGGGATTCTGGTCAAATGAAAGTATCCCGTGTTCTGCAGAGTTTTAGGAGCTCTCCAAGAATGGATTTAAGGCATTTGGGGACTAGAGGAAAAATGATGTGAAACCCGGAGAACCCCAGAGGGCTGCCTTTTGGAACGAGAGTAAAAGGAGGCAGAAGTGGGAAGCTCCCGATTCTGACCACACTTGAGAGATGACGCTGGGTGCTCCGACGGTGCTCCCCTCCTCCCTGCTCCCTTCCTCCACCTCTCCCTCCCTCCTCACTCCTTCTCTCCTTTGCTTCCTCCCTCCCTCCCTGTCTTAGAAAAGTCTCTAATTAATTCTCCCCACACTGTTATGATTATTCCTACTTTAAAGATGAAATTTTAACATGCCCCAAAATCAAGTAACATGCACTCAGTGAAAAGGGACGATTCACATTTGAGTTCCTCCAGACTCCCAGACCCACGTCCTTTCCAAAACATCCCACCAGCTCTCTTCCAGAAAATGGAACGGAAAATGTCCGCAGAAACCCAATGATGATTCCAAGCCATGTTGCAGAGGGAGACTGCACTGAAATTATCCTCGTGTGTGCAGTCCGTGCCCCCAAATTCCCACCAGGTCTGCTCTCCACAGGACTGGTTACTTGCAGAAGTGAAAAGGAAAGGCCCGTGATCTGAAGGGCACTATCCTTGCAATAGAAATTCCTTGGCCACTGAAAGTCATCCTTGTGAACGCCGGGCCGTCCTGCAGCTCAACGGTGAGATTTCAGCTTTTTTGTGTTTCCTGTAGGTGAGCCCTGTGTGATTGAAGCTGGGGCTGGCCAGGACCCCATGCGCAAGGAAAATGTGGGGGCCCCTGTTGAAATGTCATAAAGGAATTTCAAGACGGTGAAGGCAGAGTGTTACCAAGTGCAGGGACCTCAGAGCCTGCGGGGCTGTGTGACTGCAGGGGACAGCCGCCCAAGAAGCTGACCCTGGAGGGAGCCAATCCACAGCGATCTGGTCCAACAAAAATATGCACCGAAGGCCTGCAGCTCGCAGTGTGTTTCGTCAAGGTCAATAGCACAACAGCATCTGGTGGCTGGAAATGTGATTCTCTAAACCAGCAAGTTGACCACAGCAGCTG
The DNA here is from genome assembly GCA_006410875.1 of Neotragus pygmaeus. NCBI lineage: Eukaryota > Metazoa > Chordata > Mammalia > Artiodactyla > Bovidae > Neotragus > Neotragus pygmaeus. The sequence goes on from SJYV01017837.1 coordinate 556,114, forward strand.
TCATAAACTCACTCACTCGTCTTTCATTCATGAGGTCTCCAGTTCACAAGGCTCTTGACAGCCTAGCCGTGGGCAGGCGCCCCGCTGGGAGTGGACGATGTGAAGGGCCCAGGGACCGCGGCCTCTAGTTCCTGTCTCTCCCGCAGAGTGGCCCTTGTTGGGTCCTGGAGACAGAGCCGCTTAGATGCTGGATGCGGTCGTGAGTGGCCCAGACTCTCCAGCCCAGAAGTCTGTTCCCCGGCAGACTCTCCACCCTCCCTCAGGGACCCACTCTCTGAGAACGTATTGGGTTCTTTGGCAGCAAGCAACAGAAGCTGACTCTGCTGCCCTGATGGAGAGAAACAGGTTATTATTGGAAAGACACGGGGAGCTCACAAAATTGACGGCAGTGGGGGATAGCCACGCCTCCCGAGGGACAGAAACCCAGGCAGGGCTGGGCAGTATGGGTAGAAGGGAGTGATATCTCATCCACATGCTGCTGCAGGAGTGAATCGACTTGGCTTTAAAATTTATTGGTTCTTTTTTGTAAACTCAGATAGCTGGAGAGATTAGACTCAAACCTACTCTGTCAGTGAACCCCGACCCCACACATCTGGGCAAGGGCTCTGTCTTGCTTTATCTCGTACATTTTCCTCATTTGATCCCCGACTCCCACTTGCCTATCCACGGACAGCTCCCGCAAATGCGCTTGGCTTCTGTGGTGGATGTGTAGGTATGCACATGCCTGTAAGGGCTTCCCTAGCGAATCTGCCGGCAGGAGACGGAGACGCAGGTTGGATCCCTGGGTCAGGAAGATGCCCTGGAGGGGGAAATGGCAGCCCACTCCAGTGTCCTTGCCTGGAGTGTCCCATGGCCAGAGGAGCCTGGCGGGCTACAGCCCATGGGGTCGCAGAGAGTCGGGCACACTTATCGACTGAGCGCACGCATGTACAAAACACTCAGTCGTTGGTACATACGTGCGTCGTTAAAACTGATGTAACTCTTTATGTGGCAGACAGTGTGCTGATGCTTACCTTTTTGAGCAATGAAAGCGTGTCTCCAGGCCTCTCCGGGCTGTACACTTAGTTCACGGGTCTAAGCTGCATGTTGTGTTTCACAGGGTCGTCCCCCAAATTTCTCAGTCCATTTCCCTAAAGATGGCCCCCCTACTTTGTCTCCAGCCCCCCAGTAAGGGGCTGACTGTGATGAGTCATCCCAAGTGTGTCCCCTGTTGGCCTGGGTGAGGCTTCTTCTGGGAGCCAAGTCTCCTGGTTAGAAAGCAGCAAAGCCACGGTTGCCAGGGGGTGGGGTGGGCTCCCTTGATGTCCCCTCCAGCACAACTGCTGGGGAAGCAGAGGTTCCCAGGGCCCAGCCCTGTCTCTTATANTGGGTGAGGCTTCTTCTGGGAGCCAAGTCTCCTGGTTAGAAAGCAGCAAAGCCACGGTTGCCAGGGGGTGGGGTGGGCTCCCTTGATGTCCCCTCCAGCACAACTGCTGGGGAAGCAGAGGTTCCCAGGGCCCAGCCTCGCCCTTTAACCTCAGAGGCGTCACTGTGCTCCGAAGTCTTCTCCCCGGTTCCAGGAGATCCCAGCAAGAGGCCATCCTCAGCTTCACCTCCCTCTCTGCAGCCCCTCGCTCACCGCTCTTCCACAGCCCAAGGTCGGGCTCCCGATGCCGTGTCTGCCCCACACAAGCCTGTCCTGTCCTCCCAGCTACCTGGTGGACCAGGGACGCAGAGTCCCTTCTGCAAGGATGCTGCGGACTGGTTGGGATGGGCCGGTTGAGGGAGGGCAGGGGAGAAGAGAGAGGTCTTCCTNCAAGAATACTGGAGTGGGTTGCCATTCCCTTCTCCAGGGGATCTTCCTGACCCAGGAATCAAACCCAGGTCCCCTGCATTGGAGGTGAGTTCTTAACCGTTTGACCTACCAGGGAAGCCCACTTTAGCCACACATCACAGCTCTGGGCCAGGGATATGGTAGAAGTAATAAAGTGCTTACGAAGGGCTGTGAGCAAGTAGTAGACGGCTGAGAGGCATCGTTCTCTTCCATCAGCTATGTTTCTTCGAGAACTGGCCAAGTAGATTCATTCCACCCCTGGGAACTGGGAGTCAGTCTCCAGACTGAATACCCCCCCGATCTTAGCATTCCTTCCAATTCCATCCCATGGTCTCACACTTGGCAAATCCAAGTCTAAAAGCCACAGTATCATCCTCAAACTTGCATCCTTCCCTGTGTGTCAGTTCATTGGCAGTATCACCCACTTCCACCCCTGTCACTCAAGCCTGAATATTCCTCAACCCCTCCCACCTTTTCCCAAGCCTGGGCCACCACCACCTTTGTTCAGGACAATTTAGAGCCTCCTAAGGGGATCCTGGGGCTTCCCTGGTGGCTCAGAGGTTAAAGCATCTGCCTGCAATGTGGGAGACCTGGGTTCGATCCCTGGGTCGGGAAGATCCCCTGGAGAAGAAAATGGCAACCCACTCCAGGATTCTTGCCTGGACAATCCCATGGACGGAGGAGTCTGGTGGGCTACAGGGTCGCAAAGAGTCGGACATGACTGAGCGACTTCACTTCACTTCCCTTCTTCAAGGGGATCCTGACTTCAATCTTCCTCACCTCCATCATCTCTTTTGAATAATCTCTGCATCACTCACCTGCCAGAAATATCGTTCCGCAAAATGAATACAATAATGCCCTTCCCCTTGAGCTGTTCCTCACTTGCTCCTGATGTGAAAAAGACTGCTTTTCCACCTCCATCCAAAACACCTGCATCTCCTGAGCCAGTCGGGGGTTTGATTGCTTGTTCCCATCGGACCCTTTGCACAAGCTGTCCCTTCAACCTAACACAGGCTCTCAAATCTCCCCTCCATTGCTCTTTGTTCTTCTGTCAGTTGCTTATTTTACAAATATTTACTGCTTTGCCAGTGGTGGTGGCTTGCAAGTCTTGTCTGACTCTTGCAACTTCATAAACTGTAGCTCAGATTTTGTGCTAAATACTGAGGTTTTGCATGCAATAACCCCCCTAGCCACATGGGACTTACATTTTAGGGCTGTCAACAGAAAGAAAAATACACAACCTAAAAGTGAGTTAAGTTTTATCCAGGGACCTCACACAGAACAATAACCCAGGAAACAGCCTAGCCCTTAAAGGAGGATATATATGAGGTTTTTTTGCAGTGGGTGGATGGGTGGGAAATCCACTCATCAAATTGAACATCAAAAGATAACTGATCATACACAAAAAACCAGATATTTCAAGTTAATGACAAACGCTCTTCTATGTGTAGGAAGATGCAAGAATCTTGTTGGGTCGCTAAATCGCGACCAACTCTTTGCACCCCATGAACTGCAGTACATCAGGCTTCCCTGTCTTTAAATATCTTCTGGAATTTGCTCAAACTCATGTCCATTGAGTCAGAGATGCCATCCAACTATCTCATTCTCTGTTACCCCCTTCTTCTCTTGCCCTCAATCTTTCCCAGCATCAGGGTCTTTTCCAATTAATCGGTACTTTGCAACAGGTGGCCAAAGTATTGGAACTTCAGCTTCAGCATCAGTCCTTCCAATGAATGCAAGAATCTAGGTTCATTTAAATTATTTCTTGGATTTGCATCTTCACCATCTAAGGATCAGTACATTTCAAACACAGTACGTTTCCTGTTTTCCCCTCAGGCACACTGAGACCAGAGACTGCAGTGGCTACAGACTTGATTCCTGCAGAACAGGAAGGGGCAACTGGCACCTCCCGTGGCACAAGGAGTAGGACGCCTTCCTCTGCCTTCCAGGCACTTCCCATGCAACAAGCCATTACTTGATTCATGGCCTCTCTCACTGACCCTTTCCCCAATAGTACACTGGAAGGCCTTAACTGGTCAAGACATCGTGGTGACTATGCCCAGGCCTTCCCCTGCTCGTTCTGAGGTCCCGAATTAGCGTTCAGAGATTGTGCCCCCCCACCACCACTTTGAGTGGGAACGTCCCAGGATTCCACAGCTCCCCCCCTCCCCATTTGTCTTAATGGTACGCTCCAAGCTCCCGGGTACCGGAAATAAGCCGCGGGGGGCGGGACCCGTTGCTCAGGGTGACGGAAGGACGGAAACTGCTGGTTGAGCGGGTTTTTTGGAATTCCATGTCTGCGTTGAGGTGGAAGTGAGCGGCTAGAGGAGCTTCGCGCGTTGCAGGGGAGGTGGGACTCAGCTCTCGGGAGGTAACGGGTCTGGGAGGACAGGACGGCGCCCCTTCCGAATGGCGTTCTGGCGTTTTCCTTGGCCCGAAAGAGTCTGTGCCCTGGCGTCTCCCGTTGCGGCCTTTAGCTTTTCCCTCTCCTCGGGCGGCCTACACCCTTGGCCGTCTCGTTAAATTCTTCCTCTCCTTCAGCGTTCAGCTCCTACGTCTGAGACATTTCTCTAAACCCGTTTCGCCTTTGTGGCTCGGTCACAGCGACCATCGCCAGCTGCCTTGTAGTTTCCCTGTATTTACTTCTCGCTCTCCGAGAAGCCCGGGTGCTAAACCCGCGCGTCTCCCTTCTGCGGTGCCTCACTAACCTCAGGGCCTGTTGACAAGGAGTCTGCTATCCGCCCTGGGGCTACTCAGTTCTGGTTTTAGGACTAATTTAGCAAATGTACCTGCTGAAATAGAAGGAGTTCAGCACCTTCCCTTTAGGGCTGGACGTCTCTCTTGGTTGGTATGCCTTTTCTGAATCCTCTACTACCACTCAGCCCCAAATAGAGGGGCTGATCGGAGGTAAGAGTCCCCAGTAGTAGGTAAAAGCATGGGTTTTGGGGTCTGGAGTTGGACAGACTTAGGTTTCCGTTCTACTTCTGCAACTTACTAGCCTTCTAACCTTGGGGGACGTTCCTTAATTTCTCTGAATCCCAAAAGATCTTCATCTCAATTGGAAGTAATAGTACCAACCTCAGAGGACTGGTGTGAGGATCAATGTCATTTTTCCCACAGATATTTATTGGGCACCTATTACGAGCTAGGTACTGTGCCAAGTCTTGGAGATTCAGTGATAAACAAAACCAGAGATGGCCCCCTACCCTCCTGAAGTTTGTGATGGAGTGGGAGATGTAGTTCTTAGTCTAATAATAAGTGTAATGTTAAAAGTGTGGTAATGGTGAGAGATTACAGTTGCCTTGAAAGAATGTAATAGGGGAATGTTTAGACTGAGCTTGTAAAGGAGTGTGGGATTGAGCTGAGACCTGAAAGATTTTTAGGAATTAACAATAAAAAGATTGGTGGGCAGGGAATGAAACAAGGAGTATTTATTTTTATATAAGTTCCAGACAGAAAGGCATGTGAAATTGTCTGTGGCAGAAGGAACTTGGGGGTTTGAAGGACTGAGCAGTTCAGTGTAGCTGGAATATAGAGTGATGAAAGGGAATTAACATGGACCAGACCTTTATATCCTGATGTCAGGATTTGGGACTAATAATGGAAAACCACTGAATAGTTTTTAAGATGAAGATGAATCACAGATCTGGTTTGTGTTTCAAAGACATTTTAGCTGCTGGGTGGGGAATGAGTTAGGAAGCTGTGTAATAGTTCAGGTGAGAGATGATGGTGACTTTGGAATAATGTGGCAGTAGTGGATCTCAGAAGTAGACTTGAAACATGTTTGGGGACACAGGACTTGGTAGTGGATGTGGGTTTCTTGTTTCAGCAGCTGGGTGGATGATGGTATAATTTAGGGAGATTGAAAACAGCAGGAAATACAGGAGTAGGTTTTCTTTCCACCAGTCTGCATTGCCCTCTTGTAATACTCCCATAGCTACTCACTACTCACTAAATCCTATCTGGCTAATGTGCTTCCATTTCACCCTTTCCTTTGCACTCTCCAGAGTCAGCCCCCAACACCAGCCTTTGTCACTACCACTAAAATAGCTCCCAGTAGCCTCTTAGCCTCTGCTCTTCTTCCTTATTCTCTCCCTGCTTTAATCTGCGCATTGATGCCATATTTAGTTTCCTCAAACACTGTTTCAGTCTTGTCAGATTCTCTTAACTGCAGAACTTTTTGTCACTATTACTTGCAGAATAAGGTCTAACTTCCTTAATTTGACATTTAAGATCTTACACAGTTTCTCCTCACCCTTTTATTAGCCTGCCTTCTCACTGCTCCCCTAGTTGAACTCTCTACCTCAGGCTATGTACTCATTTTCCCTGAGTAAGTTTTTCGGATTCTCTCATGAATGTCTTTGTTGACAATACTTTCCTTCCCAATAATGTACACCATGTGGTTCTGGTGATTATCTAAATTTAATCTTTAAATTCTAGTTCAAGGTTTCCTTTGCTGGGAAGCCTGCTTGATGTTTGAGCACACGTTTATTACTTAGCCTTGTTAGCTTCTTGTTTACTTTTATACCATTTAATTGGTATAAATGCATTTACAGTGCTGTTGCTTTATTCATTTATTGTGTATGTGTAGATAATAGTATATATTTGCAGTACTGTTAAATGACAGCTTTGTTCTAGGTAGCATAATGGGTAGATACTAAAAAAAAAAAGAATGTAAACAGTTGAATTTTGAGACGACTTGATTAGACTACAGCTTTCTAATAAGGAAATTCCAGGGGATTCTCCAGATTCTTTGGTTTGGCTAAGAATCACCTACTCCTACAGTTGGTAGTCCTTAACCTGTTGAGTACCCATTGTGTACATAACATATTTGAAATAGTTAACAAGTAGAGAAGGGAAAAAATCCAATTTGTTTACTTTTGGTAGTTTTATCCAGCTCTTGACATTTTTCCTTTTCAGTTCCTTGCTGTGTGCAACAATGGACCAGAAAATTTTATCTCTAGCAGCAGAAAAAACAGCAGATGGCCTACAGGAATTTCTTCAAACTGTGGAAGAAGATGATGTGAGTATTGGGAAGCAAGTTCTGCCAAAAGCAGATGCCAGGCATGATGACAGATGCAAAGGACATGTTAGAATTAATTCTGCCACTTCATCTGTCCCCCACTCTCTTTAGGAGACAAGGGTTTATTTGATAAAAACTCATAGATGTAAAGAAATGGGGGAGAGGAAGAGATATGGACTACTTAAGGGCATTTGTGTACACTTATACAACTATAATTTCTTGGGAACATACAGTTTAATGAAATCAACCCAATTTGAGATGGAGTGCTTAAACAGATCAGTTTTCATAAAAGAAAAAAAGTTAGCAATTATACTTCAACAAAAATACCAGGTCTAGATAGTTTTGCAGGAGACTTCTACCAAACCTTTAGAGATTAGAGGTAAGAGCTAGATAGTCCCAGTGCTATACAAGTTGTTTTAGAGCATATATATTACATAATGTGTGTACATACATAAGGAAAGCTTCCAAGTGCTTCTTATAAAATATAACATTGATGCCCTAAACCTGATACAGACAGCTTGAAGGGGCTTCCATTGGTGAAATGTGAACATCAAAATAATCAAGTGCGGTTATGAATTATAAACCACTGAAATAATAAATCTGTGAGTCCATATTGATAATTAAATAAATAGTGAGAAAGGTTCTTGCTTACCATAAAGTTAGAAAATCATCATTTGGCAACAGTCATGATCAAGATTGGATCAGGCAGAAGCAGCAGTAGATGCTAAATCCAGGGAGAAGTTTTTTGAACTTTTTATTTTGAACTGATTTTAGACTTACAGAAAAGTTGTAAAAATAATAGAGTTTCCATATAGTTCTCTCCCCAGTGTTAATGTCTTACGTAATAATTTCAGTAAAATTTTACGAACCAGGAAGTTAATATTTGTACAACACCTTTAGTAAGGCTAAAGACTATTTGAACCCTACCTGGTAGTTTTTTCACTGATACCCGTTTTGTTTTTTTTTTTAATGTTCCAGAATCCCACTCAGGATCCTCCACTGCACTTAATTGTTATTTTCCCTTGATTTTCTGCAATCTGCAACTGCTCCTCAGTCTTTCTGTGTCTTTTGAGAACACTGAAGAGTTTTGATCCGTTATTTTGCTGAATGTCTGATGTGTCTCATGATTGGACTGAGGACATGCATCCTTAGCAAAAAGACCACAGAAAGGGCTCCATGCCTTTTCACTGTGTGTTGCATCAGCGGGCTTGTGATGTGTCATACCTGGTGATGCTGACTTTGAGAACCTGATATCAGAGGTTGCTGCTGGGCTTTTTCATTATACAAGAGAAAGTTAGATGAGGAACATGATACTTGCATGATCTTAAAGTTTCTTCCATAAACTGCATACTGGTTGCAAAGGGAGGGGAAAAAATAATTACAAAGTGGGAAAATCAGGCAACACATTTGACTGGGTGATCAGACTCATACTACCAGTGAAGGACAGATGATATCACATCCCTCCAGGTGTGATACTCCAAGAAGGACACAATATCACTTGTATTCTGGCCAAGAATGCATAAACTCAGTCTCCTCATGAGGAAGCATCAGACAACAGAAAAGGAGGAATGTCCTGTCTTATAAAAATCTATTTTGATGGTGCCATTAACTTGGTAGTTCCAGTCTGTCCACTGAAAGAAAAAATTGTAAGCCTTCCAACATAGCAAGGATACTTAATCTTGGGGCTTTTCGGGTGGCTCAGATGGTAAAGAATCTGCCTGCAATGCAGGAGACCTGGGTTCCGTCTCTGGGTGGGGAAGTTGCCCTGGAGATGAGAATGGCTAATCTACTCTAGTATTCTTGCCTAAGGGAATCCCGTGGACAGAAGAGCCTGGTGGGCTACAGTCCATGGGGTCGCAGAGTCGGACATGACTGAATGACTAACACACATTTGGTTTATTTTTGCATTTTAAAATGCAGTAAAAAGGTAACTGAATAAAGTCAAAAGCGAAGACCGCAGATCATTTAACTAGAGGGAGGAGGATGAAACAGGAGTAGAGGACAGGAGGAGTGGAAGAGAGCTAACATTTGTTTAGAACCTGCTGTGCACTAGCTCTGTGCAGGGTCCTGTCTACCTGTCCTCTAATGTAATCCTTCTAACAGTGCTTTGAGGCAGGGAATAGACACATAACAGAGGTTAAATAACCTGAGGTTGTAAAGCTAATATATGGCAAAGCAAGGATTCATATCTGGGTCTTCTGATTCTAGGGCCAGTTTTTTTCCCCATATGCCACATTGCCTTCTCTTAAAACTGAATTTTTTCAAGAAGAGTCAGGGTTTCTCTGCCTTGGCACTGTGTATATTTTAGAGTGGCTAATTCGTTATTGAGGGAGGTTGTCCTGTGCATTGTAGGATGTTTAATAGCAACCCTGGCCTACACCCATTAGGTGACAACACCCTTCCAGTTATAACAACTAAAAATGTCTCCAGACATTGCCCTGCATACCCTACCTAGGGTGGGGGTGAGGGGGTTGTCCCTGGTTGGGAGCCTCTCTCTAATAAGGGTTATGTCAAGGGCTATTGTGGAGAAGGCAGTGGCACCCCACTCCAGTACTCTTGCCTGGAAAATCCCATGGATGGAGGAGCCTGAAAGGCTGCAGTCCATGGGGTCACTAGGAGTCGGACATGACTGAGCGACTTCACTTTGACTTTTCACTTTCATGCATTGGAGAAAGGAAATGGCAACCCTCTCCAGTGTTCTTGCCTGGAGAATCCCAGGGACAGAGGAGCCTGGTGGGCTGCCGTCTCTGGGGTCACACAGAGTTGGACACGACTGAAGCGACTTAGCAGCAGCAGCAGCAAGGGCTGTTGGAGGTTCCAGGCGGAGCAGTCAGTTACTTCCTTATTAAGTATTTAAGAAGGGAGAGGTGAAGTCCAGTCAAAAAGACCAGGCACATGTAGAAGAGATCAAATTCAATGTTTATTGGTTTTGGCCTCTATGATAGTCCTTTGTCTGGATATTATTAACCTCATCTTCTCAGTTTTTGCTGGGTGCTGCTGGTTAATCGCTGAATGTTTGTGCTTTTTTTATTTTTACATTTTCTCCCTGGATGATCTTACATGTTCTCATTGACCTCTTTCCTCTCTGAGCTCTACTTTGGCATATCCAGTTATCAACTTGACATCTCCACTTGGATATCTTAGAATAGTAGTTCTGAGCCCCACATCAGATCTGCTAAATCAGAAACTGCACGTGGAGGTCTCTGTTTTAACAAGCCCTCTGGAAGATTTAGATGCTTGCTTAATCCCAAATTTTCACCATGTCAGTAAATGGTGTCACCATCTACCCAGTTAGTTGCTTAAGCCAAAAATTTGAGTTCTTGATTTCTCTTTTTCGTTTATCACCACAGCCATTTCACTTCTAAACCACAAGGAAATCTGTCTTTGTCTTAGTCCATTCAGGCTGCTATAACAAAATACAGTAGACTGGGTGACTTATAACAACAATTATTTCTCATAGTTCTGGAGACCAAAAGTCCTGGATGATGGTTCTAGTATGGTCAAGTGAGCGCCTTCTTCTGGATTTCAGGCTTCACATTGTACCTTCATATGGTAGAAGAAGCCTGGGAGCTCTGTGGGAATCTCTCATAAGAGCCCTAATCCCATTTATGGGAGTTTTGTCCTTAAACCTATTCACCTGGCAAAGTCTCCACCTCCAAATACCATTACAGTGGGTCTGAATAGTCCAACACGTGAATTTGGGGGGAAATAAACATTCAGACCACAGTAAAGTCCTCCTGATCAAGCTCTCAAATAATCTTCAGTGTACCGATTTTCAAATTAAGATGGGGTTATATCCCAATAAACCCATTTTAAGTTGAAAATATTATATATTGAAAAATATGGTAAATCGGAAATGCATTTAATACACCTACCAAACATCGTAGCCTAACCTTACCTTAAATGTGCCAAGAATACTTACATTAGTCTTCAGTTGGGTAAAATCATCCCACAGCCTGTTTAATAGTCTTGAATATCTCATGTAATTTACTGAATACTGTTCTAAAAGTGAACTACTGAATAGTTGCATGGGTGCAGAATCATTATAAGTGTATTGGTTGTTTATCCTTGTGATCCCAAAGCTGATCACTAGCACAGGAAAGGATAAAAATGTGAAATATAATATCTGCTGAATGTGTATTACTTTTGCACCACTGTAAAGTCGAAAAATCATAAGTTGATCCATTGTTTTAAGTTGGGGACCACCTGACTTCATCTTACAAAGTACTACAAACTGCAGTAGCTACTTACTTTTACAGTTCTGAGGACTAGAAGCCCAGGATCACAGTGTTGGCATTGTTGGTTCCTACTAGAGCTGTGCTTATCTATTTCACACCTCTCGCCTTGCTTCTGGTCGATTGCTGACGATCTTTGACATTCCTGGCCTCANTACTACAAACTGCAGTAGCTACTTACTTTTACAGTTCTGAGGACTAGAAGCCCAGGATCACAGTGTTGGCATTGTTGGTTCCTACTAGAGCTGTGCTTATCTATTTCACACCTCTCGCCTTGCTTCTGGTCGATTGCTGACGATCTTTGACATTCCTGGCCTCATGTCACCCACCCGTGGTCTCTGCCTTCATCTTCACATAGCGTTCTTGCTGTGTATGTGTTTCTGTCCCAAGTTTCCCGTTCTTCTAAGGACATTAGTCATACTGGATTAGGGCCTACCCATATAACCTCACCTTCACTCATTACACCTGCAATGACCCTGTTTCCAAATAAAATCACATTCTGAGGTGCTGGGGATTAGAACTTAAACATGAATTTTGGAGGGGAACACAATTCAACTCATGACTTCTCTGATGATGTCAGTGTAGGCCATTATCTCTCTTGATCACTGTAGCAATCTCTTAGCATATTTGTATTTCACTCTTAAACCCTTCCACAGTGTATATTCTGCCACAGGAGGAAGACTGATTTTTTTTTTTTTAAGACATCTATCATGTCCCTCTTCTCTTTTCTCTTTAGTTACTTCTATTGCATTTCGACAAAAATCTGAACTTCCTACCATGGCCTACAAGATTCTTATCATCTGGTTCACTCGAAATTCATCTTGTGCCACTCTTCCTTACTACTTTTCATCCAAATTGGTCTACATTTTTTTTCAGGCCATCCAGCTTGCCAACCTCCTTGCTCCTTCAGGACCTTTGCGTGTAACAATGCCTTCATCTGAAGTGTCTTCCTTTTCCCCCTTTGCATAACCAGCTTTTTCTCATCCTCCCAATTCTCTATATGGAAATGTCCTCCACCTCAGTGAAGCTTTCTCCCTGACTACTGTAGCGAAAGTTGCCCTTCCTCAATTACTGTCTGTTTCAGTCTTTTTCAACCATTTCTTTTTCTGATTTTTTTCCTGTTACCCTTTTTCCTTCTGTCCTACTGTAAACTGAGTCAGACTATGTCTGTCTTGTTCATGTCTTGTCTAGCATTGTATACCTAATGCTGAGGAAGAAGAACATATTCAAAGAGTATTTGTTGAATGAATGTATATCCCCAAGAACATAGCTCAATACCTAGTGCTGATTAAATACTTAATAAATGTGTGTAGGATGAATGTATGAATAAATTTCGTCTTGATGGCCCAGTGTCATCTTACAATCCACGCTGCTATAATGTGAATGCATATGTGAATTTCTGATGCCTGGAATTTCTGAAAGACAGGATTCTGACAGACGAGTGTTTTTCATACTGTGAGTTTGGGTCGTTCACGTAGGGACATTGTTGCCAGACTTGTGCCTTTTCTGTCCTTCCTTTGTAGCTGACTGACCTCCTTCAGAATCAGGCAGTGAAAGGAAAAGCTGCTGGAGCACTGCTGAAAGCCATCCTCAAAGGTAATAATTAATGCCACTTCTCTCTCTGAGTTCACTGGTATGTCTGTTTAGCTTTGGCTCCTATGGTTACTTTTCTTATTGCTTGAAGCCCCACTGAAACTTTTCTATTTGGGGGATTTTACAGAATCAATAGCACTATCTTGTGGACTTAAATAATTTTTCTAAGGCAGGTAGAAGTGGCTATCTCAGATTGTATTGCTAGTTTTAGAACCTCTAAAGGATGTACTTCATAAAATACGGTTTGGTTTAGTTGTGCTTTTAAGCTTGTGGAGGATGGCAGTGTTTAATACTTAATCTGTGTTTAACAAGAGGCTAGTATGAGCGCTGAGTTAACAAAATGGAATATCTTAGTTGACTTATTTAGAGATGCTTAATTCCCAGTAGGGAATATTTGTTTCCGTATCTTGAACAAGGGCCAGTTTTATATTGTTGCAGATTGTAACTCACAATCATTTTATAAATTGTAGTAGATTAAATTGTATAGTTTAGTTCAGTCGCTCAGTCGTGTCTGACTCTGCGACTCCATGAATTGCAGCACTCCAGGCCTCCCTGTTCATTACCATCTCCCGGAGTTCAATCAGACTCACATCCATCAAGTCAGTGATGCCATCCAGCCATCTCGTCCTCGGTCGTCCCCTTCTCCTCCTGCCCCCAATCCCTCCCAGCATCACAGTCTTTTCCAGTGAGTCAACTCTTCGCATGAGGTGGCCAAAGTACTGGAGTTTCAGCTTCAGCATCATTGCTTCCAAANTCTTCAGTGCTCAGCCTTCTTCACAGTCCAACTCTCACATCCATACATGACCACAGGAAAAACCATAGCCTTGACTAGACAGACCTTAGTTGTAATATTTAAATATATTCTAGATACAAGTCCCTTATTAGATGTATGAATCACAAAGTTTTTCTTCCATTTTGGGTTCTTTTCATTTTTTTAATGGTATCTTGATGCACGAAGTTTTAAATTTTGATGTCTACTTAATTTTTTGTAGCTTGCGCGTTTGGTTTTTATCTAAAAGATCATTGCTTAATCCAAAGTTACAAAGATTTATACCTTTTCAAGATTTCTTGAAAAGATTTCTTGTGTTTTCTTTTCAAGATTATAATCTTAGCTTTTACATTTATAACTTTGATCCATTTTTGAGTTAATTTTTGTATATGATGTGAGGTAGGAGTCCAGCTTCATTTTTCCCCATTTTTTTTTGTTATTTTTAAAAAATATTTATTTATCTGGCTGTGCTATGTCTTAGTTGCAGCATGTGGGATCTAGTTCCATAACCAGGGATTGAACCTTGGCCACCTGCATTGGGAGCACAGAGTCCTAGCCACTGGACCACCAGGGAAATCTCTTTTCCCATTTTCAGTAGTACCTTTATTGAGAATCAGTTGCCCATAAATGCAAGGGTTTATTTTTGGACTCATAGTTGTATTCCCTTGATCTACATGTGTCTCCTTGTGTGAGCACCACACTGTCTTGATTAGAATAGCTTTGTGGTAAGCTTTAAAATTACGAAGTGTAAGTCCTCCACTGTTTTCTTTTTTAGAATTAGTTTGGATATTCTGGGTCCCATGAGCTCTCATATGAATTTTAAGATTAGCTTGTCAATTTCTGCAAAAATGGAAACTGGGATTTTGGTAGGGGTCATGTTGAATCTATCTGTGGAAAGTATCGCTATCTTTATATGTCTTCCATTAATAAATATGGTATATCTTTCCATTTACTTAGGGTCTTTTTCATTTCTTTCAACAAGATTTTGTACTTTTCAGAGTACAAGTGTTATACTACTTTTATTAAATTTATTCTGAAGTATTCTTTGAGTGTGATTGTAAATGAGATCTTTTCTTAATCTTCTCATTGTTCAGTGCTAGTGTATAGAAACACAGTAGATGAGTATATTGATCTCATATCCTGCAACCTTTCTGTACTTGTTTTCTTAGTTCTAGTAGTTTCTTTTTTGTGGATCCTTTATAAACAAAATTATGTCATCTTCAAATAGATGTAACTTTACTTCTTTCTCAATCTAGATGCCTTTTATTTTTCTAACCCAGTTACCTCAGTTGGAACCTCCAGTACAATATTGAATAGAAATGCTGAGAGTGAACATCCTTGTTTTTTTTTTCCTGATTTCAGGGGGCAATCTTTCAGTTTTTTATTAGTAAGTATGTTGTTAGCTGTGGGTTTTTCATGGATGCCCTTTATCAGGTTAAGGAGTTTTCCTTCTATTCCTAGTTTGTTGAGTTTTTTTTTTTTTTAATCATGAAACAGTACTGAAATTTTCCAATCTGCGGAGGTGATCATGTCACTTTTATCCTTTTTCTATTTATGTGGTATATGAAATTGATTTTCATACATTGAACCAGTATTGTGTTATTGGGTTAAATCCATTTGGTGAGAGAGTACAGTCTTTGTTTTATGTTGCTGAATTTTGTTTGCTAATATTTTGTTGAGGATTTTTGCATCTTTAGTCACAAGGAATATTGTTCATAGTTTTCTTAGAATGTCTTTGTCCGGTTTTGGTATAAAGGTAATACTGACCTCATAGATTCAGTTTGGAAATTTTACCTTCTCTTCTGTTTTTTTGGAGGAGTTGCTGTTAATTCTTTAAATGTTTGGCGAATTCACCAGTAAAGCCATTTGGTTCTGGACTTTTCTTTGTAGAAGAGTTTTATTGCTAATTCAATCTCTGTTTATAAGTCTGTTTTGGTTTCCTATCATCTTAGTCAATTTTGATAACTTCGTGTCTTTATAGCAATTTATTCATTTCATATGTTGTTTATTGTATTACTTTTTTTTTTTTAAATGCAAGATTAGTAGTAATGCCACTCTCATTCCTGATTTTAGTAATTTGATTCTTCTCCCTTTTTTTCTTGGTCATTCTGAAGATTTTTCCATTTTGTTTATCTTTTCAAAGAAAAAGATGTGGTTTCCTTGATTTTTATTCTTCTTTCTTTCATTTATGTCTGCTTTTATTTTTATATTCTTTTCACTTGGTTTGAGTTTAGTTTCATCTGTTGATAATTTCTTATGGCAGGAGCTTGGGTTATTGATTTGAGATCTTTTTTAATGTAGGTATTACAACTATAGGTTTCATTTTAAGCTCTACTTTAGCTGTATCCAATAACTTTTGGAATGTGGTTTTTTTTCCCATTCATCTCAAGGTATTTTTCTCTATTTTCCTGCTGACTTCACTCAGTGATGATGTTTTGATGTTACTTAATTTGGGTTACTGGATCTCAGAAAAGCTTTAAGGAATATTAGAAGGTGTTCCTTCTTCTGCACTATAAAATTATTTTAAAAATTAATGGCATGGATGGAAGTGTACAGAAAAGGTGGTATTTCAGTTTTCTGTCTAAATTAAAAGACTTTTTCAAAGCTCCTAAATATTGCTGTTCTAGGTACCATAGTAAGTATTTTGATAATTCTGTTTCTATATTCAAAATATATAGCAAAGCTGTTTGTTATTCCTGTTTGCCCTTCAACCTTGTAAGACTTCTTCCTTTTTTCTTTCTTTTTTGCTCTACTACCTGTTTAAAATGATAAGGTTTACCCTGTTCTGAGGAAGCTGGAGCTCTTAAGAGACTTAAGATATACAGTTGTTGTATCCAGTTGTTGGAGTCAGGGGATTTACAGAAAGAAGTAGCATCTGAAATCATAGGATTGCTAATGCTGGAGGTGAGATGGAAAACAAAAACTTTTTTGATTTTGGTTGTATTTGGAGTGGGGTTGGTAATTTGTTGAGGGAGGGAAAATATAAATGTCCCAAACCCATCATAGTTCCTACTTATAAGTAAGAACTACTGTTTCAAAACAAAATAGCCGATGAATGAGCCATAAACCTAGGTGTTTTATGTTACGTTTCCAGTATCATGAACATATGTCTCTTTTTCAAGAGCTGGAATATTTAAAGAACATCAGGGAACTGATAGAAAATCCTGACCTTTTGAAATCCTTTACCAGAACAGAGTGATTCCCTGAATCACATGGACATAGGTCTCTTTTTCAAGAGCTGGAATATTTAAGAACATCAGGGAACTGATAGAAGATCCTGACCTTTTGAAATCCTCTACCAGAACAGAGTGATTCTCTGAATCACTTTTAGAACCAGTTTTGGGCTTCAATGCCAGTTCTGTCAACTCAGCAAAAGACTTGATTTTTGGAAAGAGGTATCAAACATCTAGATATCTGCTGAATGTTTTTTTAATCCCATGAACTTTTAGGTTCACCGTTTTCCAGGACAGTTATTGGTTGAATTAGCCAATGAGTTTGTTAGTGCTATCAATGAAGGCAAGCTAACAAATGGAAAATCTCTGGAGCTGTTGCCCATCATTCTCACTGCCCTTGGTACCATAAAGGAAAATCTGACTTATGGAAAAGGTAATTTTTCTTCCAATTTTAGTGGCTTTTTCTCTCTTCATGTAATTGGATTTATTCTTCAGTGTATTTTGCATTTCTAGGTGAACTAAGTGGGGAAGAATGTAAGAAGCAGTTGATTAACACCCTCTGTTCTGGCAGGTAAGTCCTTAATAATATGAAGAACTTTTCTCAGGACTACAAGTCACCAAAAAAAGGAATACCATTATTTTGAGAATTTATATCACTGAAGTTTTAGTCCATTTTTTTGTTTATGATTTACCACTATAAAACCGTTTAGTCTGTGATCAGTTTTTGAGAGACGTTATTTGCTGTATTCTTTGTTCTAACATTATACATATAGTCTCTACTTATTTAACTTTCCATTTTAACACAGCAATTTAGCCCTATAGTATTTGGAGTCCCAGGGTCTTCAAGGATAGAACGTCACCTTGGCACTATCTTTTATTTTGGGGCAGGGGGGATATATAAGTGATATTTTTATCATTACACTTGATATTTGTATCTTTAAACCTGAAATACAAGTGTCTGTGCTAAGGAAAAACTGTATTGTATAGGAAAGTCTTCATACATGAACATTTCATACAGAAATTTGTGACTAACTTAAGGATACAATAATAGAGATATATAAGTTGTGGTACATAAGCTATGAAAGAGCCACTCCATGCAATTTATACCCATTAAAAATGAAATACATAAAGACATATAGCAAAGATGAAAGATCTTTGTGTATATATGTATATATATAGTAAATCCTTAATACATTTTTATATATATAGAGAGAGATTCTGAAATGAATAGAATACTAAGTTACATAATACTGTGATTATACTTCAGTATATTGAAAGGAACTAGATTATCCAAACCAGAGATAACTGCTTTCATGGTTCATAAGGTCTGTTACAGAAATAATTTTAATTACACAAAAGTTTATTCATTCCACATTGTAATGTACCTTTCATTTTTCATTTAACACGTGTTCATGTCAGCATATACTCCTTTACATCATTCTTTTTAATAGTTCCATAGTATTCTAATATTTGGCTAATCTCTAATTGTTAGATTATTTAGTTTTTGCCAATAAATAATATTGGCTATTTGGGGTTTTGCTATTATAAAAGATGTTGCAGTTAACATTCTTTTATGTCTGGGTGACCTTTTATAAGCATGTACATGGGATATATGTAAGCTGGGTGGCTCTTTGGTTATGTGCATGTTTAAAGCTGATAAGCTTTATTGCCAACTTGTCTTCCCAGAAGAATTATATCAGTGTATGTTCCACAAAATAGTATGTGAAGTGTTTGTTTACCAAAATCTCACCAGCGTTGAATGTCATCAAGCTTTGATTATGCCAGTCCGGTAGGTTAAAAGCTGTTATTTTAAATGTTATTTATTTGATGTTATTTCCCAGTGGCAGCAAATCAAACTTGAAATGGCCCTAATTATTTTCTTCCTTGCTAATTTTACAAAGTAACATGTAAATAAGTTAAAACAACATAAACTTTTCTTTTTCATTTTTAATCAGATGGGATCATCAGTATGTAATCCGACTCACCTCTATGTTCAAGTAAGTATCATCATTCTCTTCTTTTTTAATCCTGCTGTGAGAACTTACCTGCTAGAAATTGAAATGTAGTAAGCTCAAATACCACTGATCCTGAGTAAGAGTATTGATACCTCTGTTTTCTGTTACAAGATTTCCCCCACCCTTTTTTGCTTTAATTTCTTATTTAAAGTATAACTTTATGTTTTTTTTCCAAGATAACTTTGCTGAGGTAAGATTATTGGTTTCCTTTAAGGTTCTCCATTAGAGAGAAATCAAAAGAGGCAATTAACAATATTCTGATATCTCCCAAATTAGTCTCTAACCTTTAGAATCTTTGATCCACAGGGCTGTCCCTCTGACTGCAGAAGAGGTGGAATTTGTGGTGGAAAAAGTGTTGAAGGTGTTCTCCAAATTGAATCTTCAAGAAATACCACCCTTGGTCTATCAGCTTCTGGTTCTCTCCTCAAAGGTATAAATAAAATATTTTTCTAAACTCTGGTGTAATGACCAATTAGTACCATTCAGCTTATTCATACTCTTTATTTTATGTACTAGGACACAGAAACTTTCGTTTCATGTATGACAATTTGCTTTACTAAAAATGTCATGGTCCTCAGCCAGAGTAAATGTGTATTATCTCTGGTCTCATGTGTGTGGTAGGAAGAAGGGTGAAGAGCTCTGAAAGGGTAGATTGTAGGCCCTTTAGAGTCTGATATTAAGATGTACTTCAAACTCAATTTCAAAAAGTGTTTTTATGAAAGTGTTCTCTAAATTCTTAGTGTGAGTCTAGCTTATAATTTATTTAAATTCATACTTGAAAATTCTTTAAGCTGAAAGGTACTTTAAATTGCCCTTATTTATTTTGTTTTATTCTTTTTCAGGGAAACCGGAAGACGGTCTTGGGAGGAATCATAGCTTTCTTCAACAAGCTAGATCAGCAACACAATGAGGAAAAAAGTGATGATGAGTGAGTCAAAGAGTATAGAAATAAAATCATTTTTCCAAATTCATCATCTCATTATCTAACTCTTCAGTCCCTACCTTCCCCTCAGTATAGAATTTCCCTAGTCCCCTTAGTTGCTCAGTAATAAAGTTTAAAAATAGTGTAGTCTCCTCAACTCTTTTATTGTAATCTTTCCTGGAAAACAGCAATAATGACTCTGTAGTTACAGACTTCAAAGGCATTTATTGTTTATTCTGTGCCAGAAGCTATTGGACCTGGGACAGTGATGAACTAGTCAAAGTTCCTGCTCTCATGGAGAAATTTTAATGAGAAGAGAAAAGAAAAGGCAAGAAAAGTATTAGAGTGGAAAGGGCTATGCGTACGTTTCAAGCAGATGACGTGATGGTGACAGCGTAGCTACGTTAGGTTGGGTGGTCAGGGAGACTTCTGAGAAGGTGCTGTGTTACCGGAAGCCTGGAGAATAAGAGCCGTAATATATAGCTCAAGAAAAAGAACTTTCTCAGTGGAACAGTTAGTTAGTCCATAGGCAGGACACAGCACGGTATGGCTGGAAGAGAGTTTTTGAAGCAAATATTTGTAGAATGCTTGCCATGTGCCAAGTACTGTTCTTAGCACTTTAAGCTTCACATCAACTACATTTTGTCTCTATTTTATGCATGGAGAAACCAAGGCACAGAGAGATNAGTCCATAGGCAGGACACAGCACGGTATGGCTGGAAGAGAGTTTTTGAAGCAAATATTTGTAGAATGCTTGCCATGTGCCAAGTACTGTTCTTAGCACTTTAAGCTTCACATCAACTACATTTTGTCTCTATTTTATGCATGGAGAAACCAAGGCACAGAGAGATAAGGGATTTCCTGGGGTTATATAGCCATAAATTGATGGAGCTGTGATTTGAATGCAAGCAATTTGTCTGCAACATTTGTGCTTTTAATCCTATCTCAGTCTACTAACCTGGAATAACTTTTAAGTCATTTTGCTTGAGCAGTTGATGAGAAGTTGTTCTTGTATATTGAGTTAGGAAAGACTGACAGAACAAGCAGGTTTAGAGAAGAATAAGCTCAGTTTTTACCATATAAGTTTGAGATATGTATTAGTATCTTATATGCAGGTGCTGAGCAGGAAGTCTGGAGTTTCAGGAAGAGGTTGGGAGCAGAGTTACAGATTGGAAGGAACTGAAGCCTGCAGGCTCTTTAGGGTCCCTGGGGAAGTTGTGAAAAGAGAAAAGGAACCCAAGATTGAACTTTCAGAGGCATTCCACCACTTGAAGGATGAGCCAGCACAAATAATTTGAGGCCAGTGACAGTGCCCCAGGAGCTAAGAGAAGAACATGTTTCCTGAAAGAAAGGGGTCAACTGTGTCAGATCTATTGAGGCTTTAATTAGGATGAGACTTGATTATTGATTTTGACAATGTACAGGTCATTTGTAGCCCTTGCAAGGATAATCAGATAGCATTGGAAGGGAGGTTAGGGAGGGCATGGAAGCCTAATTGAGTTGGATTTAACTGGGGAGAGGTAAACAAGTGGAAATAATGACCATAGACAGTTCATTCAAGAAGTTTTATGAAAAGGAGCAGAGAATAAGACAGTAGATTTTGTACTTTCTGCCTGCCTCCAGTGATCCTGGTAGTTCAGCCTGAGTTTTTCTATTCGTTCATATGAGCAAATGCACCATTGTCTCTTGGTCAAGCTACAGCTCAAACCTTTCTGTTGAATCTTTTAGGTACTTGGATCTTGTTACTGTACCATTGGATGAACTTCGTCACGTAGAAGGCACCATTATTCTACACATTGTGTTTGCCATCAAGTTGGATGTTGAGCTAGGCAGAGAACTCCTGAAACACTTAAAGGTAGTAACCAGACTCTTAAGGTGATCCAGGATCTCTTTATGAAACAAGGACGTTTGAACTCAAGCCTCTTTTTATGCCATTTAATGACTGGAAACCAATACATAGAAATACTATAGAATGACCCTGGGTCTAGAGGGTTCTTTTTAACTTTGAAAGTGGAAGATACATGATACCACTACATTTTTAAACAAATCCCTTTTTAAAACCAAACCTTAAGTGTTCTAGTGTTTTTCTGTTTGTTTTTTTAAAGATGAAGAATGTTCTGTAGGAAACTCAAAATTTGCAAATTGGGGAAATTGTGTCCTTCTCATAGTAAATCACGGAGTTTTGTGGAGCTAAGTCATTTAAAAATTTTTGTGAAGTAGTAAGGTAAAAATTAGAAATGTTTTGAACTCTTTAAGTATTTTGCTACATTTTCCTTATCTCACCTCTCTCAAGTATATTTTTTCTGAACCATTTAAAAGAAGAAAATAGTGACACTTGAGTGCCTGAATATGTCCACATGTGTCTTGTAACATAAGGATTAATACCTTTTTATTGAATTTTTAAGAATCCTGCCCAGTTTTCTTGGGTCTTACATTGTCAGATTTGTCTCATTGTCTCCCCATGATTAGATTCAAATTAAACATTTTTGGTGAGACTATGTCACAAGTCCTGTTGTGTTTTTTCTCTTGTTGGGAGTCAGCGAACTTTCTCTGAAGGACCAGATAAACTATTTCAGGCTTTGCGGATGACATGGCCTCTGTCACCGCTGCACTACTCCTGTAGCAAGAAGGCTGCCGGAGACAACACATGAATGAATGAGTGTGGCCGTGGGCCAGTGAAACTGTATGGGCACTGAGTTTTAATTTTATTTAATTTTCATGTGTTGTGGAATACTGTTACTCCTTTGACTTTTTTCCCCTCAACAATTAAAAACGTGAAAAGCAGTCTTAGCTCATGGGCTGTACAAAAATAGGTGGTGAGCTAGATTTGTCCCAGAGGCTTTATTTTGCCATCACTATTCTATTACATCAAAAAGCTTATAGTATCAGGCAATCTTAGTGAAATCATTTTATTAAGACAAGGACCAGCAGTTTTCTTCACTTGCAAAGATAAATGTTTCCCTTTGTAATTAGAAATTAATCCATGGGGTCATAATTTGAGACATGTGAAAATCCTTTCCTTAGCAACCTTTCACACAGTGGATTTTGGTTTCCCATCTATTAATGATTCTTGTCCTAAATCAGTAATTATACTGGGAGTTGCAAATGGTAGAATTAAAATCAGAAGTTTTTATTGGTCATTCCTTCTAGTTGGTGTTCTGTGAAAAGAGCCCCACACCTCCCTCTATTTTTATGAATATTATTATACAACCATGAACCTTTTAAAATTCCATGTACTCATAAACAGTACCCAGAATGATCCATATTTGGCCATTTGGATCCCTGAGGTTGGCTTATGTGTCCTTTTGACATGGCCCCGTTAGTCTTTGAGCACTTCATGGCATAAGCTATCCAAAACACACCTGTACTTAACTTTATCACATCTGATTTCTCCAAGGAGCCTCAGGTCCCTTTTGTAGGAGAAGATATTTAGAGACCAAATGTGAAAAGTAGCTTTTAAAGCTCTTTTATCTTCTCTGTGTCTATTTATTCTTTTTTTATTTAGGTTTCTAGTAACTGTTCTTTTCAAAGAACCTGCTTCGTATTTGTTTACTGCTTTATTTTTGTTTGTTGGTTTTCCATTTTATTCATCTTTGATTTATTTTTTTCTTTTGTTGTCTACCATTTCTTTTAGGGCTCAAAACCCTATTTTTTAACTTTATTGAGTTACGATTTATGTAATGTAGAATACACTCATTTTAAAGTATAATTAAAAAAAAAAGTATAATTCAGTGATTTTTCATAAGTTTACCCAGTTGTGCAACAACCATCATCATAGTTCAATTGTGGAACATTTTCATCACCTTGTAAGATCCTTCATGCCTGTTTCTGTAGATTTACCTTTCCCAGACATTTCATATAAATGAAATCATTTAATATATAATCTTTTGTGTATAGCTTCTTTCATTGACGGTAATTTTTCAAGGTTTTTATCCACCTTGTAGCATTTATCAGTATTTCATTCTTTTTTGTTGTTGAATAGTCTTCCAGTGTGTGTGTGTGTGTGTGTGTGTGTGCGTGTGTGTGCCCTTTGATCAGAAGTCAACCAGTTGATGGGCACTGCAGTTGTTTTTACTTTTTGGCTATTATGAATAATGCTGCTGTGAACATCCAAATGCATGTCTTTGTGTAGAGACATATGTTTTCATTTCTCTTGATAGATACCTACCAGTAGAATTTCTGGGTTTTGTAATACATTTATGTTTATATTTTAAAGAAACTACCAAACTTGTCCTCCAAAGTGGCTACAACATTTTACATAGCCACCAGCACTGTATGAAGACTCCTTTTTTTTCCCATATCCTGGCCAACATTTGTTACTGTCTGTTTTTTTATACCTATTCTAATAGCTATAAAAAGCTTATTGGCCATTCTAATATCTTTGGTATTGCAGAGTCAGACAATCTTTGATGAAATGTCTACTCAAATCTTTTCCCCATCTTTTGATTGCATGACTTACATAGTTTTAAGATTTCTTTGCATATTATGGGTACAAGTCCTTTATCGTGTATGTAATTAGCAAATATTTTTTTCAGTCCGTGGCTTGTTTCTTAATGGTATTTCTTTTGAAGCAGCAGAGTTTTGATTTTTAATGAGACCCAGTTTATCAATTTTTTACTTACATAAATTATATTTTTGGCATTGTATCTGAGAAATCTTTAATCCAGTCTTGAAGATTTTCTGCTGTTTCCTTTTAAAAGTTTTTATAGGCTTTTTTTTGGTCATACTGTGTTATGTGGGATCTTAGTTCCCCAACCAGGAATTGAACCTGCACTCCCTGAGTTGGAAATACAGAGTTAACTGCTGGACTGCCAGGGAAGTCCTGAAAGTTTCGTAGTTTTAGCTCTTAGGTTTAGGTTTCTGATCCACTTAAGGACCTGTTTTTAAGTAGGATATGTTATATTTTTCAGATGCAAGTTATGACTTCTTTTCGGTTTATCTGTTCTAGGCAGCACAGCAAGGAGATTTCAGTAGTATTTGTCCTTTCAGCATCGCCCTCTTGCTCTCTGTAACAAGAATACAAAGATTTGAGGAACAGGTATTTATGAGTGACTTTTGGTTTCCTTCTGTAGTTGATAAGGAGTATAATAGCCTGTTTATCCTTGCCTAAACAATTTCATTCCCATCCTGCCAGCAGCAAATTCCCTTGTAAGAATGTAGGCCCATACTCTTCTCTGGGAGCTGGTTGAAGATTTCTTCAGATACTTGATTTATACTTCTGTTTCCAACTATGTGGCAAGCCAGGGCCTGAGATGGGAATTGCAGTGGGAACATCACACAGTCCAGGTAGCAAGAATGGCAAGATTAGCTGGGTATTCATAGCAGTCATACTATGTTGTAACTTTCTAAGAAATATTCCTTGACCAAGTTGAAATTAATGAGAATAGGTTATTTGCAAGAATGAAAATATAAAATCCTTTACCCTTTTTTCTCATATGTGTTTCCCTGGGTGTGGGTAATATTGATTTTTAGCCGTTTTTCTCTCAAGTCAAGCATGTCTTCAGCTCCTTGAAGTTCTCACTGAAAGTTATAATTTTTGTGTCATTGTCATCTAGTGAAACAGTTGTAGGGATTTGAGTGTGTGGCAGCAAGTAACAGTTACAGGGTTAAGATTCTCTAGTATGGGCTATACATTTTTTGCTTCATTTTCCTATTTCTTTCATTATGTTAGGTGTTTGACTTTTTAAAGTCTTCAGTTATAAAAGGCTTTAAGGATCTTCAGCTTCTCCAAGGCTCAAAATATATTCAGAATCTATTTCCTCATGGATATTGTATTTCAACCATCATCTTGGNTCCTATTTCTTTCATTATGTTAGGTGTTTGACTTTTTAAAGTCTTCAGTTATAAAAGGCTTTAAGGATCTTCAGCTTCTCCAAGGCTCAAAATATATTCAGAATCTATTTCCTCATGGATATTGTATTTCAACCATCATCTTGGAAGTGGTAAATAATAGGTAAGTTTATGAACCATAAGGTTTGTAAGCTATTTAGTGCTAGAAAATGCAGTGTGGTACCATACTTATGGCCCATCAGAGAAAACTGTTGACTATAGCATATAGTTGACTTCACATATCAAGGTTTAAATCCCTTAAAATTGATCAAGCAGACTTCCCTGTATCAACAGATTCTTAAATCCCAAGGCCCGATTTCTTGGCCACCTTGTTAGCAAGAATAGGAAACTGAAATAGGCACCTTTGCGCCTTTCATGCTGTTACCACTCTATTGGTCTAAGTCTTCACTGGCTTTTTAGGTAAATAAAAAACAGTTTTGTTTACTGTAACTGTTGGAGTTTGGAACTGATGGATGGAATTGAATTAGTAGTTTTAGACAACTGATTAGCAGTTTTAGGCAAATCTATCTTTAACCAAATAGAAAAAAAAAAAAACTGGTTACCATCCTGGTTGTTATTTTCATGGTTAATATTGTATTTCAGAATATATATCAGTCGTTACAACAGTCTTTACTGAGTCATGCTCTTTTTATGGTTTTGGTTTGCTGTATTTAGCTCTGTTGACCATTTCTGTGCTTACCTGCAGATAATTTGAAGGTGCAAAACNTTTTGGTTTGTTTCTTAATTAAAGGATAATTACTTTACAATACTGTGATGATTTTTGCCATACATCAGCATGAATTGGCATTAGGTGTACATAAGTCCCCTCCCTCGTAATATGCTGTCAATCTTAATAATTAACAAACCTGTAATCCAGGTAGTTTACAAATACCATTCTTATGTTGATATATAATACTACATGTGTTCCTTGACAAGGTTGCAACACATACATTATTATTGCATCATATATCAATAATGACTGTTGATTGGCTTTCTCATTCAAATTACTATAGAGAGGTTATTGGTTTTGGAAATTGAAAATTTTAGATATTTACTTCTTCATTTTCTTTCTCCTCTCTTCACATCCATCCAACAATCAAACACTGTCAGATTTATTGTATCAATATCTTACTTAACTGTATTCTCTTTCCACCCCCGGAGCTATGCCTTGATTAAGGACCCTGTGATCTTTCCCTTAGCTGTTGGAGTAGTCTCCTCACTGAATCCCACTCCAAACATCTCTCCTACACTTACCTTTTTCCTGGTGTGATCTTACCAAAACATTACCTGTGACTCCTTGTCATTTGCTAGGTGAAATTTTAGCTCATTTGCCAAGCCTTCAAGGCCTTCCATGATCTGGCTTCTGCTATTTGTCCAGCCTCATATTTGCCTACTCTGCTCTTCCATCTCACCATCTCACCCTGGCTGAATCAGCAGTGCTGACACACCTCCTCATTTCAGTGCAGAATATCCTCATCATTTGAACCACTTAGCCCGGTTTGAATGTCTGGTATATTCCTACTCGTGCTGTAATTTTCAGGACTTATGTACCATTTTCTATGAATTTGCTCTGAGTCCTCTAGATATTTCAAACATGTGCACCTTGTTTATGCACTTGATATACAACTCCAGGTTAAAATTTAACTCTTGGACTTTTGTTTGTTTTCATGCCCCTTTCTCAATAGATGGTAGGCTATTTCAAGGCAAGAATTAGGTTTTGCCCTAGACTAAGTTCAGTAACCAGTGCAAAGCAGGGGCTCACCATGAGGGGTGACTGCGTGCCTGAATAAATGTGTGGGTTAATTTGTTTTAATCATGCTGCATGCATATTTTAATCATTTCCCCAAATGTGTTCTGGAGAGCTTTTTAAAATCTACCTACTAGTATTTTATTATCAAGATATACAATCACTTAGAAAATCCAATTAGGCTAGTCTCAATTATTTGTTAGAATAATCCCTGAAAAGACAAAAAATTAGAAGTGTTTTTGATTAAATAGTGAAAATTTAGTGCGTTAGAGTAGTTCCCATTCTCTTTTACAAAAGAAGGGAGGATATTTAGAAGGGAGGTGAGTCTTTATGTATTTAAATTCCGGTGTCCTCCTAATTAAACATTATTTCTTTATAAAAACAGACCATGATCCATAAACTACTATTTCTTTCATCATTTGATTAACTTAAAACATAATGTCCTGAATATACCTTCACAGCAGGGAGTTAGCTCATGAAATAAAGGGGCACAAGTGATCACTCTGTTACTGTACAAAGATTTACCTTTAGAAAAGTCAATGAAAATAGTACTGCAGAGAAATAAATAATGAACGGCAGGCTGTCATTTGTTGCTAGAATTACAATCTGCCCTAGCTGTTATCTGCTTGTCTTAATTAGCTGTAGCTACTTTATTTGATTCACTTGAAATGAGAATAAATACAGGACCTTGCCAGACAATGAGTCAAACTAACTTGTCATTTTTTAATCAATAAAGACATTTTGAAAAGGGTGGTTTTATTTCATATGCCACTACAGCATCAAAAGTATAAAAAGTAACACAATAATGAATTAATTTTCCTTTCTTTGATCAGCTTTATTACTGAGTATGTTGTACACAATACTCTGGATTTTATACCAGGAACTCAGGGTGGTAATGAAGTCAGGATTTCTGTTTCCTCAAAGAACCTAGGGAACTGACAAAATCAAAAGACTGTGGATGTCTTACTGATCACATCTCATATCTTTATCCGTGCAAAAATCATATTCCAACTTTAATTTTTAATTTCAAACTGATTTGGTATTTCTTTAGTTGTTCTAGTTCCTAAATTCTCTTTCAAGTTCTTGTTAAAATCCCTTGTTTTCCACAATATCTTGTGACAGCAGGGACAAATATATATATTTACCAAGAACTTTAGATAACTTCTTAGCATTTTGCTGAAAATGTATAACATTTCACAAAGTTTATTTGCATAACTGATATTTTCACTCTGGTCTTTACCACAGAAGAAATGTTTTGTGGTCTGTATTATAAATGAATATGGCAGAAAATATTTCCATAAGATGTTTCAGAGTGTGTAATGAAGTCATAAGCACAACACTTATTTACATTTGTATATGACTGATTTAATGAATAGTAAAAGGACATGAGTATGTGGCATGAATAAGAGAATGGTCTTGTGTTTCTTCACCTTATATACCTATTAATCTTCCTTGACATACTAAGCTGCAAGTTGAATCTGAATATAAATAATTGAGATGACTTGGTAACCTCCATTTTTCCATTAACATGGAAGATTCCATTTAATTGCCTTTGTTCATTGGCACATTAAATAATCAGCATTTATATAAAGCTGATAAAGAGATGAAGTTTTCCATTTTAAGTAACTGTTTTTTACATGAAAGATGGAAGTAATTCACTTCCTTCATAGTTGTGTTATTTTTTAGGTCAATTTTAAAACTTTCCACTTGGAAAAAGTAAGATTGAATCAAAAGACTTGCCATCCTGAAAGTCAAAATTTATCTTCAAAGCATTGATCTGAGATCTGTACTACAAACTTGTAAAGGATTAATACATTTCTGTTCACAGTTTTCCTCAGCTCTTTATTATATATTTAAGAGCTACGCAGTTACTTATGTATGTAAACAACTACAGAGGGTATGAGGAAGTGTATTTAAACAAAAGTCTGTGTTGTTCAAAATGAGGGTCCCTCAAGTGATAGTCAATGACAAGAATACCTAGAGAAGATGATGGCCAACTTTCTGACAAGAGGGCAAAGTTCAACATTCCAGAGTCTGGAAATGGCAACATTCTGAGATTTGTGACTCTGCATTTGTACTGATCATCAGGATAGGATTGAAGCAATGAATGTAACCTTGAAATTAAAAAAAACAAACAAACAAAAAACACAAACAAGAACTTCCAAGCAGATCTTAGAGGTAAGGAGTCATCCCATTTGGGAAAGCAAATACAGTGCGCACTACAAAGGGAATGTGCATGCAAGCAAGTTGCTCAGCTGCGTCCAACTCGTTATACTGGAGTGGGTAGCCATTCTTTTCTCCACAGGATCTTCCTGACCCAAAGACTGAACCCACATCTGCATCTCCTGAATTGCAGGCAGGTTCTTTATCCACTGAGCCACCTGGGAAGCCCACAAAGGGAACACAAGGTGGTTAAGAAAATAAGCAATGGCTTTTTTTTTTAAACTGGAGTTGGTGCTCAGGTAAGAATAAGGCTAACAGCACCTTTAACATACCGTCAAAAGTGTCCTGGATTAGAGAAATGGATTGGAAAACAGTGGAAGATAAAGCTGGAATAAAAGTTTCACATATCAATTAATTGATTATTTTAAATGTATACTATTTACCATATAGGAGTTCAGAATAAAATCAGCATAAAATAGTAACTGAAGTTATTTAAAAACAGAAAGTAAGAGATGACATTGAGGACCTATAAATAATAAGAAATATTACTCAGATACATATTCCTAATAAACTGCAGAAAAGTTCTCGGGAAGCAAGGATAATTGTTATAAAAGACAATATTTCTCTTCATTGGATCTATTTCTAAAATGGAAAGACAGAGTGGATCTATTTATAAAATGTACAAAATATGTTTTTTGGCTATTTTGCTTTGAGAGTAAAATACTCAGCTACATTCTGTAATTGAGTATAGAGTACAGAATAAGAGGTAGTAGACTGGTCATAAGTACTATCAAAACTGTATGTTTTCCTGTATTATTCCATTTTTATTCATAATTTTAGGAATTTATTTTAGGTATTTGATTTTTCATTTTCATAATTTTGGAATTTATTTCTAACAAATGTTAAATGTAATATTGATAAAAGATATCTTGGCCTTACTAAATCTTTATACAATACAGATTTTTAAAATAATAAATAGTAATGTAAATTTTCATTTATTTAAGTACTTATATTTATATGCCTTATATAAAAACAAATAATATAACATGTATATTTAGGATTTATATAAATTTCTATTTAGATGCTGTTGAAAAGTAAGCTATATATTTTTATTTATTTACTAGAAAGACAGTGATACTGGCTGAAATATTAATAGTATAATTAGCATTTATAATGTATTACCTGAAGATACTAAATGTATAAAAGATTCTGATAGATTTTTGTTATGAAACATTAACTATAAACTATTCATTTATAAACACTAGACACATTAAACTATAACCATAACCTGCCATGCTCTTCAGTCCAGCATATTCTCCAGGCACGAATACTGGAGTGTGTTCTCCAGGGGATCGTCCCAACTCAGGGATTGAACCCAGGTCTCCTACACTGCAGGCAGATTCTTTACCACTGAGTAGGAAGCCTACTAAACATAATTGTAAAACTATTCATTTATAAACATTTAACTATAAAATTCATTAATTTTGGACCCAATGTGCTGTGCTTAGTTGCTCAGTCATGTCCGACTCTGGGACCCCATGGACTGTAGCCCACCAGGCTCCTCTGTCCATGGAGATTCTCCAGAAAAATATATTGGATCTTCCCAATCCATGGATTGAACCCATGTCTCCCACATTGCAGGTAGATTCTTTAGCATCTGAGCCAGCAGGGAAGCTTTTGGACTCAATACTTCTGCCAAATTTTAATTGATTTTCCTTCTTCACAACTGTGATTTGTAAGAAACAAATTGCAGTTTTTTGTGTCATGCTCAATTTTAGAGGATTTTATTTAAAAATTGAGATAGATGGAAAATATTCCAAAGAAATCAACAACCTTATATAATAAAATTTACATTGTATATGATAAACAACTATTATAACATATTTTCCATGTAAATATATATCATAGTAGATGTTGCCCTCTTAAAAAAAAAAAAATTACCTACCTCTGTATCTTACCAATGCAGAAATTCTATTGCTTGATCCAAAAAAATTACCTGACTCTGTTAGTAGGAATAGGAGCATACACAAATATAAAGTGAATATTAAGAACCATAGGAAGTATAAGAGTCCTAGGACATTTGATCCAAGCAATGACTTTGCATATAAACTTTGAATCTAGTTCCTGTTGCATGGTATCATTTGTATTGACAATCTCTGTTATAAAATAGCCTAATTGTGAAATCTATTTAATGCTTACTACATCCTAGGGCTAGGGCTATTATTGCCTTGTAACAACATCATGGGGACAGTTGTAATCCTCATTTTACAGATGCATATACATAGAATAGTAGATTATATACAAAGAAACATCCNAATTTGCTTTGCTAGTGATTTCTCTAAGTCATCTTGATGTCCATTCTTCAGTGTATCTACACACCAAAAGTATCTGCTAACAGTGTTATTTGGAGGTCAATTTAAAGGTAAATCTGATGTTCTGATCCAGAAGTGGAGTGAATACTATTATAATAGTCCTTGAGGGTTGTGTGTTAGATACACATGATGGTTTAATAGTAATCTGATTTAAAAACATTCTTAGAATAAGAGACTTAATATTTTTTGTTTTAAAATTAGTCTTTTTTAAAAATCAAGGTTCTGCTTGGTTCACACAGTTGTTGGCTTTGTCATGGTGTAGGTAGAACTTAGGATTTACTAATAATCAAATTATTAGTCCAGAGTCTGAAAGAAATCAGTTTCTACCGAAAGTAATCAAGTTCAGGTATGAAATTTAGCTAAAGTTCAAGTAAAAATTCAAAACAGGTCTATTTTAAGGCAACTACTCTGCTTCTAGAAACCGAGAACAGGGTTGATGAAGATTTTCTAGATTTTCAGGGTTTTTTAACGGGCTTTTAATATGAAAGTTGTGCATACTGTCAGAAATATGGACATTGACATATAGTAGATACCTAGGTCGAATTATTCCTGTTTGCTGCTGGACCTCACATGTGATCTCTTTTTAGGCTAATAAAAGTTTGCCTGGTTAATGAATCATTTGAGTATAGGATGAGAGTTGAATTGAATAATTCTTTCCAGATGATCCACATAATGTTTGTCTTTGAAATAAGCAGTCCAGTTTTACCCATATTCAAACTATTCTTTATTCTGCCTAATAGGTGTTAATACAATTGTAAGCTGAAGGTCACCAAGAAATATTTTATTGATTCTTCTGTTCCTTTTAGATCCATGAGATGATCAGACAAGAAATTCTGGAGCAGGTCCTCAACAGGGTTGTTACCAGAGCATCCTCCCCCATCAATCATTTCTTAGGTATTGAACTTTGAAAGGGAGAAAAAAGTTGTCAGGAATACTTTTATTTAAATGTCATAATGCTTTGGATCCTGGGAAAAAACCTTAATGATATAGTAGATTAATGCAACATCTTTGATTATGATGCCAGTAAAATATAAATTCATTTATATTGTCTATGGTTGTCAAGAAGGAAAGGCGCANGAATACTTTTATTTAAATGTCATAATGCTTTGGATCCTGGGAAAAAACCTTAATGATATAGTAGATTAATGCAACATCTTTGATTATGATGCCAGTAAAATATAAATTCATTTATATTGTCTATGGTTGTCAAGAAGGAAAGGCGCATATAACTAATGAGTGAAACTTCTACTTTGCATCAACTTTCTCTCTTTTTTGTTTTAATAATTGTCAAGTGAGTGCTGTCTTTCTGCTGTCTACTTACTGACCTCCCACTCTTTTAACCCTTGACATTCTGACTTCATTGGTCAGAGTGGCCAGTGGTCATTTGGTGATCTCTTTGGTGACCTCTGAATTTTTTGTTTTTTAATACTTATTTCCTAATGCCTAAATCCACTTATCTTAATCACCAGCTTTCTTAATTTCCTTTTCATTCTACACTATTTATAACTCTCCTGAAGGTCTCTGATAACTGTAATAGTTTGCATCTTTTATCCTGCCTTTGCTCAGTTTTTCTTAGAGATTGGTTTTCTTTCTTCCATCCTTAAATGTCAAGGTTCTCCAAAGTTCTGTACTTGACATTTCATTCTGCTTCTTTTCTTTCTTTACATTCAGCTTTACTGAAATACAATGAGGTACAGTAATGTACACATATTTACAGTATAACAGTTTGACTTTGGGTGTATGTGTACACCCGTGAAATGGAAAGTATCACCACAGTCAAGATGAACATATCTGTGTGTGTGCTAAGTTTTCAGTCATGTCCAACTCTTTGCAACTTCCTGGACTATAGCCTGCCAGGCTCTCTGTCCATGGGATTTCCCTGGCAGGAATACTGGAGTGGTTTGCCATGCCCTCCTCTAGGGGATCTTCCCAGCCTGGGTATTGAACCCTTGTCTCCTGCACTGCAAGCAGATTCACCTGCTGAGCCACTGGGGAAGCCCATGAACCTATCTGTCACCCAGAAATGTTTCCTGGTGCCTTTTTCTGATTTGTTCTTGCATCTCTCTTTTCCTTCCCTGACCTCCTATCTAGTCTGGTCTGCTTTCTGTCACTATAGATTTTAAATATTTTGTGTAAATGGAATCCTACAATATGTACCTTTTTTCTTTTTCCTTTTCGTTTGGCTTTTTCAGCATAATTTTGAGATTTTTCCAAATCTTTTGTCACATACATGTTTTGCAAATATTTTTTCCTGGTCTGTGGTTTGACTTTTAATTTTTGTAACAGTGTCATTTGAAGAGCGAAATTTTTATCAGTTCATCAATTTCTTAGTTCCTGCTTTTTGTGTCAGGTATTAAAAAGTTTTTTTTGCCAAATCCAAGGTCCCTAAGGTTTCTCCTATATTTTCTACTAGAAGCTTTATATTTTCATCTGTTGTACTTAGATGTATGATGCAGTTTTGTTAAATTCTGTGTATGGTGTGATATAACAGAGTTCATTTTTTTGCTTATGGCTATCCAATTGTTCCAGCACAGTTTTTTGAAAAGATTATCTTTCCTTCATTGAATTACTATGGCGTCTTTATTGAAATCAACTAACTATATAATGTGTGGATCTATTTTAGGAATCCTCTATTCCAGTGAGCTATGTTATGTCTTGATTGCTATAGCTTCATATTGAGTCATATAGAATCAGTAGTGTAAGTCCTATAACTTTGTTCTTTTTCAAAATAATTTTGGCTACTCTAGGTCCTTTATATTTCCAAGTAAATTTTCTAATCAGTTTGTCAAGTTTTATAAAAAGTCTGCTCAAGTTTTGATGGAGATTGCCTCAAATCTATGGATTAATATGGAAGAGAATTGGCATCTTAACCACATTGAGTCTTTAACTCATGAATACAATATATCTCTCCATTTATTTAGGTCTTCAATTTCTTTCAACACTGTTCTATATTTTTAGTGTGTGTATCTTGCATCTTTTGTCAGTTGATCCCTATTTCATTTTTTTGACACTATTGTAAATAGTATTTAAAATTTTTTCAATTTGTGATTAACTGTTGTCATGTAGAAATAGTTGCTTTTTTAATGTTGACCTTATCGCCTGCAGCCATGGTAAACCCATTTATTAGTTCTAGTAGCTTTTCAGCAATTTTTAAAGATTTTCTACATAGAAATCACGTTATCTGCAAACTCAGGCATTCTTGATATCAGTGATTTGTCTTTTTTTCTTTATCAGTCTGGCTTAGAAACTTGTCAGCTTATAGCCTTTCAAAGAATGAGATTTTAGTTTGAATTTTCTCTATTCTTTTATTTTCAATTTCACCAAATTTTGCTTTTTATTATTTCCTTCCTCTTGCTTGCATTGGGTTCATTTTGCTTTCTTAAAGTGGGTGAAAAAAAATCAAAAGAAGAATATTTCTTGATACATGAAAATTTTAGATTTCAGAGTCCATAAAATATAATAGTATTGGAATACTGTATTTATCAGCAAGAAGTTTATCAATTTTATTGATTTTTTTCTAAGAACCAGCTTTTCATTTCATTGAATTTCTCTGTTGTTTTTCTCTTTTTAGTTTTATTGATTTGTGTGCTTTTTTGGGTCCTTTCTACTTCTTAGCTTGGGTTTGCTCTGTGCTACCTTTGGTTAAATGCATGTGTCATTACTTTGAGGTCTTTCTCTTTTTTTCAATACAGACATTACACTGTAAATTTCCCTCTAAACATTGCTTTAGCTGCATCCTATAAGTTTTGTTTTTTATTTTCATTCCATTCCACATGCTTTTTCATTTGTCTTGTGATTTGTTCTTTAACCCATGGGTTATTTAGAAGTGTGTTATTTAAGTTTGGTCTCCACTTCTATCATTGTGGTGTTTCTGATATGTTTTTGTTGATTTATGTAATCTTCAACTTTCTAAGCCAAATTGATAAAGATTGATCTTCATCATGAGTTGTGTTTTCTTGCTTCTTTGCATCATTAATAAGTTTTGATTGGATGGCAGACTTTGTGAGTTTCACATTGTTGATTTGCTGGATATTTTTTTCCTTCAAATATTCTTGAGCTTTAAGTTCCCCGGTGGCTCAGACGGTAAAGCGTCTGCCCGCAATGCAGGAGACCCGGCTTTGATGCCTGGGTTGGAAAGACTCCCTGGAGAAGGAAATGGCAACCCATTCCAGTACTGTTGCCTAGAAAATTCCATAGATGGAGGAACCTGGTGGCCTATGGTCCATGGGGTCGCAAAGAGTTGGACATGACTGAGCGACTTCACTTTCACTTGTTTCTTGGAAAGTATTTAATCCTTTTGATGATTATTTCTATGTTGTGTTATGAAAGACCAGACAGCTTTTAATCTAGGGCCAACTTGATGCTACAATTAAAGCAACGTTCCTTGTATATTATGAGGTGTGTACAGTGTGGGTGTTGTGAATGTGAACTATTTCCTGCCCTTTATGACCTCAGAGAATGGATTTGCCTAATCCTTGCCAGTAACGTTTAGCTTCACTCAGGTTGTTTTTTCACACACGTACTGACTAGCACTCAGCTCACATACAAGGAGAGCTCCCTGCACCTCTCCAAGGTGCTTTCACTGCAGCCCTTTCCTTTCTAGTGCTAGCTGCCTTGGCTTTCCTGAATTCTCAACTCTGTCTCTTTAACTCAGGAAAACCACTGGGTTCTGAGTTTCTCTTCTCTGTGTTCCTGCCTAGAAGCTCTCTAGGCAGTAACATGGGACAATTATAAGCCTCTCCTCATGTGTTTCCCACTCTCAGTGATCATTTTGTGTACTACTTATTATCTAGTGTTTGAAAATTGTTGTTTCATGTAATTTGGCTTGTTTTGTTGTAGGTGTTTAAAGTGAAGATAACTCTGGTCAGTGTTACTTCAGGTGGTGGAAAGTGTCTCTTTCTCTTTTTATACATTCTCTTACTTGTAGATATCATCACCGCTGTTCTCATGATTTCAGTTTTGTTTTTGTTTTTTTGGAGGTGGGGGGGCGGTTTGTGGGCATGGCTCCCAAATCTTTATGTAAGGATTATTTGCTTAGTTCAGTGCCTGAGTGCCTTCATTCCTGCTAGCTGTTTTCCATTTAGCTTTTTTTTTTTTTCTTTTATTTCAAATGTAATACTGTTTCCTTCGAACAGCCTCCTCTTTCCTTTGTCCCTATTTCTGTTACGTGAAACACGGATGTCTGAATCCCAGAGGCTAAAATTTCTTTTAATCTTCTGGAATATATTTGGTACCTAAGTTCTCTCATTCTTTCCCTCATAGTTTTTAATCTTCTTTTTTATACCCTCTCTGCCACACACAGACATCGATTTGTCTGATTCCCAACCTTAAAACCTTCCATTTAGGCTACTGCAACAGCTTCCTAACTGGTTTCCCTGCTTTCTTTTCTCCCTGCAGCAGTTCACCCTGCAAATTGCTACCAGAACAGTATTCCCAAAACATCTGTCTGTCACCTAGAAATCGCCAGTACATTCTTTCATAAATTACCAGGTCTTTATCCTCTTATTTCAAGTTCTTGATGGAATACCCTGACTGTCTGATGGTTAGGACTTGGTGCTTTCACTGATGTGAACCTGGGTTCATCCCTGGCTTTGAAACTCAGATCCCAGATGCCACATGGCATGGCCAAAAAACCCCAAAAAAGTCCCTGACAATTTGATTGAACCTCACTTTCCAACACTAACTTCCGTTATTTACTTTTCTGAATCCTTCACCCCACCTCCACAGAGTCCCCCAGCATCCTTTGAATATGTCTTACACTTACCTTCCTGTACTTTTACTTGGACTTTTCCCTGTTTCTTTGTGCATTCTTTAGAATCTAACTTAAATTTCCTTTTCCTCTTTGCTCACCTAAAGCATACTATCCCATAATGATCACTTTCTTTACACTCCTATTTAAATTCTCTACTGTTTCATAGACAATGAACAGTGTTTGGAATTATTAGATACTTGATATGATTTTGTTACTTCTTTCCTTCTTTTAAAATATTTTTTTCTTGGAAGGTTGGGAGGGAGGTTCCAGAGTGGGGGAACATAAGTATGGAACTGATGGCTGATTCATGTTGATGTATGGCAGAAACCAGCACAATATTGTAAAGTAATTATCCTCCAATTAAAACTAAAATTTTTTCTTGATTTTCAACTAAATTATTCTTAAAGGAAGAGAGACCATGTTTTGTGTTTCTGTATATCCCTTGTAGGACCATATAATTATGCTTGTTTATAATAAAAATTAATAAATATTTATTGATTTATTTCAGCTTGGAAATATGAAGACAATGTTTGCTGGTTGTTCAGGCACTATAATGAGTTTCTTCCTTTCTTTTAGACATAAAATTTTTGAAAAGTATCTGGTTACCATTGACCTTACAGTATATAGGGTCAGCAGAAATGTATATTACTTGACTTACTTGAGAAAGGAGCAAAAAACTTTTTTACCATTTCTTTTTCCATATTTATGTTTCTTTTATTTAAAACCTCTTTAGTTATTTGAAGCAACTGATCACAGCTTCTGTTTTTCAGACCTACTTTCGGATATCATCAAGTATTCACCGTTAGTTCTTCAAAGTTGTTCATCTAAAATTATAGAAACTCTAGACTATTTGTCCTTTCTGCCAGTTCAAACCGTACAAGGACTGCTGAAGGCAATACAGGTAAGTCTTTTGACTCCTAAGTAGCTCATGAGCAAGGTTGAACTGTTCAGTTTAAGTCTGATGTATTTCTTCATAATTACATATGTATAAGAAATCCTGTTTCCCTTGATTCTAAGACAGAACTTTCTATTAAAAGAGCAGAAGCACTGAGCTAGGGTCTATTTTCCAAGTTTATCCCCTCTTCATAGTACTATTCTCTCTCCTTTGATTCTGTTTCGAGTCAGTGAAGTAATTGAAGAGCTCTTAGGAAATTATTAATTGAAGACAATAGATATAAAGGTATTCACAACTAGTTTCAATTTAGCATTAGTATTAACTGTCCTTATTACTAAGTGAAGTAAACATTGCAGCATGTTTATAAAACGGAACCAAGCTTTCTTAAGCCAAATGGTGACAGTATTGAATAGAAATATGCTAAAGCTAATAAACAAATGGCTGTTTTTAACACTGATTCTTCCTCTTTCAGCCTCTTCTCAAAGTCAGCATGTCAATAAGAGACTCCTTGATACTTGTCCTTCGGAAAGCCATGTTTGCCAGGTATGTAGCATCCCCTGAGATCCTAAGAAGTGACGCTCTCTAATATTACCTAAAGTCCTCTCTGCAGTCACCTCTAGTTCAGCAGTCATGCAAATTCCTAACGCATGATCGAGATGACAGTACCATCTCCTAAAGGGATTATGAGATGAGTACTGTGGAGAGAATTTGCTGCTTTAAGGATAAAATACCAAATTATTATTGCATTGTCCATATTATAGTACACTCATGGGTATTCAGAGGAGCAACTAGTAAGGAGCCAAATGCTATTTATCCATGTTCTAGAGCTTACAGTTTTCATTAGTCCTTTCCCAAAAGTGTGTGTGATAGGCCAGCATTGTATGTTGTAGTCTCAGTGAGATGAATGGTTTCTCTGGATGGAGGGTTTATAAGGTGCCAAGCACTGCACTCCTCTATGTAGAAGGGAAGTTTCCTTTAGACTCAGAAAATCAACAATTTCCTTTGCTGTATAGTACTTATGTTTGAGTTATCAACTCATTGTGCAGCCTCTCAGGACTCTTGTTCTTACTGCCCACAAAGGCTTGTCAGCAGGATAGAGAAGAGTAGAGGTGGTGGCATGAGGTTAAGTAGATGAAAACTTCAGCTGAATTCCTGTAGTTCCTAAATTGATGTGAACAGCTATGCCTTATTTTAAGTATGTTTATTTTGATCTGTTCTTCATTGTTAATACACATTGTTTTTCTGTTCAAAACTAACTGGATTTTTCTGACACAGAAGCCTATTCCTGTGAAATCAGTACTGTTTGGTAACTTCTCTGTCTATTCCTGAGCTAGCCAGCTTGATGCCCGAAAATCTGCAGTTGCTGGGTTTTTACTGCTACTGAAGAACTTTAAAGTTTTAGGCAGTTTGTCGTCTTCTCAGTGCAGTCAGTCTATCGGTGTTAGCCAGGTAAGGACTTTTTTTCACACCAGCTTATCATGTGTGCACTGATGCAGGAGTTGATGATGTAAAGATTGTTTTACTTGTGTTCTGGTTGTACAGATGATCCTGAAACTGAGGGTCTGATGATGATAATATCACCCATCACTTACTGATGGCAAATTTGCTGTATATTAAACTGCTTTTCAGTATGGTAGCCGCTAGCCTCAAGTTGACTCTTGAACTGTATGTTGATTGAAATGTGGCTAGTTCAAATTGAGTTGTGCTGTATATGTAAAACACACACACTGGATTTTGAAGACTTAGTGTGAGATAAAAGTGTAAAATATCTCAAAATTTTTTGATTATGAGTTGAGATAATATTTTGGTTATGTTGGGTTAAGTAAAATATTAAAATTAACTTCACCAATTTCTTTTTACTCTTTTGATTTGGCTATTAGAAAATTTAATATTATATATACAGCTTGCATTTGTAATTTGTATTGTGTTTCTAATGGACAGCACTGTGCTACACACTGTGCTGAGTGCTTTATATTTATTTTCTCATTTAACATTCACAGCAATCCTCTAGCTAAATACTGTTATTGTCCTCAGTTTTAATAGTTTATTTATTTGCACACCTGATTAAAACTGTAATCTAAGAAAGCAAAGCTTTTTACAGTAATTTGATAATCTAGGCTTTACAGCATTCAAATTGTCTTTGTCATTTAAATTCAGTACTAATAGGATTTGTAAATAAGAGACGTGTATAGCAGTTTCTTTAGGAATCCTTTATTGCTGTTACAACAACTCACCATTTTTGTTTATAAGTTATGCCATAGATTAAATATTAGGAACACTGGATATCATTTATGTATGGTTAATATCGCCATTTGAAGTATAAGAAAACTGAGACTGAGAGAGGTTAAATAATTTGCCCAAAGTGATATAGCCAGTAAAGTGTAGAACTAGGATTTGACCTCAGTCAGTATTAACTACCTCAGTAAGATGCCTGAAGTAACGATTAGGGTTCTTGGTCTATAATTGCTGAAATTATTATGTAAATCAAACAGGCAGTATTATTCTTTGTCATGTCCATATCTAAACAAAACTACCTGCCTCTAAACCTCTCAGGAGTTCATGGAACCCTCAGAAGAGCTCGATTCTTAGCCTTTTCAGTAAAATCCAGTTTATTATGACTGCTAAATTCTATTGGCATGAAATGATCTGCGTGCCTTCCTAAGTAGGTGACTTAGGAATATTGTCGCACCACATTGCCAAGGAAAATCTTAAGGAATGAGAAAATTAATTTTTTTTTAATGCTTGAAAATTCTTATTCCAAAATGGAATAAGGTACTTATCATGGCTTGATAATGATTATAATGTCTGCCTCAGCTCTGGGTTTTGCCATATAGGGAAAGCTAAATGTAAGGTTCTTTGACCAAGAATACCAGCTCATTTTATCCCTTAGTGGAACTGTTACTCAGGTAAGATCTACATGAACTGACCTCTCTTCCTTTCAGGTCCACGTGGATATCCATAGCCGTTACAATTCTGTCACCAATGAGACCTTTTGCCTTGAGATCATGGATAGTTTGAAGAGATGCTTAGGTCAGCAGGCCGATGTTCGGCTCATGCTTTATGAGGTAAATCAGTAGGGTGAAAGGGATGTAGTACTCCACTCCCCAACTCCATTGATCCTTTTAATTTTAATAATTTTTCTTATCAGAGTACAGTAGATATGCTCTTGTTTAGTGCAGTGAGGACTAGTAGTTATTGATGCTTAGCCAAAAATTCATTGAAGGTGAGGAAGCATAAAGAATAGTTAAAACATGTTACATGTTTTCATTTGAAATATATTTAAATGTACTGTTAATTTACCAGCCTTTTGTTTTAAGGAAAAGTTCTTTTGCTTTTGAGTATGAAAAATACTCCAGATTAGTCTTAGTAGAAAAATCTAAATGTGTTCAGTTTTTTCCCTGTTTTTAGAATTGTCTTACCCTCCCCCAATCCACAGAAATTAGTTTTACAGGTATTTTTATTAAATATTTCCAAAACATTCAACTTAGTTTTCATAAAAACAACTTCTCGGGGTTTTTTATTTGTGTTTTTAGTGGGTTTTTGGGATCTTTTGGCCATGCTTGCATGCCTTGTGGGATCTTAGTTCCCTGACCAGGGATTGAACACACACCTTCAGCAGTGAAAGAGCAGAGGTCTAACCGCTGAACTGCTAGGGAATTCCCCAAGACAGCTTCTTTGTCATTTTGCTCTTGGTTTCCAACAGTTTACAGAATATCTTGAGTAGATTACATAATGATGGTACAATTAGCAAAAAATGAGTGGGAAAAATATTACTACTGACTTGTAACTAGGATATAATTCAGCCAGTGGAACAAAAGTCTGCAGTCATAGGAGACTGCAGTACAATTTCTAGCATTTAGTATGCTTTGTGCTTCAGCACACATATTTCATAGTATGGAGAACATTCGATAATCTAGCAGGTAGATTAAGTGCAAGTCATTTCAGAGAACAGCTATACTTTCATTTGGCATTTTTAAAATAGCATTTATTGAGCTATCGTAGTTGCCAAGCACCATACCTGACATTGGATTTTTCAGGTTTATTGTAAAAAATATAGAAAGTACAGAAAAAAAATTTTTATTATTACTAGGCCTACCGCTCATATGCATACTTACACAAAATTGGAATCATAGATTTCTCTAGCTTTTTATCTCTTAATATTACGCTGTAAGCATTTCCTATTTTATTAAATGTTCTTTGCCACATAATTTTGAATGCTAAAAAGTGCTCTTTATGTATACAATAATTTATTTAACTTTTTTTTATTTTGGGGGCATTTTTATGGCTTCCAGTTTTTCACTATGAATATTGTTGTGCCACATTGAATGTTTGACAGTAAGGTACCACTGTGGATGACCACATTGACAGCTTAAAGATAGAACATTTTAAAGTCTATAGCATATGCTGTCAAGCCCTGAATTTTTTTTTTAATGATTAAAAATACCTTTGTTTTAACATTTGTGATGAAAAATCTCAGACACTCTTTGCAAATGAGGATTAGAGGGGAAATTTCTCAATTTAATAAAAGGTGTCTATGAATCCTACCAGACCACCTAACCTGCCTCTTGAGAAATCTGTATGCAGGTCAGGAAGCAACAGTTAGAACTGGACAGGGAACAACAGACTGGTTCCAAATAGGAAAAGGAGTACGTCAAGGCTGTATATTGTCACCCTGCTTATTTAACTTCTATGCAGAGTACATCATGAGAAACACTGGACTGGAAGAAACACAAGCTGGACTCAAGATTGCTGGGAGAAATATCAATAACCTCAGATATGCAGTTGGCACCACCCTTATGGCAGAAAGTGAAGAGGAACTAAAAAGCCTCTTGATGAAAGTGAAATAGGAANGGAGGAGAAGGGGATGACAGAAGATGAGATGGCTGGATGGCATCATGGACTCGATGAATGTGGGTCTGATAGAACTCCGGGAGATGGTGATGGACAGGGAGGCCTGGTGTGCTGTGATTCATGGGGTCGCAAAGAGTCGGACACGACTGAGCGACTGAACTGAACTGATGAATCCTACATCTAATTTAAATAGAGAACTTAATGCGTTTCTCCTCTGGTCAGGAACAGGATATTTGTTCACAAAACTTCTGTTCTACATTGAAGAGAAGGTCTGATCCAATGCAATAAGGCAAGGAAAAGAAATAAAGGCTCATAGGTTTGAAAGTATGAAGTAAAGCTGTCTTGATTCACAGAGTGTACAGAGACCATACCAAAGAGTCTACAAAAAATGATATAGTAAGGTTGTAGA
Source organism: Neotragus pygmaeus (assembly GCA_006410875.1). NCBI lineage: Eukaryota > Metazoa > Chordata > Mammalia > Artiodactyla > Bovidae > Neotragus > Neotragus pygmaeus. The sequence continues at coordinate 599,675 of SJYV01017837.1, forward strand.
ATACAAGATCAGTAACCACGTAATAGTCAATTTTAGTTCTGCTTACCAGCAACAAAGTTCAAAATTGAAAGTAATATTTATAATAGATGAAAAATACTTAAGGAGAGGTTCCACAAAGTATATGCAAGCTATGTACACTGAAGACCTCAAAATATCACTGAGAGAAACTAAAGAAGAGTTAAGTAATTGGAAAGATATGCAATGTTCACAGAATAGAATGCTCAATATTGTCAATATTTTTAAGTATCAGAAAGATCTGCAAATAGAGTGAAATCCTGGGCTTTTTTGGTAGAAATTAAGAAGTTGATTCTAAAAGTTATATGGAATGTAAACCACCTCTAAGATGAACAGCACAATTGAAAAGTATAAAGTTGGTCAGTAGAGTTTTGACAAAGATCCCTAGGTAATTCAATGGAAAGAGGATAGTCTTTTCAACAAACAATGCTGAAACAATTGTTGTATTGCCGGGGGGGGGTGGTCCCCAAAGCCACCTCTATTTAAAAATTTCTTTAGGAGTCATAATACAGCATATATTTGTTCTCATGGCTAAGATTATAGTTAAGGATACAAAGCAAAAAATAGCACAAGGGAGAGGCTCATAAAGTCCTCAGGAAACCAGATTCCTGTTTAAGAACATAAACTATATTGTTCATACAGTTTAGGCACAATAAGCTTCTCATTGTTTCGAGTGTTTTATATCAGTATAAGAAACTGTTTATCAACCAGATTCACAGCCACCAGCCAAGGGCTAACCTTGGGAGCAGACCTTACCAAGGATAGCAGTCTCAGACTACTAAGTTAACTCTTCTCCACAATCATCTGTATTAAAAAGAAGAAACCCTCAACCCCCTTATTTAGCTCCAAATTTTAAAAATTATCTTGTAATGTCTCATAGTCCTAAATCTGTTAAGATTTTGGTATTCATTTATTCATCAAAGACTTAAGTCAGTACTTTTGATTTGTAAAAACTCTTATGTATTGTTAACATAAATACCTTTTGTCATACTTGTAAGTACAGGCCAGATTGCCATTTGCTTTTTTTTTTTTTTAATGATCATTTTAGAGCTAGAAATTTAGAATTTACAGTTTGGTTGTAATCTTTACCTTTGAGATACCTACTGTCTCTTTTGTGTAGAGTCCATATCCTTCCAGTGAATATTTACTAGCATTTTCTTCTATTTTTTTTAATGCTTTTGTTTAACTACTTAATTCTTCTGCAGTTTCTATATTAATGTATATAGACCCAACTCCCCCCAGATTAGCCATTTCTTTTTTCAGATATAATATATTGCTTCTTTTATGTGTACTGAGTATTTCTGTTTGTATGTTATGCTTTATTTTTCTGTAATTTTTGTGCCAAGACCACAACTTTCTTTTTATTACCATTATACTTTTATAAAATATCCTGATACTTATTAGGGCTGATCATCCTTTGTTTTAAACAACAAAAAAAAAAAAAATGGGGGGGGAATGTCAGTTCTCATTTTCTGTTTCTCACTGGTGGACTGTGTAACCTCTTTCTCAGATTCCAAAAAGAAAAGCCTCCCCAGGATTTTAATCTGAGCAGTTTTAAAATAAGACTGGGAAATTTTGGATGGGAAGAAATATAGTCATTCTCATTAGGGTGCTTAGGTTCAGGAGGCACTTTTGAATCACTGGAGACTAAGGGGAGTGCCCTAAAAAGGAAGGCTGCTAATGTATGATAAGAGGAAAAAATGAGGTCTGGGAAAGGGAAATGTACTCCAAAGCCAGACGAGACCTGATGTCTAACAGTTGTGAGGATTATGGTCAGTTTATAATCCAGTTCTAATTGTCAGAGATCTCACATTAGTGTAGGCCAATAACCTAAACTTTCTGAATTGTTTCTCCCTCTAGCATATACAGCCTCCATCTTTTTTTCAGGGAGCTGAGAATAGGTAAAGAAATGCAAAGATATTTTAAAGTTAAGATTGTCCAAATCACTAGTGACTCTGATAGAGATCTTATTTGTCCTCTGATTCCTTTTAGGGGTTCTATGATGTCCTTCGAAGGAATTCTCAGCTGGCTAACTCAGTCATGCAAACTCTGCTCTCACAGGTAAATTATATTTTCATGGATATAAGGGAACAGGTACCAAGGCATTAAGTAGTTGACATTTTTCATAATTTTCAAAATATAATTCCCAACTAGTCCACTGGTACATTGCAAACATGCCTAGGGTACATGATGCTATTTCATGTTGTTTTATTTTAATCACTGTTTATCTGTCTACCATATTGCCATCATCTGACAATTAACCTTCCCAGTTAACATCCTAAGTCAGAAGGACATTTTGTAGAACCATTTATACAAAGGCCATCAGCAGTAGTATCTGTTATGTTTATTTCTGATAAAGAAGAGTGATTTGGAGAAAACAGTAAAATACTGACATTTCTTAATCTGAGTGACATATTCATGAGTGTCTATTAGGTTATTTTCTGTATTTCTCAGCTTTTTTAAAAAGCTGCAAATTATGAAATATTTCAAAGGACCATCAAGATGAGAAGAATTTAGCTGAAGAGTTTCTGATGTGAATAAGACCTTTTTACTCTCGACATTTATTATTATTTATTTGAATTAGTGTATTCACAAAGTGCAACCATCACCATAGTCAATTGAGAACATGTTATCATCTTAGGAAAAAACACACCGTTTAGCTACCCCCCTCTAATTTTCCCATCCTTCCTCAAACCTTCTACCCCTAAGCAATCATCAGTCTCCTTTTTCTCTATATAGATTTGCCTATTCTGGACATTTCATATAAATGGAGTCAAACAATGTGTGATCTTTTATGACTGACTTCTTTCACTTAACATGTTTTCAGGGGTCATCCATATTGTACGGTACATCAGTAATTTATCCTTTTTTATGGCTAAATATTTCATTGTATGATATATATATATATATATTTTAATACATGTTGAGAGAGTTCAAGAGACTATTATGTACCAATAGTAATAACAGCAGTACTTAATGTTTAGCACTTATAGAGGGCCAAGCAATTTTGAATGGTGTACAGTGGATGATTTCATTTAGTCCTCACAAAATCCTGTGAAATGACTGCTTAGTTCCATTTTACAGATGTATGTTTTAAGGCTCCAAGAGGTTAAGTAATTTAATTTGCCAAGGGTCTCACAGTTAATAAGTGATGGAGCTAGAATTTGAACTCAGATCTTCTGGCTCAAGAGCCAAAGCATGTATTTCTCCTATTTGGAGTTGATTAAGCTATTTGGATCTTCAAGTTGATGCTTGTTACCAGATTTGAGAAATGTCTGTTCATTATTTCATCAGATTATTTTTTCCTATCCCCTCTTTCTTTCCTTTCCTTCTGGGACTTCAGTGGTATGTATATTGGAATGCCTGATATTATTCCACAGATCTTTGAGACTTGGTTCATTTTTACACTGTTTTCTTCAGATTTTGTATTTTCTCATAATCTGTCTTCAAGTTTACTTTCTTCTGCCATTTCAGTTCTGTTGTTTTACTCTTGAATGCATGTTAAATTTTATCAGATGCTTTTCTGTATCTATTGAGATGACCATATGATTTTTCTCCTTGAATCTGTTACCGTGATGAATTATATTATTTGATCTTTTAAAAAAACATTGCATTCCTGGAATAAACTCAGATTGATTATATAATCTTTTTTATACACTACTGGGTTTGGTTTCCATTTAGGACATACATATATGTGTACAAGAAGGAATGGCCTATGATTTTCATTTTTCATACTGAATTTCTTTGGTTAAGTATGAGCTTAGTAAAGTGACTGGGGATGTTCCCTCTTTTTCTGGTTTATGTAAAGTTTGAAGTTTCTTTTATTCCATTTCCTCCCTTACTTGTTTCAAAATTAAACACTTTCTTTAAACTTACAGCCATATTGTCTAATGATTTGGAGAGTCTTAACTCTAAAATAACCCTATATTTGAAGTCGTGTGAATTCTAGCCCCAGCTACATTTGGAGACTAACTTATGGTTAGAAAGTCCCTGAGGAGACTTTTCTCCCTTCACCTGAAGTCAGAGGTAGGTAGGTAGGTACATATCCCCCCGCTATCTTCCTCCATGTGGTGGATTTATTTTTTAGGTTCATCCACTAAGGATATCTGCTTTTGAGAATTCCAGTTTTCTGTGAAGGTCTCTGATACAATCTCAGATACAATCTAGATACAACCTCTGATACAACCTCGTGTGGACCCTAGGTTCTGTCTTTAATTTCATGATTCCTTTTACTTTCCTTTTATCTTAGCTATCTATTTAGTAAATGTATCTATATAAAGATTTTTAATGCAGTATTTTCTTATTGTTATTTACTGTGAGGGTTTCTCTAAACCCTAGTCCACCATTTTGCTATAAATGGAACTTCCCTTTCCCTCTTGCTCTTCTTCCTTTTTTATGCCATTGCTTTGTGCTAATTCTGCTAAAGAAGCTCCATTTGAAAGTGGAGAAATGACTGGAAGGTCTTACACTATTTATCAAAAGTTTTTCAGTGGGCTTAGGACCTGATCTTATATAAAACTTATATCTTGTTAGTTATATTTTATCTTTCAAACTAATGATCAGTCCATCTACATTTGCACGTTAACGTGGCAAGTTATGACTGAAAGCAGAGCAGTGCTTCCCAACTCAGGTTAGTATGTGGACCAATAAAATTATATAGACTCCAAAAGTTAAAAAGAGGAAAATGGCAATTAACATTTTTTTTTTATGAACATATAGTTGATTTGCAATGTATTTGTTTCTGGTATACAGCAAAGTTATTCAGTTACATATCTATTATTTTTCGTTATGAGTTATTACAGTATATTCAGTATAATTCCCTATAGGATCTTATTTATCTATTTTATATATAATAGTTTGTTTCTGCTAATCCCAAAGTCCTAATTTATCCTTTCCCCACCCACTTTCCCTTTTGATAACCATAAATTTGTTTCCTGGGACTGTGAATCTATTTTGTAAATAAGTTTTATTTGTATCATTTTAGATTCCACATATAAGTGGTATCATATAGTGTTTGTCTTTCTCAATCTGACTTAACTTAGTATAGTCATCTCCAGGTCCATCTGTTTTGCTATAAATGGCATCATTTGATTCTTTTTGATGGCTGAGTTAACTAACTTTTTTTGAGCTCTGTTATGTGCTAAATAGTATTTGAAGCTCCTTACGTGTGTTATCACATTTAATCTTATACACATGTTTATGCTTATGTTAATAATATCCTCATTGCACAGATGAGGAACCAAGACGTCTACCTTTATTGAATTAATAAGTAGAGGTGCTGGGGTTTTAGATTCAGTCAGCTTGACTCTGGAGCCTCTATTCTTAGCAACCAAGCTGTCCTGAAAGTGCCTGATAGTCTATACAAATTAAGTGACTAGAGTAAGAGAGCGTAGTGTGTTATAGGAGATGTGATGAAGTGGACTAGGAAAGAGCTGTCAGTGCACTGCCTGATGCAAGGGCAAAGGAAGGATAGCGTTGAGCCAAAGCAACNTCATGGCCAACTATGTTAAGCAGATCTTTGTTACTTTGAAATTTCACAAGGCGAAGAATATTTGTATTTTCACATGTACATTTTAGAGATTTTTGCTAGTTATATAAAAAAATATTCTTTGATGTATTTTGTTGATAAATATTAACCTGAAGTTTTTCATGTTCTTTGCTGTTTTGAGTTCCATTATAAATTCATGAATAAAGTCATTAGTAGAGAAATTTTGTGTTCATTCTTTTAAAGAGAATCATGGGGGAATTTAAAAATATAACTTGGAAACACTTTTTTTTTTTAAGGAAAGCTTTAATGGAAGTTAATGTTCCTTCATTTTCTCTGATTTGTATTCATTAAAATTTATTCCTTAATGTTGCAATATTTACAGAAGCTCTACTTCGGGAAAGAAGTGGAATACTTAAGGGACAGAGGAAGAGGTTATATTTAGTTCTTGACAAGGAGGATATGAGTGTTGGAGGTAGATTTCTGAAAGAAATGTGATTTCCTACTGGTGACTTTACGAAAGCTGTTGCAGTTGGTAGACACGGATGGAGGAGCCTGGTGGGCTACAGTCCATGGGGTCACAAAGAGTCAGACATGACTGAGCGACTTCACTCAATGGTAGACATCTGATAGAAAATTGGTTACCAAGAGAGAATTAAAAACCACTCTTGGGAAACCATTTTGCGCTTAAATAGACTTGATGTCTTGGTTAATGTGGTCCAATACAGTGACTCAGTTTATTTTTACCTGTTTTAACTNTGGTAGACATCTGATAGAAAATTGGTTACCAAGAGAGAATTAAAAACCACTCTTGGGAAACCATTTTGCGCTTAAATAGACTTGATGTCTTGGTTAATGTGGTCCAATACAGTGACTCAGTTTATTTTTACCTGTTTTAACTATTTGATTAGAATGAAGTTGGAAGCCTAGGGCCAGGTTCTGATAGTAAAGCTTTTAAATTTAAGCCCCTCAAATAAGTATTGAATGCTTAGTTGTTTTTACTGTTAACCTGTGTTGGGATATGTAACATACTGGTATATACTAGAATGTATTTGGTTTTTAATCAGTGTTTGGGATCAGTTGCTTTTCATCTGGCTTATTGAATTCAGAGTTGCTCTAGAGGTGAGATAGAACTCAAAGAAGATTCGAATTGAATGGGATGTAGCTGACAGGACCAGTGATTTGTAGAAATTACTCTGAGAAAAAAGGAAGGAAAAATAATGTCTGAGAAATGAATAAGAAAGTAGAAGAAGACCATAAGATGAGATGATTTGTGTAGGTTATCAAGGTAGTTCAGTTCAATTGCTCAGTCATGTCTGACCCTTGGCGACCCCATGAACTGCAGCATTACAGGCCTCCCTGTAAAAATTTTTTTGGGGGGGGTCTTGAAATTTTTGACTTAATTATGATGCTTTTTGAAAATAATTTTTAACAGCCAGAAAATTTAAACATCACAGTTGTGTTTCCTGACAAACTCAGGGAAAGTGGTCTTAAAATACACTTAATTTCTTCAATACTGTTTTATGTTTTCCAAGAGAAAAGTCAGTTTTGTATTTTAGTGGGGGCTTTTATATATCATGCTCATGTCAAAGTTTTGAAAATTTCTGAGTCAATGTAAAATCCAAATTTGTGAACTTTCTCCATCTTTACAGTTATTATTTTGTTTAAAAAGATTTGCATTAAAAGTTTTTTTCTACTCTGAAGATATCTAAGTGGAACAAAAGTAACAAGTTGCTAGAGTTGAAAAAAAAACTTTATGCTTTTGTTATTTTATTTAANTTTTAATACATGTTGAGAGAGTTCAAGAGACTATTATGTACCAATAGTAATAACAGCAGTACTTAATGTTTAGCACTTATAGAGGGCCAAGCAATTTTGAATGGTGTACAGTGGATGATTTCATTTAGTCCTCACAAAATCCTGTGAAATGACTGCTTAGTTCCATTTTACAGATGTATGTTTTAAGGCTCCAAGAGGTTAAGTAATTTAATTTGCCAAGGGTCTCACAGTTAATAAGTGATGGAGCTAGAATTTGAACTCAGATCTTCTGGCTCAAGAGCCAAAGCATGTATTTCTCCTATTTGGAGTTGATTAAGCTATTTGGATCTTCAAGTTGATGCTTGTTACCAGATTTGAGAAATGTCTGTTCATTATTTCATCAGATTATTTTTTCCTATCCCCTCTTTCTTTCCTTTCCTTCTGGGACTTCAGTGGTATGTATATTGGAATGCCTGATATTATTCCACAGATCTTTGAGACTTGGTTCATTTTTACACTGTTTTCTTCAGATTTTGTATTTTCTCATAATCTGTCTTCAAGTTTACTTTCTTCTGCCATTTCAGTTCTGTTGTTTTACTCTTGAATGCATGTTAAATTTTATCAGATGCTTTTCTGTATCTATTGAGATGACCATATGATTTTTCTCCTTTAATCTGTTACCGTGATGAATTATATTATTTGATCTTTTAAGAAAACATTGCATTCCTAGAATAAACTCAGATTGATTATATAATCTTTTTTATACACTACTGGGTTTGGTTTCCATTTAGGACATACATATATGTGTACAAGAAGGAATGGCCTATGATTTTCATTTTTCATACTGAATTTCTTTGGTTAAGTATGAGCTTAGTAAAGTGACTGGGGATGTTCCCTCTTTTTCTGGTTTATGTAAAGTTTGAAGTTTCTTTTATTCCATTTCCTCCCTTACTTGTTTCAAAATTAAACACTTTCTTTAAACTTACAGCCATATTGTCTAATGATTTGGAGAGTCTTAACTCTAAAATAACCCTATATTTGAAGTCGCGTGAATTCTAGCCCCAGCTACATTTGGAGACTAACTTATGGTTAGAAAGTCCCTGAGGAGACTTTTCTCCCTTCACCTGAAGTCAGAGGTAGGTAGGTAGGTACATATCCCCCCGCTATCTTCCTCCATGTGGTGGATTTATTTTTTAGGTTCATCCACTAAGGATATCTGCTTTTGAGAATTCCAGTTTTCTGTGAAGGTCTCTGATACAATCTCAGATACAATCTAGATACAACCTCTGATACAACCTCGTGTGGACCCTAGGTTCTGTCTTTAATTTCATGATTCCTTTTACTTTCCTTTTATCTTAGCTATCTATTTAGTAAATGTATCTATATAAAGATTTTTAATGCAGTATTTTCTTATTGTTATTTACTGTGAGGGTTTCTCTAAACCCTAGTCCACCATTTTGCTATAAATGGAACTTCCCTTTCCCTCTTGCTCTTCTTCCTTTTTTATGCCATTGCTTTGTGCTAATTCTGCTAAAGAAGCTCCATTTGAAAGTGGAGAAATGACTGGAAGGTCTTACACTATTTATCAAAAGTTTTTCAGTGGGCTTAGGACCTGATCTTATATAAAACTTATATCTTGTTAGTTATATTTTATCTTTCAAACTAATGATCAGTCCATCTACATTTGCACGTTAACGTGGCAAGTTATGACTGAAAGCAGAGCAGTGCTTCCCAACTCAGGTTAGTATGTGGACCAATAAAATTATATAGACTCCAAAAGTTAAAAAGAGGAAAATGGCAATTAACATTTTTTTTTTATGAACATATAGTTGATTTGCAATGTATTTGTTTCTGGTATACAGCAAAGTTATTCAGTTACATATCTATTATTTTTCGTTATGAGTTATTACAGTATATTCAGTATAATTCCCTATAGGATCTTATTTATCTATTTTATATATAATAGTTTGTTTCTGCTAATCCCAAAGTCCTAATTTATCCTTTCCCCACCCACTTTCCCTTTTGATAACCATAAATTTGTTTCCTGGGACTGTGAATCTATTTTGTAAATAAGTTTTATTTGTATCATTTTAGATTCCACATATAAGTGGTATCATATAGTGTTTGTCTTTCTCAATCTGACTTAACTTAGTATAGTCATCTCCAGGTCCATCTGTTTTGCTATAAATGGCATCATTTGATTCTTTTTGATGGCTGAGTTAACTAACTTTTTTTGAGCTCTGTTATGTGCTAAATAGTATTTGAAGCTCCTTACGTGTGTTATCACATTTAATCTTATACACATGTTTATGCTTATGTTAATAATATCCTCATTGCACAGATGAGGAACCAAGACGTCTACCTTTATTGAATTAATAAGTAGAGGTGCTGGGGTTTTAGATTCAGTCAGCTTGACTCTGGAGCCTCTATTCTTAGCAACCAAGCTGTCCTGAAAGTGCCTGATGGTCTATACAAATTAAGTGACTAGAGTAAGAGAGCGTAGTGTGTTATAGGAGATGTGATGAAGTGGACTAGGAAAGAGCTGTCAGTGCACTGCCTGATGCAAGGGCAAAGGAAGGATAGCGTTGAGCCAAAGCAATAGATTTCCCTGCAGTGTTCTTTGGACAGTTGGGAAATCATGTCTTAGAAAGTTGCCATTAGCTTGACCAATTAAAAAAGTAAAAAGCATTCATGAGCCATGATGTCTTTTTCCTTCCCAAACACAGTTGAAACAGTTCTATGAGCCAGAACCTGATGTACTACCTCCTCTGAAATTAGAAGCTTGTATTCTGACCCAAGGAGATCAGGTCTCTCTACAGGAACCACTGGTGAGCCTTTCTTTCCTCCTCCCATAACCATTATTTTTACTCTTAAGTAAAACTACCAGCCCTGTTGATATGGTTGAGCTTCAGAAAGACATGACTTCTCTGTGAAACACCTGGTACTCCCAGTGAATTTTACTCTTGACTCTTCCCTGACCCATCACCACCTTGGTTCTGGTGGCGAGATATCTGCATGTCAACACTTGACTAATAATCAAGGCATCCATCACTTCTCCCAAGGAGCATTTTACCTCCCATTAATGGCTGTTTGATTGCAAGTACTAAATAGTTATACTTTAGAATTGGGAGAAGGAGGTTACCCAGAAGCAGATGAACCCAGGAGATCTGCTTCATTAGTCTGGAGTATATGATTTAGGCTGAGCTAGAACTGGCATTCTGTTGAACCTTCAAAGGAACTGGGACAGGTTGGTTTTCTATTCTCGTCTAGCCTCAGATAGACAGGGAAGAAAGATAGAAACTGAAACTCCTGAGTGACCTATAACAGATATCCTCAGCCTAGGTCAGGGAAGCTATGGTGGTCTCCCAGAGATTCCCTCAACCTAAACTCCTATGTTTAGAAGAGTCTCTGGGACTCAAAGGTGCTGGAGAAGATTTGATTTCACAACCTGGCTCCTTGGTATTTGTACCAGATTAGAGATAGCACATTTGATGTTACATTCTTAGGTGTCAGCTACTTGTGAAGCCAGTGCCTTTGGGAAAGGCCAGAAAACAATGCCTCTGTTAGTTCAATTCTTTTTTTCTGTTTTGTTTTGTTTTTAACTCCAGATTGACTTAATTTGTGATGCTAATGAATAACTTTATGTAGCCTTATAGATAAGGGTTATTTTTCAATTATCAACAGTTTGATCCTTTAACAAGAATATTCAGTTATTATATTTTCTTCTACAGGATTATCTGCTGTGTTGTATTCAACACTGTTTGGCCTGGTATAAGAGCAGAGTGGTACCATTACAGCAAGAAGAGGAGGAGGAGGAAGAGGGGTTCTACCAATACTTAGATGATATGTTGGAGTCGATTACGAATAGAATGATTAAGAGTGAACTAGAGGACTTTGAACTGGTAATTGCTAAGTCTAAGCTGTGTTGAGTAATGGAGGTTTTTAGTAGCTTATTAATTTTTATCTTGTGTCTTTTAGGACAAATCAGCAGACTTTTCTCAGAGCACTGGTATTGGCATCAAAAATAATATCTGCGCTTCTCTTGTTATGGGAATTTGTGAGGTTCTAATAGAATATAATTTCTTCATAAGTAATTTCAGGTAGGGTATTACCGTAATTCTACTTGTAGTTCATTTTGAGTGTGGGAGTCTGCTTTCTTAACACTACCAATAGGCTAGGTACGAAAAGACCATAGCCCATGACATTATCTCTTAGATGGAACTCTAGCCTAAGACCAAACTATGTTCTTTCTACCAGGGAACATCAAAGCACATACCAAACAGGCTCGTGAATTTTGTCTCTCCATAAGGCTTTACTTTGTTGAACATTCCCCAGACCTTGAACATAACAACCCCTGATTTTAATAGAGAAATTTTGATTGATAATAGTATTGAACTTTCATTCTCTGCAATGACTGATACAAATAAAGGAGAAAAAGAAATGACCCAGATTGGTATTACCTAGGAGTACTGTGTTAATAGTGAAGATCCATTCATTTGTAATATTGGGTCTAAAGTATGACATCTAAAGAAGTATTGTGATTTCCTTATTACTGTTTTGAAAGTAAACCATAATATTATGACACCTGTCCTTGGTGGTCTCTTTTTCCTTTTATACAGTAAGACTAAGTTTGAAACGATTCTGAGCTTATTTATGTGTTACAAGAAGCTCTCTGATATCCTTAACGAAAAGTCTGGTAAAGGCAAAACGAAAATGGCCAACCGAGCACCCGATAGTTTTTTGTCCATGAAATTTGTGTCTGATCTTCTCACAGCCCTTTTCAGGTAAGGTTGTAACAAAGAACTTAAAGATATCCTTAAGGTGAAGGTAAAAACACCTCCTGAGGGTCACTGATATGACCTAGTTTGGATTCACAATTCTTAGCATATATACAGTAAAAAGTAAGTCAAGGGGGTTGTAATTTTCTTGAAAGCAGTACACACAGGCATTTAAAGAGATGCTTTGAATTACTAAAGGGAACATCAGAAACAGTGAACTAGTGGATGAAAGACAGGATAGATTCCAAGAAATCAACCTAAGTAGCATGAAAAGAGGGGAAAGAAAAGCTTGAATCTAAAAAAAAGGGGGGCACAACCAGAAAAAATTACAGAAAGTTAACCAAGACTGACCTTTAAATTTCATCAAAGTTAAAAGATTGAGGGAAGGGGGAGAAAGGGAGGTAATACTGAGAATAATATTTGTAGAAAGACAGCCTTGGCAGTGACTCGGGCATAGGCTGCCGGAGTCTTGTCTTTTAGAGCTGGCTGGGTGCTATTGTGAACTGTCCCTAGAAAACATAATTTCAGGTCCCAGTAAGCAGGGGAATCTTTCTGTCTCTTTTTTCCTGTCTAGGGACAGTACCCAGAGTCATGAAGAGAGCCTGTCTGTTCTGAGGTCCAGCAATGAGTTCATGCGCTACGCAGTGAATGTGGCTCTGCAGAAGGTCCAGCAGCTGAAGGAAACAGGGCATGTGAGTGGCCCTGATGGCCAAAACCCAGAGAAGGTCTTTCAGAACCTCTGTGACATAACTCGGTAAGCCCCACGCACCCTTAGAGACCTGTTCCACTTGCTGTGGCATCTCCGGGAGAGGAAATCGATGAGGAGGGGTGGGGAGAGGAAGGTGGTTTGAAGTTGGGCATACCCAAAGGTGGAAGTGCAGTCACTCACTCTGTTGGGGGTTTTCCTAGTCCTGTTTTGGTGTGGATTGTTGGCCACATATAAAATGTTAATCTAATACAGGAATAAAAGGGATATTACATAATGACTAAATAGTTAATCAAGCAGACAGAACAGTTTTCAGTGTATATGTACTTAACAGCACCAAATAACAGCTTCAGAATACTTAAGGCAAAAACGGTAATACTGAAGGAGAAATAAATAATAATCTACCTCTCTCAGTAATCAGTAGAATTAGATAGAAAATCAGGAAGGATGTGGAAGACTCGAACAACACTATCATACAGCCTGACTTTAATCAATATTTATAGAACATTAAGTATTTAAGATAGTGAGGTATTGCCAGAATCAGTGGAACAGATGGTTCAGAACTGATCCACACAAGTATGGTCTTTGGACTTTTGAAAAAGGTGCCAAGGAAATGGAATGGAGAAAGAAAAGTCTCTTCAAACAGGTGTTTGTGGAACAATTGTACAGGAATATGTGGAAAAATGAAATTAAAAGATGCTGTTTGGAAGAAAGGCTATGCCCAACCTAGACAGCATATTAAAAAGCAGAGACATGATTATGCCAATAAAGGTCTGTCTAGTCAAAGCCACGGTTTTTCCAGTAGTCATGTATTGATGTGAGAGTTGAGCTATAAAGAAAGCTGAGTGCCAAAGAATTGATGCTTTTGAATTAATTGATGTGTTGAAGAAAATTCTTGAGAGTCCCTTGGACTGCAAGATCAAACCAGTCCATCCTAAAGGAAATCAGTCCTGAATATTCATTGGAAGGACTGATTCTGAAGCTAATACTCCAATGCTGATGCTGAAACTCCAATACTTTGGCCATCTGTTGTGAAGAACTGACTCATTTGAAAAGACCCTGATGCTGGGAAAGATTGAAGGCAGGAGGAGAAGGGGAAGACAGGATGTGATGTTTGGATGGCATCACCGACTCGATGGATGAGTTTGAGCAAGCTCTGGGAGTTGGTGATGGATAGGGAAGCCTGGCGTGCTGCAGTCCATGGGATCATAAAAGAGTCAGACATGACTGAGCAACTGATGTGAAAAAAATTAGACTTTGATCCATTTCTCATGTTATAACAAAATATTGACTTGAAATGAATCAGAGGCATAAGTATAAAACCAAATATTGTAAAATATCTAGAAGACAGAAAAACCTTTGCAACCTTGTTTTAGGTAAAAAATTTCCTAGGTATAATACCAGAAGCACAATCAATATTTTTTAAAAATTTAACTCTGTTCCTTGAAAAACATTCCTAAGGAAATTTAAAGACAAGCCACAAATTAAAAGAAAATATTTGGAAAACACGTGTCTGATGATGAACTGGTAACCAGAGTATATAAAGAACTCAAACTTGTTAAGAAAACAATCAAATTGAGAAAATGGATAAAGTGTTTTAACAGACACTTTACCAAATAAGATGTATAGATGGCAAATAAGAACACGAAAGGGTGATCAACATAATTAGTCACTGGGTTAGTGCAAATTAAAATCACAATGAGATATCACTAAACACCTTTTTTTTTTCTTTTAAAAATTTATTTATTTTAATTGGAGGCTAATTACTTTACAATATTGTGGTTTGCCATACTTTCACATGTATCAGCCATCGGTATACATGTGTTCCCCATCCTGAACTCTGCCCCTCCCTCCCCATCCCATCCCTCAGGGTCATCCCAGTGCACCAGCCCTGAGCACCCAGTCTCATACATCAAACCTGGACTAGCAATCTATTTCACATATGATAATATATATGATTCAGTGCTGTTCTCTCAAATCATCCCACCTTCGCCTTCTCCCACAGAGTCCAACAGACTGTTCTTTATATCTATCTGTATCTCTTTTGCTGTCTCGCTTATAGGGTCACTGTTACCATCTTTCTAAATTCCATATATATGCGTTAATATACTGGATTGGTGTTTTTCTTTCTGACTTACTTCACTCTGTATAATAGGCTCCAGTTTCATCCACCTCATTAGAACTGATTCAAATGCATTCTTTTTAATAGCTGAATAATATTCCATTGTGTATATGTACCACAGCTTTCTTATCCATTTGTCTGCCAATGGACATCTAGGTTGCTTCCGTGTCCTGGCTATTGTAAACAGTGCTGCGATGAACACTGGGGTACACGTGTTTCAATTCTGGTTTCCTCGGTGTATACACCTGTTAAAATGCCTAAAAGTTTAAATTGACTATACCAAAGTGTTGTCATGGATGTGGAAGAATTTAAGCTCCTTGGTTTTTGGTTTTTAATATTTATTGATGTCTTTGTTTTTGGCTGCCCTGGGTCTTCTTGCTGTGCGGGCTTTTCTCTAGTTATAGTGAGCGGGGGCAGCTCTGTAGTTGAGGTGGCCAGGCTTCTCATTGCAGTGGCTTCTCATGTTGCAGAGCACAGATTCTTAAGCATACAGGCTTCGGTAGTTGTAGCTCTTGGGCTTTATAGCACAGGCTCAAGTAGTTAGTTGCTCCACTGTATGTAGAATCTTCTAAGATCAGGGATCAAACCCATGTCTCCTGATTGGTAGGTGGATTCTTTACCACTAAGCCTCCAGGGATGCCCAGGATTTAAACTCTGATACACTGTTGACATAAATGTAAAATGGTGCAGCCACTTTGGAAAATAATTTGGCAATTTCTTAAAAAGTTAAACACACACCTATCGTACGATATACCCATTCCACTCTTAGGTATTTACCCAAAAGAAATGAAAGCAGATGTTCTTATAAAAGTTTGTATATAGTAGTTTTATCTGTAATAGCAAAATCTGGAAACAACCTAAAGATGATAAATCGGTGACTATGCAAGCTGTGGCACATTCATACCCTGAATACTGCTCAGCAGTGAAATGCGACAGGCTGCCAGTACATGCAACAGCATCGGTGAACCTCCGAGCCACGTGCTGTTAGCAAAGCCGGACTCTAAAAGCTGCATAAGGAATGATACCATTTTTATATGATAGTTTGTAAATTGTAAAACCACTGGGACAGGAAACAGATCAGTGGTTGCCTAGGAAAACAAAGAGAATGAACTGACTGTAAAGGAGCACGTGAGAACTTTTAGGATGATGGAAATACCTAGATTGAGGGGGATGAGTACAGGACTGTGGAAGTGAGTCAGCAGAGCCATACAGTTACAGGATGGGAGTTTTACTGTGTGTAAACTGTATCTCAGTGAACTTGACTTTGAAAATAAAATCACTTCTCCCCAGGGTCTTGCTTTGGAGATACACCTCAATCCCTACCTCAGTGGAAGAGTCGGGAAAGAAAGAGAAAGGAAAGAGCATCTCGCTGCTGTGCCTGGAGGGCATACAGAGGATACTCAGTGCTGTGCAGCAGTTCTACCAGCCCAAGTGTCGCCAGTTTCTCAAGGCTCTGGGTGGGCACTTCAGTTTTGATAACTTGGCTCGATCTGAGTTTCTCTTTCTCAACCAAACCTCTCAATTCCAGTTGTTAGCCCAGCAGAGGACACCTGCGAAGAGTCCCAGTGTGGCTAAGGAGTGACATCTAGTGGATTCAGAATTGGCACTTACTGGATTCCATTTAACCTCAGATGGGACTGGAAAACTGAATATAGCCTTAAGAAGCTGCTGAATGTTAGGAATATAATTAAAGCTGCCTCCAGACCTTTTTTGGCCTCCTAAAATTTAGCTTGGCAAAAAAAAAAACCAAACAAGCCCCTTTCAAAGCAGATAGCATTCTTTTCCTTTCCTAGATGCCACAGATAAAGAGGAGGAAGAGGAGGAAGTCAGTGTCAGTCAGAGAGCATCTTTCCAGATCCGGCAGTTTCAGGTGAGACACCTAGGAGACTGCTGTGCTTTGTGAGGGTCCTCAGAAAGGGACTGTTACCCAGGACAGCTGGTGGGAACAGGCAGACCGTCCACAAGTAGGACAGCAGTTTTTTCTGGGTCATTATTCAAGCAACTTTACAGCTCTGAGAATGAAAGATAATGCATTTAAAAGCATTCCAGGAAGGATGTGTGTCAAGCCACCCCAATCTACAGCACTCATTGCCTCTAAGAATCACTGAGCTGTTATTATACAAAGAGCTGGCCAGGGGCCCACTCATGCAGGGAGTGTAACTTGGCTTTGTCTGTCAGATGGTTCTAACCACTAGTTGTCACGTATCAGGATCTTTTATCCCAGAGGATTTCTTTAATGTTAAACTTCCTATCATGTGTCAGGAACTGTTCAGGTGCTGAAGGTATACCAAGGAATAAGAGACAAAACCCTACCCGCACAGAGCTTACATTGTAGTGGGAAGAGACTGACGGACCAAAGACAGTGTTTTGGGTGGTGAGAGAGGAACAGAGAAAGGGGAAACCGAAAGTGTGTAGGGAATGCCAGTGCTGGGGTATGGTCTAGCCCTCAGGTCAGTGAATGGGCCTCAGGAAGTTGTGAAGCACCCAGACCAGGGTGCACTGGAATTCTGTGGCGATCAGTGGTTTGGACACAGCTCTTTCATTGGGCCTGTGTTCTGTCCCTTGTTAGGGAACTAAGATCCCACAAGCTGTGTGGTGCAGCCTAAAATAAAACGGGGTGCACAGTTCATTCCTAATGTACATGTGGCAGGGGTTTGGAGGAGTCCACAGCGCTCAAGAGAACACTCAGATGTCTGATCACAAACAGGGTAGACTACCTGATTGATCCAGGTCTTATTTCCAGATTTTATCCTCTTGGATTTTTGGTATTTTTGAGTCATTTCTCCCCCAGACTTAAGAATCTCTGGCTAGATGTCTCTTCTCTTTGCTAGTATCATGTCTGCTAATGTTTCTGTGTATCCTTTCTCAGAGGTCCTTGTTGAATTTACTTAGCCAAGAGGAAGACTTTAAGAGCAAAGAAGCCCTGCTTCTGGCCACTGTTCTCACCAGCTTGTCCAAGCTGCTGAAGCCCATCTCTTCTGAGGTATGAGCACCAATCAGTCCCACTCTGCATCCCCCAGAAGGCCAGAATACTACATCTTACAGTGTACAACTAAATGTCCTCTTGAAATCTGGCTCATTTAAAATCATGTATCCAGTTATGCTCCTGAATTAATATAAGATCTGTAGGATGTACCCCCCGTCCCGCCCCATACATAGTGTTTCTACCATGATGTAGTTACTGCTTTTGTTTATTTGGCCACTGGCGAGGGTAAACAATAAGCACTGTAAAAAAAAAAAAAAAAGTCTTGTTGATCTGTGGGGCCTTAAACCTGGTGTTTCCCTACCCCCTTCTAAGATGAAAGTATGTTAATTATCAAGGTAGCTGACATTCAGCAATTAACTTTCTCGTCAAAATTAGCAGATTCTGAGTTTGGGGGATATTCAACAAAAGGTGATAAGTCAGAAAGCATGATTATAGTCCTAAAATAGAATCTGTTCTACCCAGATAGATTTTGGGTATATGTGCTTAGGTCTGCACATATACATGAAGAGTATATGTAGCCACATGAGCATTCACACATGTGAAATAAGAGAAGCCATATTCTGTGGGTCTGTTCGATTCAGGAGTAACCTTCCTAAAGGATGATAAAGAGAGTCCTTGAGAGCCTAGGGCTGTGTGGTCCTCCCACATCTACTTCCTGACCTGTGGGGAGACAAGTTGAGAGTGCTGAGTTGCAGGCCTCCTTGTGTGAGCCCTTGCTTTTAGGAAGAGCTAGCCGGACTACAGCCTGGTGTGTTATGACATTTGAGCACTGAAAAAGCAGACTTCATTTTCTTCTCCTAGTTCCAGGTAGCCCAAAGAAAATCCCCATTGCTACTTATTTCATCATAGATCGAACAACACATCCTCACTTTTTTCAGCTTCATTCTTTGATATTGCTACTTTTGCTGCAAGGAGCCCAAGATTAGGAAAGAAACACAGGGAATTGGAACATGGGGACAGTTGAAGGAAAATAGATTTGGAAGGCTAATATAAAGAAGAATTTTTAAAATTTTACCACCCCTCTTAATTTCGGGTGGTGTGTCTAAAATTTTTTAATTTAACTTTGGGTAATAAAGTTCAATGATTTGAAAACCAGACATTATAAAAAGATTTGCAAGAAATGGTCACCTTTCTATCCGTGTCCTCCATCTGTTCAGTTCTTCTCTCCTAGTAGGTAAATATCTTGTAGTTTCTTGTGCAAATAGTTTTTTTATTCCTGTACAGCAATATGAATATAGCTTCTTATGCCCAACCCTACCCTTTTCACACAAAAGCTTTTTTAGCATCCTGCTTTATTTATTTAGTACATTTAACACTGTATTCTGGACATCTGTATTCTACAGTAATTACTGTATTCTGGGAAATATTTTTATATCAGCTCACAGGGAATTTTCATTTAGCCTCTGAAGTTTTTTTCCCTGACAGATCAAAACCTGAATTCTTACGGGTCATTTTACCTTTAAACATCACTGCATTTCAGTGTCTTGGTGGCTAGAACCCTATCCCAAATAACTGCTAAAGCAGAAAGCTGAGTGTGTGTCTAGCGAAACATGATCTACTAGTCCAAGGACTTAAGCTTCCCCAACTCTTTTCTTTTGCCCCTTTTCTTTTTTTCCCCCTGCTCCCTTTTAACCTCCTGTGGCCTCTTGGTTCCTAAAGGTTAATTTGACTGTCACTGTGGCCAGGATCTTATTCTTCTATGCCTCTTATTAGTTTACTGTCCTTAAAAGATGTCTCAGATGCAGAGAGTACTGGGCATGGGAAGAGGAAGAAGGGCACTTTAGCCCCAAACCGTGGTGGGAGGGGCCAAGGAAGCTCAAATAACAGCCTAGACCCCAGGACATTTGGCCCTTAATGAGGGCATTGGAGAATTGAGTCATAGGCAGTATTTAAGAAAAGAATCAATAATTCTCATAACTTTGGACTTTTTTATGCTATTTTTCAGTAGAGTACCACTTTAGATCCAGGCACATGTTTTAGCAGGTGATTTGCCTAGACTTGGAAAGGCCTAGAGCTCTTTCCGGAGAAAGCAATGACACCCCACTCCAGTACTCTTGCCTGGAAAATCCCATGGACGGAGGATCCTGGTAGGCTGCAGTCCATGGGGTCGCTGAGGGTTGGGCACGACTGAGCGACTTCACTTTAACTTTTCACTTTCCTGCATTGGAGAAGGAAATGGCAACCCACTCCAGTGTTCTTGCCTGGAGAATCCCAGGGATGGGGAAGCCTGGTGGGCTGCCCTCTGGGGTCGCACAGAGTCGGACATGACTGAAGTGACTTAGCAGAGCTCTTTTAGTCTGATAGCACCTAGGTAGGTCTGTCTTTTGAATGTTTCTATAATATCTGAATGATCTCTAGTTTGTGCAGATGTTAACCTGGACATCTAAGATTTGCACGGAAAACAGTTGTGGTAAGTTTCCTGCCATATTTCCTTTTTCGGCTTTATATAAAATCATCAGCACCAAACAACATTTAGAAAATGACGCATTCACCAGAGTAGCCAAAAGGAAGAAATACACAAAACCAGTCCCAAGGGTTGGTAAGAATATAGTGCAGTTGAACCTCTCATTCACTGCCGCTGGAAGTGTCAGTTGTTATAACCACTCTGGAAAATTGTTTAGCAGTACTTTACTAAAATTAAACATAGGCTTATGATCAAGCAGTTCCACTCCCAGCATAAACAGGTGGGAAATTCTCACAGCAGTACTGTTCTAATAGGCAAAACCAGACCCAGACGTCTGTCAGCAGTCGAGTGGATCAAGGGGCTGCGCCGCATGCACACAGTGGGACACCACGGCAGTGGGAATGAGCAGCCTCCACTGACTGGAGCCTGGAGGAGTCTGGCACACACAGCATTCAACAGATGGCAGACACAGAGTGCTTACTGCATGATGCTACTCATAGAGTGCAAAGTCAGACAGGACTCCTTGTGAGGGCACAAGGCAGAATGACAGTTCCCTTGGTGAGGGGAGGGGTGTCCTGGGGTGCTGATACTTCTTGACCTGTATGCTAGTTATGTGATGATGGTGACCAATAAATGGGAAACACCCCACTCATTTGCACCTGTGGGTCAAAGTTACCTTTGTGGGCCAGCTGCCTGGGTTGGAGTGTGTGCAGCATGGGGATGTTGTGCCTGAAGCATGACAGGCTAGCATTCCAGCTAGGTACCCCCACCTGCTGCAGGACTGACTTGGATTATAAATGAATTTTCTTTCCTTCCTACTCCTAGAGGATGCCTCCTTTTGCAAGGGCATGCTGAGTTTGCTCTTCAGCCTCCATGTTGCGTATAAGAGTCCTGTTAATCTGCTGCGTGACTTGTCCCAGGATATCCATGGACATCTTGGAGACATAGACGAGGTACTGTAGTGACCCTTCAGTATGGTGCCCTGAATTGGGAGTAGAGGCCAGGGGAACAGCCTTACTGTCATTACATCTCACCTCTCTTTCCGTTCCCAGGATGTGGAAGTGGAGAAAACAGACAACTTTGCATTGGTGAATTTGAAAACAGCTGCCCCTACTGTCTGTGTAAGTGTTGATCCTTGACACTTGGGAAATAGCCTTGTCATCCCTTCCATTTTATTCCTTGTAGGAGTGAATCACAGAGGCTAAAGTCCTGAGGCTTGTAACCCACCCACGGGTGGCTGTGGCTATCATGTTACACCAGCAGCTGTGTGCAGTGAACCATGCCAGGCGTTTTTTTCTTTCACAGCTGCTTGTTCTGAGTAAAGCTGAGAAGGTCCTAGAAGAAGTGGACTGGCTGATCACCAAGCTTAAGGGACAAGCAAATCAAAAAATCATACCAGGTAACATGAGTTGAGGGAGGGGTTCCAGGAGTTGTGATCAAAACAAAGTCAACTAAAATCTGAACTGGAGGAAGCATAAAGGCAGAGCCCCCGAGCTCTGTCTGTTCGTTTGTGCTAGATTCCCAAAGTAATGAAAGTAGAAGGTGGTGTGGCTTATGACAGCATAATTACTAATCTGTTCTGCATCCAGACTCCCTAGTTAATGATGTTTAGTTGGTTTCTAGATCTCTTTGACTTGAACTAGAAAATAAGGTCAGTTGGGTTTGAATGTGCTAACTTGATTTCCTTTCAGAAGAGGCCTCTTCTCAGGCAGCCCTAACAAACTGTCCGATGGAGAAAACCACCATCATACAGTTGGGAACTCTGCTCACATTTTTCCACGAGCTGGTGCAGACAGCCCTGCCATCAGGCAGCTGCGTGGACACTTTGTTAAAGGACCTTTGCAAAATGTACACCACTCTTACAGCACTCGTCAAATACGTGAGTATCGTAGTTGATCCCCACCATCGTTCTGCCCCACCCAGCCAGGACACTGCCCCTGGTGCTCAACACCCTAGTGCCTCGCCCATGTCTACATCTCTGCAAGTCACAGTTTGACCAGTAGATGGCAGGTTTCTCCACAGGCCTGGAAATAACAGTTGAGGCATAATTATAAATCTGTTTTTAGAGCTCCATATTTCTTCAGCATATGAGTATGTTGCTCATATGATTGAGTATAATGAATGTAAATGCCTCTTGATTGAGTGTAAATGCCTTTTCAAACACCTTCTAAGACTCAATCTAAACTTTAGTTATAGAATTTAATCTGATTCAAATTACACAAAAAATTAGACAATTTCAGACCAGTCTGGACACCGAAAGGGTGTTTATCCTTTAACAAGTGGGTGTTAAATGCCTCACAGGTCAGGGGTAGGGAATAAGTTTATTTTTTGAAAATACAAGGTATACTTGCCCTGAGTTTAAGTTAATGCTTCTTAGTATCCGTTAACAAGAAACTTTTTATGTATTTGCAGTTCTTTGATTCTCAGCAGACATTCAAGAGTGCTAGGAACTATGTAATTTAGTTCCGACTCTAGCAATGACCCACATTACTTAGGAAGGCACAGACAACCCAAGAAAAATGGTGGACCGCCTCACACCATGTACCCAAACAGCAGCGCTGCCATTTCTGAGAAGGTGCAGCTCTGGCTATAGCATGTGGCTAACTAGCTTCTGTGTTAGAAATACTGAGAACCTCTGTAATCTTTATTGGCTTTTTCTAAAAGAAAAACAGCAAAGTCATTGGCTTTCTAGATGCAGGGACTATCACCCTGAAGGATTTTTAAAGCAATAAATGGAACAAGTCAGAAACATAAATCTTTCATTGTGTCCTGTCTGGGAAGCTTTGGAGCTTAGGGGAGGAAAAAAAGGAAGCCTGGAGTCTTAAGATTCTCCATGAATCTGAGTGGCTTATTTTCTTTTTCTCTCTCTAGCCAGAGCAATAGTCACACACCAGGTGCTCACTGAGGCACCACCTGTAGTTTCATGGGACATCTATGTAGGAATAGCTTTCTGAATCTGGATTCCCAAGTGGCTCAGTGATAAAGAGTCTGCCTGTCAGTGCAGGAAACTTACAAGATGTGGGTTCAATCCCTGGGCTGGGAAGTATCCCCCGGAGTAGATTATGGCAACCCACTCCAGTATTCTTGCCTGGGAAATCCCATGGATGGAGGCACCTGGTGGGCGACAGTCCATAGGGTCGCAGAGTTGGACATGACTGAGTATGCATACATGCAAGATTCCAACACTTTTCCCTAGAACTTTATGAAACCTTTGAGAGAAGTGGGTGTCCTGCCGTTGCCCGATTATGAATCTTGAAATCTTTTGTTAGTATCTCCAGGTGTGTCAGCGCTCCACAGGGATTCCGAAAAATATGGAAAAACTGGTGAGTTGAGAATGGCCTTTCCTAGGAATGGGGAAAGCATCTTATTCCTACAGTTATATTGATTTCTTTCTCCTTTGCTGCAGGTGAAGCTGTCTGGTTCACATCTGACCCCTCTATGCTATTCGTTCATTTCTTATGTACAGGTAAGTGATTGTCTGTATCACAGTGTATCTTCAAGTGAAAAAAGACTCCTTATATTCCCAGGGGACTGATCATTCACCTGAGCTGAGCATATATAAAGTTTCTTCTACTTAAAATAAGCCAGAGGTGTCCATTTGAGAACACGCCAAGGCTTGAAGTGTTTGCAGCAGGGAAATCTTTAAAAAAAAAAAAGTGTGATTTAGAGAGAAAAGTGTTTGGTATGCTTGCACTTGGAGCAGAGAAGAAACATGCATCCTTAGGCTCAGTGACTTGGTTTATTTCTGGGTGATTCCAAACCACTCCTTCGGGAATGTGAGTGAAGTAGTGGCAGGCATAGTGAGGATAAATGAGGTGACTTGTGGAAAGTGCTTAATACAACCCCAGGCAGGTGTTCTCTAAATATTTGCTGTCCCAATAAAATGAACATGACCTTAGAGCATCATTTCCCAAGCTGTCAGACATAAGGCCAAAAACAGAAAGGTTAAGATTCCGAGCTTCTGATACAGGGGCCGTGGGTTTGATCACTGGTTGGGGAACTAATATCCCACGTGCCGTGTGGTACGGCCAAAAAAGGGCAAAGTTGAGGTTCGAACTGGGTACTTTGACTCCGTGACAGTGGTCTGCAAACTTTCTGCAAAGGGCCAAGTGGTAAATGCTTTAGGTTTTGCAGGCCATAGAGTCACTGTCACAACTGAACTTTGCCGTTGTAGAATAAAAGCAGCCATAGCCAATATACAATGAGTGATCTTGGCTGTGCTCAGTGAAGCTTCTGAAAAACAAGCAGTGAGCTGGGTGTGGCCTCTTGGTTGTAGTTGGCCAGCCCCTGCTCTGGAACCATGCTTGATACTCACTGACATGTAAAATGCTGGGAGGTTCGGGGTTTTGTGTTTGACCCATTCTTAAGCTTTTCTTCTGCTTATCACTAGGCACCTTCTAGACTATCTTTTTTTCTACAATACATAAAAACTGGTTTATGTGTTCTTCCTTGGATATTTCTCCCATTCTCGATCTGTGTTTGACTTACAGCCTTATTTGACAAGTCCGCTGATCCACAGGCACTTTTGTCTTTGTGAGGTGTTCTTAATGAGTCAAGAGCCCATGGTTCCATTAACTCCCTCCAACTTTTATCTAGAAATCTGGATTGCATTTGCCACATCTTTCAAAGAGCTGCTTATTCTCTTTAAGCCCCTTCTTTTTTCCCGTAGCCTTGGATCTCAGTGAGAAGAAAGCAGTGAAAGCCATTGCTCCAAAACCTGTAGCTTAGCGTCCCGCTCAGGACTGTATGCCTTCAGAAGATAGTTCTCTTCCCACTACAGTTTTAGTCCTGCCTGAGTCAGCAGAAACAGGCCGTAGCTGGGATTGATCTGGGAGTTGCAACAAGGTCCCACCTGGGGTACCACTTTTAGGAAGATGGCTCACTCCCCATTTGGTCACGTGCATTCTACCGCCTGTGCTGCTTCTCTGCCCTCCCCTACAAAGTGTTCACCCTCTACCCTTCCTTCCAGGGCCAAAAATAAGGTTCTTCACATCAGCATCTCTGGGATCCCTACATTTTATTTCCCAGAACATGCCATGTGGACCAAGCCTCCTCTCTCTCACATGGCTGTAGCAGTGTGGTTTCTCTCCACTTGCAGGCCTCTGTTTCTAACTGTGTTAGCTGTCCCGTGGGCCGTGGCCTGTCATTCCTAGAGGGCACAGCACTCCCCTTCAAGGAAGAGGTTCCTGTCTGTGTGCCTCACACGGGGTGGTCTCTGCCACATGTCTCTTCCCTGCCGGATCAGAATCCTGTGCTTCTTGGTCCCCTTCTTGATTCTTCCTTTCTCCAGGAGCTCTTTGATTATCTGCAACATAGGGAAACAGTGTTTCTGTGACCTTTAAACCTTTCTGGAGCCCGTAACTTGTCACGTGAGACGCGTGGCTCTGAGAGCCTCCTCTCCAGCTTCCTGTCTTCTCTGTAGCCCTTTCAGCGAGCGCCCCAGTAGGGAGCACCTAGCCCTAATCCCCCCTGACAGTTCTTTAGCTCACGAGGCCCTTGGCTGCCCTAGTATTAATAACGGTGGGTCCTAACCTCATTTCCATGTGATAGACCTGTCCAAGAGCAAGACTGTAAACCTCCCAACAACAAAAAGCAGAAAAATATCTGAGGATTATAAAGTGCCCCAGAATGTTTCCCATTGTCCAGCATCTGCTTCAGGATAACCTCTTCACCCAGACTTGGCCCCCTTATGAGTTCTCCAGTTACCGCTGTAATTATCGTGTTAGAGAATTACCACTGGCCTGGTAGCTCTACAGAAAAACCTTCAGAAATGAGAGAACTTGTTTCCTTTTCTTTAGAACAAGCACAGTAAGAGCCTAAAATGTACAGGAGAAAAGGAGAAAACCGCTGCTGGCCCCACAGCCATGGTAAGTTGCTGACAGTGATCAAGATGTGGCCACTGGGAATTCCCTGGTGGTCCAGTGGTTGGGACTCTGCGCTTCCACTGCAGGGGGGCACCAGTTTGATCCCTGGTCAAGGAGCTAGGATCCGGCATGCCATGCAGTACAGCCAAAAAAAAAAAAAAAGGTTGTTGATGAACCTTGAAATTAGATTTAAGTAAAAGAAGCCACTTGGACAAAGACTACGTGTTATACGAATCCATTTATATAAAATGCCCAGAAAAGGCAAATCTAGAAAGAAAGATTAGTGGTTGCCTAGAACTAGGGAGCAGGAGTGGTTAGGGGGATGTTAGAGAAACTGGGAAGGTGCCTGCTAAAATGGGTATAGGATTTCTTGTCGGGGTGGGGTGTGTGAAAATGCTGTAAAATTATGGTGATGGTTATACAGCTCTGTGAATGCACAAAGAAACACACACAAAAAAGAATGCAATATAATGGGTAAACTGGTTGGTATGTGAATTACATCTCAGTAAAGCTGGGGAAAATGTGCTTATTTGTATATGGCTGCTTCTCAGTTCATGGACTTTGTTCAGATGGAACATCTTTTCTCTCTGTATATGCTCGATTCAGGAAGTACCAGGAAATCTTGAGCTCTTCAAAAATAGAAATAGCTTAGGAATAACCACTGGGAAGGAGCTGATTTTAGGGAAAGTTAGTGAGTGTAAAAGGTGCCCCTTAAAGGATGTGAAAGATTAGTGCTGAAAAGTGGGTGCTGAAAAGCAGTGCCCTGGAGAACCCACTTTTCAGCACCAATCTTTCACATCCCTTAAGGGGCACCTTTTGCACTCACTAACTTTCCCTAAAAGGCACTGCTGGCAAAGAAAGAACTGAGTCCTCTCTCAAGGGGAACATTTGGCAATAACTGTTCACATGCACCAGTCTTTAATGCAGCAATTCTACTTGTAGCATAGAGAAATTGTAAAGGCCTGTGTATATCCAGTCCTAGTAATGTTGTAAGTAAAAGTGAAATATTGGGAAAACTAAGGTGCCCACTAATAGAGGTCTGGCTTTTATAGTATATTTATACTGTAGAACACTATGGAGACATGAAAAAATAGAAAGCTAAATGTTCAGATACAGAATTCTGAGATAATGTTAAAGAAAAAAAGATGAGAACAGTGTCTTCATTTGTAGTTTAAAAAATATAAAAACATGTTTATATGCATAAGAAATATATGGAAGGATCTACAAGCTACAATTCAGGTTGAAGGGAGAGAGAATCAGAGCAATGAAAATGCCTCTGTAGACTGGAGCAGGAACAGAGCCAGTGCAGAGTGGGCTCATCACAAGAATCCCAAGTCAGAGAGGTAGCCAGACACCCACACACGGTCCTTCCCTCAGCCAGCCTCTAAAGCACAGGTTTAGGAGTTACAGGTAGAAGGATTAATTGCCATCTCCATTGACATTTAGGTCCTTTGATGAAACTGAACTGTCAAAAAAAATCTTAATGACTGGTGTATAAGTAAAACTGCATTTCACTGGAAGTCAGACTTTCCCTCAAAGCCATGAGCAGTTCTACTACGGCAGTTTCAGAGGACTTACCACCCCTGAACCCCAAATCTAGGTCTTCTCTTCTTTGCCCTGTAGGCCAGAGCTCTTCGGGAAACCAAGCCAATTCCTAATCTCATCTTTGCCATTGAACAGTATGAAAAGTTTCTCATCCACCTTTCTAAGAGGTCAAAAGTAAGCAGATTCTGTTGTTTTCCTACTGATTTCCACTTACCCTGCGAGGGGACCTGGCAGACGGAAGCACCACAACTGCACTGGGTGGGGGGCCGACTGCGTTTCGTTTGTTTCTTTGCTGTTTCTGATCTGATGGCCTGAAGTCAAACATCGACACAGGGAGCCTGATGTGAGGTCTAGTGGGGGTGTACTTGCTTCTCTGGGAACTGAAGGGTTTATCAGGGATGGCTCAGGCAGCCCTGGGCAGGTTTTATTGGTAGCAAGCTGTGCCTGTGTTTACAATCCTGTCCCAGGTGAACCTGATGAAGCATATAAAGCTCAGCACCTCACGAGACTTCAAGATCAAGGGAAACATCCTGGACGCGGTTCTTCGGCAGGAGGAGGAGGAGGAAAATGAAGAGGTCAGTGCCTGCTCTGACTGCAGTGCAGCAGGCTCCAGCTGCCCTCCTGGCTGGTTGTCAGCAGCCTGTCCCGGAGCAGCCACAGAGAAAGGGCCAAAAGGTGGCCAAAGATGAAAACAAAGCTAAGCATTCTCGAGAAAGGTTGTAAACAGCGAACCACACGAGAAGGTTCCCAGGCTTGTATACCTTTAGGATGGACATTTCCAGAAAGGGGATGTTGAGAACAGGGTCTTACCGTGGGTCTTCTCCCCATAACCTTTTAAACCATTGGAAAATTAGGAGCCTAAGCATTCTGGCTCAGAAACCAGTTTTTCCCTCTTCCACCATGCTCTCACTCAAAGTAGGGCCACTACTCTGAACGAGGGTCAGCACATTTCTTAGCCTCCTTTCCCCTCTGCTGAGACTAAAGCGAGAGGAACAGACCTGTCCCAACAGCACGCCGTGAGCCCTACAGCATCTCTCAGCATCTCTGAAGCAGAGCCCAGTGTTTTCCTTACCTCTGGTGCCTAGAAATTTCTATCACGTTATGCACATCCAAGATAAACTGGAAGTTTACATCAACCACCCTGGATTTCTAGCTTCTCAAAAAATTCTGACTCTACCTTCTTCCGTTTACCACACTGTAAGCCATAATATACCTGGTCCTGTCCACTGCCTCTGCCTACCTGGCATTTGAGTTCAGGGGACTTCTGTAGCATTTTCATGCCCTTCTCTGTCACCGTGTTCCCTGCATCATTACAGAAGTCCAAAGGGGAGGAGTCAGCACCACCGTGCTCTACTGCAGAGCTCGCCCCATCACCAACAGTTAACCTCCCATGAGTGGGATGGGGGAGAAAGCATGACCAACACAGGCTTTGATGAGAAGATAAAGGATTTCTGCTTTTATTTCCAGTGCCTCTGAACAGGCTTCTCACATTACAGCGTTACTTTTCTTCCCTTCTAGGGCACTGCATCAGAGCATGAGGGGCAGAACAAAGAACCAGCCAAGAAGAAAAGGAAAAAAGAAACGAAATGCCTGAGTTAATGTGAACTTTGGGGATTCTGCTTTCTTTTTACCCAATAAGCAACAATGCCCCCTTGTCCTACTGCCTGCACCTCGTTGGCATCTTGGTTCTGAACTCAATTGCACCTTCAGTTTAGAGGCAATCATTCTTGGCAGGCCCTGCTACTGAAAAATGGCTGGCCTGAAGCCAGCCCTTTTACAAAAAACGGAGCTGAAAGCCTGAGTTTTAGGACCCTGCGCTGCCCCGATGAAGCTCCATGGGAGCAAATACAGAGCCTCCAGGCAGGGCTATAGTCCAGGCTGGCTTCATTTCTCCAGGGAGCCTTTGGTGAGTTCAATTATCTGGTAAATATCCAGTGCTTCACCTGAAAAATAGTGCAATTCGTTAGGATGCCCCCTCACAAAGCAGTCAGAAGTGAGAAAAGCTTAATATTAAGGTCAAAAAGGATTGCCGAGAATGGTAGGGTCATATTTGGGGAGGGTCTGTTTTCTTTATAAAATAAGTTTGTCTTAGATACATTTTAAATAGACTTTGAGCTTTCTAATTTACCTGTTTGGCATTCAGAGCATAATTTTGACACCTAAGGACACAACTGTGATTTCTAAACAATAAATCTTGTTTAAATCTTCTGTGTGTGTGTGTGTGGTTGAAGATGAAAGAAACCAGAGTCAAAATACTTCTTCATTTACCAGGAACACCTTCCTAAAAACACATGCCTTTGTGATCTAAACATTATGCTCACTTTGGACTCAGGGTCTATTATAAACCGAAAACAGCCCAGTGCACAGCACAAGGGAAGGGTTATTATCCTCTAGTGCCCCGAGCCTCTGTTGTCCAAGACCACTTTCTAGTACACCTCCCATCCCATGTGTAATAAGGAAGGAAG
Source organism: Neotragus pygmaeus (assembly GCA_006410875.1). Taxonomy (NCBI): domain Eukaryota; kingdom Metazoa; phylum Chordata; class Mammalia; order Artiodactyla; family Bovidae; genus Neotragus; species Neotragus pygmaeus. The sequence continues at coordinate 629,803 of SJYV01017837.1, forward strand.
GTGGTGTGCTCACCCTGGGGAATCCCATATCGCCTTTCCATCCCAGTTGGGTTAGAAGGGGTTTTACAATCCATGGTCACTTCCTTCCTGAGGCACTGGTCAATATCAACTGTACTGAAAAACGCGACTGACTGGGGCAGGTCATTCAGGCCCAGCTTGTGGGCAAACATGCACCTGAAAGAGACCCGATCTTTCAACAGTCGTGTCCCTGCTATAAACAAAGGCCCGACTCTCCAGGAGATGACCGGCAGGGCGTGCCCAACCAACTCTGTTCAAAGAAAGCTGAAGGGCCAGCACAGCCCTCCACCCAGCAGCCCAGCACCTCCCGCTGAGAGACTCGCGTACAGCTGCGGACTCAAAACACAGCTCTTTTCCCACTTTGGTCAGAAGGTGAGGGCAACAGTAGTGATCATTGTAAACATTCATTATATACCCATTAATCAAGACAGGCCACGGTTCCCAAACTGGTTCTTAGTGGCAGATCAACATGGAACTGTACCATCAGTTAATCCAACCATATAAACTAGGGATTTTACTACAAGGAAATGGAACTCAGTGTGTATACTTGAGCTTCCCTGTTAACAGTGTTTTCTGTTTACTCACAGAATAATAAACTTTTGGCACGTAAGAATAAAAGTTCACAAATGAAAAAGTATCTCGATTTTCTGTGAGTTGAGAAAAGCCTGTTATTTGATTTTCAAAACAAAGGTGTGTTCTGAGGGGAGCACAGTTTGAGAACTCCTCTCAGCCTACTCTCTGGGCTCTCCCACCTCCTGACCACCAGAGTGATCTAGTCTGGCGATACGAGTTTCAATCTCCAAAAATCTTTTCTAAATATGAAGCCAGTCTTTTTAAGACTTCGCAGTTTTTAAAAATCAGAGATAAAAGTGGAAACACTTATTCCTGGAGGGATGAAAATTCAGACTGTGCTCAGTGTGGTCCAAGCCCCATGTATCTGGCAGACGCCCAGGCCGGAGGAGCCATGGGCCCTGCCTACCTGGTCAGCAGGTTGGTGATTTGCAGGGCGAGGGCCGCGCGGTATCGGTCCTCTTCCCGCACCAGGTAGCGAACCTCATCGTGGATGCTGATGCAGAAGCGCCCGTCGATGGCAAACTCCTCAAACAGCCACTTCATGGCCACAAGCATGAGGTGCAGGTAGTCCACCGCAGAACTCTGCACCACCCAGTTCACTCGGCTGGTCATAAACTGGAGAGGGGAGGCACAAGTGAGGAGGGCCAGACCACAGGCACCTCCCTCCGGAGAAGGAGGCGGCACAGGAGCCCTGCCCTCCCTGAGGCCCCCGGTGCGCCATTCCGAGGGCGGCGGTACCTCCCCGCGGACAGCACAGGGTTCCAGGGCCCGGCTGATGCGGCAGCCCAGCACCGGGGTACGTGGTATGTCAGATGTGGCAATGCTCTCCAGCTTGTTGAACATTTCGGACTCTGTGCCCCCCATCCAGGCTCGCTCAGCAACCACCTCCCACTTCTTCCATCGCGATCTGGGGAACGAAGAGGGCAAGCTTTGTATTCCACCATATCAGAGCAAAAGCACGCCAGCTCTCCTCGGGCCAGCCCAAACCCTCCCACTGACATGAACACACAAGGTTCTCACTTCTTCGAAGCTTCTCTCTGGATCTTGCGCAGATCCTTCAGGGAAACCCAGCCATCCTTGGTCCTGTCCACAGGGAGATCCAACTCCTTCACCAGCCACTCACCCTCATCTGACAGCCGGTACCTGGGGGGCAGCGTTACAACCGTCACTCCCATGGGAATGCCTGTTCTTTGCCAAACCCTGGGCTAGGTGTGTTCAACACCACTCCATTTCCACAACCGCCCTGGGGTCAAAAGGCTGAGAGATGCTAAGTGACTCTGGGATCACACAGCAGGCAGAAGCAGAGCATAGACAGGATCCCAGGATTCTGTAGGCTAGCTGAGGGCAGCCCGATAAAGGACAGGGGACCATTACTGCCCTAAACCTTCAACCCTGCACTGCCCAGCGACCAACAGGTGTCACGCCAGTCCAACAGGCAGCGAAGGCGACCACCCTGCATTTTGGGGTCGGGGTGGGAAGAGCATTTAGGAAGGGAGAAGACAGGACATACAGCCAGCCCTGGCTCACTCTCCTCAGTCCCCGCTGCCCAGACTCCCAGCTTCACTGTGGCTTCAGACGACACCGGGCTAGTCCCCTGCTGGCCAGTCAGGTCATTCACCTGCTCAGAGGGGCCACAGGCGTTCCCCACTCCCCTCAGTCCACACCATGACGCCTTCAAAGGTCTCCACGACTAAGACCCAGCCATCTCTGTTGCCACTGCCTTGCCTGTGCCAGTACACGCTACCCTAGTGCATCCCCGCAGCCCCGTCTCCCCCCCACCTCCTGGACAACACTGCTCCCCCCTCACTTGCTCTCAGGCCCTGTGAGCATGTGGGTTTGTAACCCCCATACCACTGTTTATTCTGCAGGAGCAGAGCAGGCACCCTGCAACCACTCAGTGATAACAGATGCACAGCTTTATGAGGAAAACAGACTGTGAAGCGAGCAAACATCACAACCGAAGGACAACCCACCTAGAGCTAGGTCAGAGGTCGTGAGGGCTCAGGCAACGGGAAGGTCAAAAAATCAGGCGCAGCAAAGACAATAAAGCAAGCCTGAGGCCCAGGGGAGGGGAAGGGGGGTATACTCACCGGCGGAGGCCCTTGGTGACCGCATACATCTGCTGGGCCTTCTCAGCTGCCTCCTGCCTCGTGAGTCGGTGGTTGAACTGCATGAGCAGGCGCTCGGCGAAGGGCTGCCCGGCCCCATAGATGCGGCCGTAGTTGATGATCTTGGCGTGCTCGCGGCTGATGCCCACGGTGGCCGCTGTCTTGCTGTGCAGATCGGTGCCCCTGCTCTTCCTGCCCTGCAGGGTCATCCAGCCGAAGGCCGTGCAGCCTGGGGGCAGGGCAACAGTGAGAGGCGGCTTTGGAAGTGCTCTGCTGGCCAGGCATCAGGTCGCCTCCACTCTGCTCCAGCCCTGGCTCCCGCTTACCGTGCATGCCGGCAAAGTGGGCGTCTCCCAGCACAGCTGCGATCCACAGCTCCTGGGAGTCCACGTCGGCACCCACAAGGACGTAGCCGGGCGGGGCCTGCACCATGGCCTTCAACTCACTGCCTACGCGGTCAGGCTGTGGGAAGAGGGAGGTCATACCCCACGTAGGTGGCCCGGTGAGACTCCTCTCACTCACCCCGGGGCCTGACTAGACAGATGTGGTGGCCCTTCCCAAGGGCGTGGTTTTAGGGAATGCAGCCAGCTCTGCCAGTTCTAGGTAAAGATCCCCTGCCCCATGCCTGGCTCACACTCAGCCCCATGCAGACTCCACGAAAGCTGTGCCACGCATGCCTGGCCAGGAGCAGGTTCCCAGAACTTATCTGCCCAACAAATGGAGGGGCTGTGATGCCAGATTTGGCCTTGAGTCCCACCNACACTCAGCCCCATGCAGACTCCACGAAAGCTGTGCCACGCATGCCTGGCCAGGAGCAGGTTCCCAGAACTTATCTGCCCAACAAATGGAGGGGCTGTGATGCCAGATTTGGCCTTGAGTCCCACCAGACTCAGATCTTAGTACAGGCCCATTGTAACCCCAGCTTCTTGAGACAGGAGAGGAAGGCCAGGGAGACCAGACGCACAAAGGGCACGCACCCGGGCATTGCTGGCAGTGAGCCACGTGGGCTCCACGGCCCGCCGCGTGATGGTGCCGGCCGTCACCACCTGGGGCAGGATGGCCCCGTAGCGGCCTTCCTCGTCGTAGTTGGCATGCCTGTGGGGGTATGGGGGAAGGACCTGAATCTCCGCCGCTGGCTTTGGTCTTAGGACCCGCCTCACTCAGCTTTCCTGTCCCCACAACCCCGATAGGACATACCTGGTCACGGCCCGGGGCAGCGCAGACCGGGGCAGCCACACCACCATCTGGGAGCTGTGGGGACACGCTGCTGGGCACAACCACGGGGGCAGAGCCACCCCCCCACGACACGGCCCTCAACCTCGCTCTGCTGCACGTCCTCTGCGCCCGGCCTCAACCCTCTCCACTGACCTGACTTGTTCGGCCCTGCCATCTACCACCCAGGAGCACAAGCCCTCAGGGAGATGGCCAGGCAGCTGAGGCCGCTTCTGCCCGCATCCCGGGGTGACCGTGAGGCACCCTGCTTCAGCCCTGCCACCACTGCTTCCACGCTCAGGGCAGAGGTCANGGGGAGGGGAAGGGATCCCAGGAGAGTGGTGACCTGGTCAGAGGCATGAAGAGCAGCAAGTCTCTGCCCTCCCCGACAGCCCACCTGATACGCTTATGGGCGTTCCTCCAAAATGAGATCATCTTATTGATTTCCAAGGCCCGGGGCCCGCTGGCGCCTCCCGGGCCAGCCTGCAGGCTGCCGTCCTCCATCTTGGGCAGGAAGTCTTTGGCAAAGGGGCTGCCCACATTGCAGCTGCTGCCATCCTGCAGAGAGCAAAGGAGGTGGGGTCTGGAGGCGCGCGGCAGATCCCCAGTGCCCGAGGCGCTGCCCAACACCGAGCCCACACTGCCCCCCGAGCAGAGCAGTCTGGGGCAAATCCCTGATTGCAACATACGTACACACACAGGCACAAACATACACACATTCACACACAGGCACACACCCAGCTCCCCTCCCAGGAACACCAGGGTGTGGCACTAGGCCCCTGACACGGCCTATGTCCGTTTTCTCTTTTTTCTCACCCTATGTCATTTAATTCTGCCACCAGACCCCTTGCCACTCAATTTTTAAAAGAAAAACATGGGCTCGAAGACATCCCTGATGGCTCAGGTGGTAAAGAATCTGCCTGCAATGCAGGTGACCGAGGTTCAATCCCTGTGGGGAAGATCCCATGGAGAAGGAAATGGAAACCCACTCCAGTATTCTTGCCTGAAGAATCCTATGGACAGAGGAGCCTGGCGGGTCACAAAGAGATGCCCCATGTCATTTTTCTCTTTTTTCTAGCCCTATGTCATTTAACTCTGCCACCAGCCCCCTTGCCACCCAATTTTTAGAAGAAAAACAACGGCTCACAGAGATGGCAACTTTTGTCCGAGATCACGCTCTGCCCTTCTACTCCTGGCCTCCCCACAGCAGGGCTGTCTCCTGGTTTGAGTCACTCTGCAGGCCTACTATGCACCCTCAGTGCAGCAAGAACACCACGAAACAGGGTGCGAACCAGCACACACACCTTGTGAGGCAGCTTGAAGAACCAGCAGCCGGGGATATCCACGTCATCGTAGGGTCCGTTGCCATGGTGATAAGCTGGCTGGCTGGCTTTGGGGCCACCAGCAGCAGCCTGTGGGGGCCACACACCTAGATCAGGCCCTGCTCCAGCACCTGCATTCAGCGAGGGCCATGGGGTCGGGGTGGGAAGAGGGCCTGAAACAGCATGCAGCTGGGAAACGACAGCATGGCCACGCGGTCTCAGGCTCCCTCTCGGGCCTCCAACAAGGGTGGGGCTGCCCAAGGGCATGGCGGTCATCTCCCAGCCCCCCAAAACCTTGGGAACTGAGCGGGAAAGCGCTACTTGGGTGCAAGAGGAGGATGTGGCCAGACAGCACCCACCCAGAGAAACCCTGAACAGGCGCCCAGCTCACCCGAGCTAGCGGTTGACCTGGAACTGCCTCTCGCGAGTTCTCCATCTTTGTCTCAGCCTCCACTTCCAAGCAGCCCAACTCTTCCACCTGGAGGGGCCCAGGTACCAAGCGAGTAAAGCAGGGGGCAGGACTGGCCCACGCCCGCTAGCCCCACTCTGGGGTGAGGGAGCAGACGTGCCTCTGGCGCCCAGCCCCCACCCAGAGGCTGCCCCGTCCTGGAGCCAGAGCCGCCCTCACCGTCTGCCACAGGGCGCCGCTGTCCGACAGCAGGAACTCCTCGGCCAGGTCGGCCTGCGGCGGCTCCAGCTGCTGCTTCCCCTGTTCAAGACAGTGCTTCCTGTACAGGGACTCGATGGCTCTGCGCAGAGAACGGCAGCCGCAGCCTGATTACCGCGGGCCCCCTCCAGGCCAGGCCGCTCGCTGGGTGCCTTCCACCGTTCCCCGTTCAGTCCCCGGAAGCGGATCTGAGGCAGGAATGGACAGCACTCTCCCTGGCTCACAGACAGCAAGTGACAAGCTGAAAACAGCAGCTCGCTGCTGGCAGGCTGGGCTTCGAGGCCCGGGCTGACTCAGGAGAAGAGCGTGATGGGAGCAGGGCAGCGGGGAGTCAGGGCCAGGCCCGCCCCAGGCTGGCTCCTGCCCGCGCACCCTCTTCAGCTCACAGGCGCAGGCGACCCCAGCCCTCGGTCCTCAGGCCCCACAGGCGGGTCAGACTGCCCTGCTGAGCCAGGACCCTCAATTCCGACCACTTCACACACTATGGCTTCTCCCCAGCACCCGACTGTCAAAGCTCAAGGTTTGGGTTCTCAGACAAGAGACTGACTTCCCCATGGCCCTTTCTTCTGCCAGCTCTAAAACAAAGATAACCACCCTGTCTCATGCGGCTGCCTGGGGAACAAACGAGGAAGCGCCGTGAAGGATTTATTAACACAGAATATAACCAGTGCTCAATACATGATACTCAAAGGAGGCACACAAAGTCCACGGACCCATCACGTTCAACAGCCCTCCAGCCCCCCCTCTACGTATTCCTGTGCGGGCAGCCAGGCTGCGGGCTCCTGAGCAGGGCCTCAGCCCTTCCCACTCCAGCCCCACGCCCTCCGCTCCACAGGGCTCGGAGGCCTGGACAGAAAGACTGCCATCAACAAAGAACTCGAAGCCAGACGCTCTGACTCAGGCTCCTCACCCTGGCCCGCGCGGGGCTCGGTCTCTCCAACAAGGGGAAGGCTCCCGAGATGCCGGCCCCTTCCTCCCCGAGCCAGAGCCTTACGTGTGGGGGCAGGCCGCCCCAGCCGACGTGGGGGCACTGCCGGCCGGCACCTGAGCCAGGTTGTCCCGCCGCCCGGGCACCAGGTAGCCCCAGCCATGCTGCTCCGAGTAGTGCAGGGGGAAGCCGTCCCAGGTCAGCGCCATGAGCTTAGGTGTGACCCGCATCTGGAGGCTGAGCAGACTGGGGCCAGGGGTCCACGCAGGGTCATCGAGCCGGGGACACAGCTTCCGATACCACCTAGACCACCAGCAGAGAGCGCGTCACAGCAGTCAGGGGAGGACAGCGTCTAACGAGGAAGGCTCTCTCCACCCATGACAATGCCCACCCATCCCAAGGCCTGCTGGTGACCTCAGCCTGACATCACCACCCCCTCCCTCTGGGACTCAGCCAGGACCCTCATGGAGGCCCCTAGAATAATTCAAATATCCCCCAAGGACAGATCCTCTGTCAGCGCCCTGTTCCAGGACCCATACACACTGCCCAGGGCAGGACTCCTCGCCAAGCTCCACTTCACCAGGGAAACTGCCCAGAGCAGCGCACAGGTCTGCCCGATGTCTGCTGCTCCAGAAGCACACCAGGGCCTCCAGCGCTCCATCCCTCACGGGCTGTTCACCGGAGCCAAGGCCAGGGCGAGGCGAGTGAGGCACTCAGGGCACAGACTCAAGGAGGCCTCCTCTCAGGAAAACACAAAACTGGCCCCTTGCTGTTCAGTCAGGATGCCCCTATTTTCCCATCTCTGCCACTGTGTGGGGCGAGAATGAAGGTCACCTCCTCAAGGAAGCCTTCCTTGATTTCCCCAGGCAGAGGTTTAGGTTCTGCCTCGACACAGATGACTCTCCTGTCTCATGATGGATATCAACCCCAGTGCAGGCTGGCTCCTCCCAGGGAGAAGCTACTAGAAAGGAGTTATGCTTCTCTTTGTCCCTCAGAGGCTGCAGTAAGGCCCAGAACACAACAGGCGCTTAGTGCACTTGTAGTGAACAAGCCCAGTGACCCGGGGGTGAGAGCAGGACAGGGAGACGGCAGGAACAAACGGCAGCACGTTAGCAGGGGCGCGTATGCATGCTACCCGCTGCGCTGGGGCCCAGAACACAGGCGTCTCGAGGTGGAGGGAGGGACAGGGTGGCTTCTGGGCGTGAGGGCAAGGGCTCACCCCGGGTGTCCAGGGAGGTGCTGGGGCCGCTTGGGCAGCAGCTCTGTGGTTCCCCTCAGCTGCTCCAAGCAGGTGCGGGCTGTGACATCTCGCTGGAACTCCTCCTCCTCACTGGGGGGGCCGGGGTCTGCACAGGGTGGGGAGGACAATCAGGACCAGGGAAGGGTATCTCAGAAAGACTCTCCCAGGACCTGCCCAGCAGTTCAGTCCAGCGGTTCGAGTTCTGTGCTTCCACCGCACGGGGCATGGGTTCTTTTCTGGCAGGCTGGAGCCACCACTGCCAAGGGACCCCCGGGTTCCAGGCCCTTCCCAGGGCCCCTCCCTTCCCCGCCTCCCGCCCATGTTCCCCACCTTCCTGATCCCTGGGGTCCCCAGGGGCGTCAGCCCCCTCGACAGGCAACTTGCTGGCTGCGGCCGGCTCCCTCCTCTTCCCCCTCTTCGCCTTCTTCTGCTTGAACTCCTGCACGTCCCACTCCAGGTCCCAGAGCCAGGGGTCCTCTTTGTACCTGCACAGCCAGTTCACCGGGGCAGGGCTAAGACCACGCCGGAGGCCAGGCCTCCCGCTGCCCCGCCCCTGCAGGGGGACCCTGCCCACCCAGGGGCCTGGCTACCTCTCTCCCGAGAGCAACTGGCAGGCGTCGTTGGCCAGGTCCATCAGCGACTTCTTCATCTCCCGCTGGAGCTCCTCGTAGGTGCCCTGTGCCTCTGCCAGGTAACGCTCCCAGTTCTGGTTGACGGGCAGGTAGGAGACACCCATCTCCAACATGCCAGCCAGAGTCACCGGGTGGGGACACCTTCAGGACAAACACCAGGGCTGCCGTGAATGACCACAGGAGGCAAGGCTCTGGCCCAAGCCCTGAGCCGGCCTGGCAATCCTCANCTCCCAGTTCTGGTTGACGGGCAGGTAGGAGACACCCATCTCCAACATGCCAGCCAGAGTCACCGGGTGGGGACACCTTCAGGACAAACACCAGGGCTGCCGTGAATGACCACAGGAGGCAAGGCTCTGGCCCAAGCCCTGAGCCGGCCTGGCAATCCTCAATCCAACCACCCACATCAGACAGACAGGGGTTTAAACCCCAGCTCTCTCCTATTTCCCAGCCATGAGATCCTCCATAAGTGACTTCATCTCTCTGAGTCAAAGTTCCTTCATCTATAAAATGGGGATAATATCATTCCATCCTCAGGGATAATGCGAGAATGACAGCTCACAAAAATGGAGATGGCTGCCACTCGCTGAGTAACGACCAGGAGCCAGACACTGTGTTAACAACTCCAGACACATGAAGTGTCATACCAGAGCCTTACGACTGGAGCAGTCAAGTATGCCTGTGTGTGCTCAGACAAGACCACTGAGGCTCAGAGAAACCAAGTGCCTTGCCCAAGGTCATATGAGCTGGACTGGACAATTAAGATCAGAACTGGGTTTGGCTGAGGCTTCCAATTCTGACCACATCATCAGACTGACTCACTAGGACACATAACCAAGATGGATGTGAAGCCCTTAGCTCAGGATCTGGGTTCAGAGAGGGCGCTGAGCAGACCAAGAAATAAGCACAGCCTGGGTCCTCCCCTCTAGGACTTTGTAGACACCCGAGAGTCCAAGGGCCAGGTGGCACCCCCGGACAGAGCAGCTCTATGCTCTCGGGCCAGAAAGGCTGAGGGCCCCAGCCTGAGAAAGGCCCAGCAGCACCTGGCTACAACGGGCCCAGGTACCACCGGGAACCCACTGACCCCCAGGGGTTCCCAGAGGAGCACTCCCTCACCTCTCCAGGAAGAGCGGAAGCTGCTGCTGGAAAACCTCATAGGTGGCCCACACGTCCTGGGCACAGTACTGCATCAGGTCCTGGCACAGGCGACAGGAGGGCGCAGGGTGGGCAGTCATCCCACTGCTGCCACTGGAGCCCAGGGTCAGGTGTGGCAGCTACACTCCCAGGGTCTCTAGGGGGCTGCCCCTGCCCACACCCCCGGAGCACTCCCAGCCCCCGCCATACCTGGAAGTTCTCACGGACGTCCTTCATGTTGCCCTTGACAAACAGCTCGCGGGGCTCCTTCTCCAGGCGAGGCCCCCCCACGTAGAGGCCGTGCACGTCTGCCAGGTTATTGACACTGCTGATGTCCAGCCAGTCCCAGGACGAGATCTGGGGGCCAGAGCGAGGGACATGCAGGTCAGCATGGCCTTGAGCCAGATGGGCAGGCTTGTGACAGGGTCCCCCCACGCCCACTGTGCCCTCACCGTTGGGCCGTTGGCTTTGCTCTGGGACTTCTGGCCTCGTTGAGTAGGGGGCCGGGCCTTGTGCTTGCCCTGCTTGGCGGCCATCCACAGACTGCGCTGGAAGCTGCTCAGCCCCGAGATGGCCATATGCATGCTCATGGTGTCCAGGAAGCGCATGTGGGAACCCTGAGGAGTGGGGAAAGGCTGCAGCAGAGGGGCCTGCCCACCCCACCTCAGTGCTTCAGTCCACCAGCCCCACCACAGCCCCCCTCCCAGCACACAGCTGGATGCTCAAGACGCAGTGTCTTCAGACTTGCTCGTGCTTGTTCCTCCACCTGTGAGGGGCCTGCCTTCTAGATCCTAGCCACCCTGGAAGGCACAGGCCAGGCTCAGTCCCAACACAAGGCCCTTCCCAGCAACAGCGCTGAGAGGCACCTTGGGAACAGAGGGGCCTAAACCAAGCCTTCAGAGCTACCAGGCTTGGCTGCCCCGCCCTGCCACTCACCAGCTATGAGGCCCTGGGCCAATTAACAAGGCTGTCCGAGCCTCAGCATCTGCAGCTGGAGGCCAAGGCTGCTCCCACAGGCCCCACCTCTCCTGGGGCACTTTCCACAAACTCAGTAAGTGCCACCACTATGGTTCTGAGTGTCTGACATGTGCACTGTTCCAACTCTTCAGCAATCCTATGATGCAACTTCTGCTATCTCCCTCTTCTTACAAAAGAGGAAACTGAGGCTCAGGGGTGTCAAGAAGCTCATGCTGTTCACCAGTGGCAGAGGCAGGACATGTGCCCAGACTGTGGGGCTCACGGCCTCCAAAGCCCAAGTCAAGCTCTAAAATGATGCACACAGACAAGGGCCATTAGAACTGCGACAGCTCAGGTCCTGTGCCAGGGACCCTGGGGACCCAAGAGCTGGACATGCAGTCCTTCCCTGGCCACCGAGAGACGGGCTGAGCCCCCCTGCGCCAGGACCTGCACTCAGCTCCGGGATCCTTACCTGGATCAAGTACTGCTCGCGGATGTGGGCTCGGTCGAAGGACACATTGTGCCCCACCACTAACCGCTCCTGCTGGTCTCGCTGAGCGGGGCCACCGGCACTGGCAGGGGCCTCCAGGGGAATGAGGTCAGCCGGCGACAGCTGGCTGGTCCAAGAGTAACGCTCTTCCACCAGCCGCCGGCTGCACCAGGAATACCTGAGGAGGTGAGGGGCGGGCAGGCTCAGCCCAGAGACGTGCACATCCCGCTCCACAAGCCCCACTGCACACCTTCCACCACATGCAGGTCCTGCGCTGGCAGCTGGGGACACAAGGAGGATGAGGTCTCCTAACCCTCACAGAGCTGGAGGTCGGGTTGGGGGGCTGGCGGGGGCCGTGCTGGGAGCGAATTACAAAGCCTTTTTTACTTCTCCACCTCCACAGAGAGGAAGGCAGCTACGCACCACAGTCCCCGGTGTCCCAGACGGGCATGCAGCCTGGCCATCAAGATGCCTGTTAGGTCTGGGGCTCACCAAGTCGGTGCTTGGCTCTGAGGTGTCTTAATGAATGTTACTGACCCCTCACATCTATGAGCACGAAATAGCTCATGTTCAAAGAGCTAATAAAGGGTACAGTCAATTATAAAGTTATAACTTTTACAATTATAAAATTATAAAGTTCCAAAGTGGAACTTTTTAAAATTTAAAGTGGAAAAAAAAAAAAAGACAAATGCTGCACACATGTACAGGATGACTCTTCTGACGGCTGGAAAGATTCTGAAGGACAAAGAGCAAGTCACGCACCCTGTAGAAGGTGCTGGGCCTCTGAGCAACCACCCTCAGTGACAGACCAAGGAAAGTGCCAGAAAGGAGGAGATGTATGCACATGTCCTAGAAGTATGTGCTGGAGCTGGGGGGTGCGGTGGACAGGGGGTGAGTGCTGTCTGTTGGGGGCCCGACACTGACTTGGGAAAAGGCTGGAGTTTGCTGAAGATCCACAAGGATAAGTGTGGGGAAATGGCCACTGAGCAAAAAGCCTCCTGTGAGCCATGGATCACGCCAAAGGGTCAAGGCCTCTCAGCACCAAAGTGAGTGACGAGGCCACCTGTGTGGCCACCACAGCTGCAAACAAGCTCCCTGTGTCCCTTATGGAGGGGAGGAGGCGTTATCTGTCACAACAATTAATGACAAATGTAAAACTAGTTTCTCTCGGGGAGGGCATTACCAGCAAAAAGTGGTTCCTAATTTTAAACTTGGTGAGATCTAACCCACACTCCAAATGATGGAAAAACGCTCAGGAACTCAAGTTGCAACCTCCTTCCCTCTCAATTCAGCATGTCAAAGCCCTTAATAACATGGAAGAAAAGGCTGAAGGATGTCAAATATCAGAGGCTACGGGGATGACAGGGACTTTGGTTGCAATAAAAAGCCAGTCTGGTGGGTCTGCAGCTGTGCATGAGAGCCATCTTGTTAAATTTTTGTGATAAAAAAGAAGAAAGCCAAAATGCAAATACCTTTGGCATAATTAAGATGAGTCGGAACCAACCAACACTACACTTTCCCTGTGAGCCTCAGCTTGGCACGGACAGCCTGTACAATGTCCCTCCGGTCTGATGACCAAAGCCCTCACCTGCAGCCTTTGGGAAGCTGCCCTCTGGCCTGTGCAAGGCTTCTCCCTTCCATTGGAATCTGCAGGCTGCTCAGGCATCTGACGTTACACAGCCAGGTGCCAGGGATGTGCCGAAGTTAAGTGGGCTGCTGTCAGGGCCCCAGCCTCCCACCCCCCGCCACAGTCAGGCTCCCGGGAGGAAGGCCCTGTAAGAGCCCGGTCCTCAGTAATGACTTCCACTGCCAGGCAAACTGAGCGGTGCCCCCCAGTACCACTGGCAAGAATGGTATGAGAATGAGGATGATGGAAAGGACAGGAAGAGAAAGAGGTGAACAGTCAGGAGAGGAAGAAGAGAAAAGAAAAAGGGGACTAGAGGTAAGCTGGCCAAGAATGACCCAAAGATTGAAAACCAGTAATTATCACTGGTTTCCTAATCTCCTTTCAGCCATCACAGCCTACTTTACTTTCTCAAATGATGGACAGTATTCCCTCTAGTTTGACCATCAAGTTACATAGTAAGCTCTGAGATTCTCATCTTAACTGGAACTAATCAATAAAGAATCATCTGGTTTTGCTCTTTTCAGCCATTAATGCCTACCTTATCTATTTAGCCATGTTTTCACCATTTTCAACTGCATATTTAACATTTCGCAGCTTTCTTTACAAAGATGTAGCTTCCAATAGGAATAAAGAAACTGCCAACTTTTTTTTTTGCTGGCCATGCCTGAAAGCATTAAGGTTGTAAATAGTATTTTAATCCTGGAATGAAGAATAAAAAAGGGGAGAAACAGTACTGCCATCATTGTTTGAAAAAGAAACTTGGGTAGCACTTAGAAAGTTACTCAAAAGAAGAGTGATTGGATATACATTTGGGCCTACTTGGGAGGCTGGGGGTTAGAAGAAAAGTGTTCCTCAGCTAGGGGTGGTCAGCAAGGTGTTACCTGAGGGGAGGGGTATTTGGAAACTGAAATGGGGCGGGATTTAGTCTGGCACTTAAGGGAGCAGCTGGGGAAGCTAAGTGTCTTATACGGCCTGGGACATTCCCATCAAAGGGAAGTTTCTCCTGCCCAAAATAACCACTGACATCCCCAAATAGAAACACTGTTCAAATGTCTTAGACTAACTTTTCAGGAAGCCATTAGGGGAAGGGGTAAAGGCATCCAATCAAGGTAATCTCAACTGGTCTCCCGTCAGCCTCAAGTACAACATTACTGGGACTCTGCTGAGCCCGTCACCACATGACACTTGCTAGGGTGTCCTTTACCACCCTACACCTTTCCCACCAGAAAGTAAGCTCTATCAAAGTTGGGGTCGAGCTGATTTCAGTCCCTGGAAACCCACCCGCCAGACACAGTGTGGGGGCCCCCCACGTGGGCTCAAGTCCCCTGACCCTGGCCCCTCCCTACTCACCAGGCCGAGGGGGATATGGCCACCGCCAACGTGGGGCAGGTTCCCTCTGCCAAGCAGACCTCCACGTCGAACACCAGGGCCCGCTCCTCGGGGATGGCCACGGGTTCGGCCTCCCCCGCGGGGCCGTACCGGGTCCAGCCCTCCGCCCAGGCCCAGCTCGGGGGCCGCGGGGGCAGCTGCGCCTGCAAGAGCGAGTTGGCCGCCTCCAGGTAGGGCAGGCTCTGCTTCTGCGCCAGGAGGCGGAAGTGCTGGTCCAGGCTGCCCCCGAGAAGGGGCGGCAGACGCAGCTCCACGTCGGGCAAGGGCGCGGCCGGCTGCCCCCAGAGCCCGTGCTTCTGAAGGTGCTCCACGCTGCGGCGCACCGCGGCCTCGTCGGGCCTCTCCCCGCCGGGCCCGAAGATCTGCTCGTGGAGCCCTCTCGAGAGCATCTGGATGTGCAAGGGGTTGTGCCGCAGCTGCCCGCCCACCGAGGATGGCACAGGCTGCTGCGGCGGCGGCCCGTCGCCGGGGACGGGGTCGGAGGCGGAGCTGGAGACCCAACGTCCCGGAGCTGGAACCAGGCCTGGCCCGACGGTGGCGCCGGCCACCTTCCTCCAGAGCAGGCGGCTCATGGTGGGTGCAGGGAGCCCCCCGGTGGGCGTCAGGACACCTGGCTTTGGGCTCCAGCTTGGCAGCGTTCACTGGCTGAGAGACGTGGAGAGGGACACGTCCTGTCTCCGCTTTCCTGCCAGGGAAACGGTTCTCACCATGCCTGCCTTCCACCCACAAATCCTAAAGGAGACAGATGATGTGCAGTGTTAGCAACTACATGCAGAGCACCTGCGGTCCTAACAGCCCTCCTTCCGCGAGCCCTGCCTGCGACCCAAAGCAGGGTGCCAGGCGCCTTTAGGTGCATGTTCTCAGTTAATCAAGCAACCTTGGGAAATACCAATACCCCTCGGAAAACCGAGGTTCACGTTAAGTTCATCAGAGAAGGAGACGGTAGTGGTAAAGAGCGCAAGACTCTGGTGGGGACAACGAGGGTTTGAATCCCGGCTCCAGCTCCTCCGAGACGTGTGACCTTGGGCAAGCGCCTTGGGCCCATTACCCTACTCTGTAAATTGGGGTGACTGGGTTCTACCGGTCATACAGGACTGCTGTTCGGGTGACACGCACGGCGAATCTGCCGCGGGGCACGGCCCTCGGCAAGTGCTCGGCAAACGGTGGCTGCCGGTGCCCCGGCCGCAGCCCGAGGGCCTAGCGCCCGTAGGGGCCGGTGCCCGGGTTCGAGCCCGCCAGGGGGGCCGCAGTCTCGCGGGGCCCCCACCCCCGCCCGAGCCCGGGCCCAGCGCGCCGCAGGAGCCCTCGGCCGCCAGCCTGAGCCCGGCGGCCGCGCCGCGGTGCGCGCTGGGACGAGCCTCCGCCCAGCCCAGGGCCGCGCTCCCAGACTGGAGAGGGAGGGGCCGCGCCGCCGCTCGGCGACCCGGCCACCTGCCCTCCAGCGCCGAACCCGCCGGAAACCTCAGTCCGCCCGGTGCCTCCCGGTCTGCGGCTCCGGATCCCAGCCTGGCGACGCCCCGGCTCCCTCCGCGCGGCCTGTGCAGCCTCGGGGTGGCGCGTGGCCTCCACCGGAGCGATCCGCCTCGCTGGCAGGGGCAACTTCCCGTCTGTGCCCCGCTAGCTCCCGCGGCTACCCGAGAGGCAGGCGGAGACTCCTAGCGCGACCAATAGGAGAGCCACAAGTAGACCGGTCCGCCCGTAGGGGGGAGAAAAGGACTTCCGGGTGGACCTTCCCTTGCGGAACTCTGGGAACCAAGGTCCAACCTCCCCTGCTCAAGAAGCAGGTGGGTTGGTCCCAGGCAAGCCGGTGGGCGGTAATAATACTTTTTAGATTGTCCAAAGAGCACTAGCTAGCGGGCGGCCGCGTGGCCTAATGGATAAGGCGTCTGACTTCGGATCAGAAGATTGCAGGTTCGAGTCCTGCCGCGGTCGCGAAGGGTAAAGTTACTTTTTGGTTTATCCTTCTGAGGAACTTGAACTTAAAGAGGACCGTATGGAAACGTTGCCGATTATTACCCGTCGTTCATGTCTGGGAACACTGCACCTACATCCTACCCGCCAGTGTCTTTGTGAAACTGTTCCTCTACCTGCTACAGCTACATGGAGGTGAGCGGAAGTGGTGGTCCATTTTAATGGACCATCCGTGTTCGTACCCCCACACTGGTAGAGAAGCAGGAGCATCCTTTGCGGGAACCCCGATTTTAAATCAACTGGATCCTGGATGTTCATTGGAGGGACTGATTTGAAGCTGAAACTCCAATACTTTGGCCACCTGATGCGGAGAGCTGACTCATTTGAAAAGATCCTGATGCTAGGAAGGATTGAGGGCAGGAGCAGAAGGGGACGAAAGAGGATGAGATGGTTGGATGGCATCACCGACACAATGGATATGGGTTTGGGTGGACTCCAGGAGTTGGTGATGGACGGGGAGGCCTGGAGTGCTGAGGTTCATGGGGTCGCAAAGAGTCGGACACGTCTGAGCGACTGAACTGAACTGAACTGATACGTGGGAATCATAGAGATTCACATTTGAAGACAAGCCCCTTACCTCTCTTCATCCTGGTCAATTCTGATGAGTAAAAACACTGCCTTCCCTTGAAGCCGAATCTGTCGCCGCCTATTAAGCTCTCATCCAACGTGTCTGAGGATAAGGCAATGGCACCCCATTCCAGTACTCTTGCCTGGGAAATCTCATGGACGGAAGAGCCCGGTGGGCTGCCGTCTATGGGGTCGCAGAGTCAGACAAAACAGATGGGACTTAGCAGCAGCAACAGCAGCCAACGCGTCTGGCTCACCCCACCGGCCGGAGGAGTCACCAGAGGTAGCCTTCCATCTTCCTGGTCTCCTGTCTGCATCGACCACCTGTTGCTCCAGGTGCCTCTGATAAACTGTAAAGTGTTGCAGAGAATCAGACCCACGCAGACGACGAGAGCCTGGACGCTGGATCCTGGAGGCTCGGCCGCCATGTATGAAGAAAGTGAGGCTGGGAGAGGTTTGAGACACGCCTGAGGACACACAGCTGATTAGGGACAAAATTCAGGCCTCGCAGAAAGTCGGCCTCCACCTCCTAGGCCGTAGGTGTGCCAGGACACCTGAACTGACTGACTTGAGAAAGGGACTTCAGTATTTTTCAGGGGTGTGGTTTGGGGACACCCAGGGAAAGGAGAAGGTGGCAGCAGAGGATGAGATGGTGAGAGAGCATCACCAACTCAATGGACATGAATTTGAACAAACTCCTGGAGATAGTGGAGGACAGAGGAGCCTGGTGCGCTGCAGTCCATGGGGTCACAAAGAGTCCCATGCGACTTAGCCACTGAACAAGGGGGGAAACACGCTGCCCCGCTGCGAACTGATGGCGCCCAGGGAGGCAGTGAGAAGCCCCAGAACAAGGCTGGAAGACTGCACAGTAGCACTGAACCTAGATCCTTCCATACGTTTCCCCTTTCTTTAAAGTATGAAACCTTGTTTATACATTGTTCTAGATGTATTTAGTATACATACTGTGCTGTGCTAAGTAGCTTCAGTCCTGTCCAACTCTCTGGGACCCTATGGACTGCAGCATGCCAGCCTTCTCTGCCCTTCACCGTCTCCTGGAGTTTGCTCAAACTCATGTCCATTGAGTCGGTGATGCCATCCAACTATCTCATCCTCTGTCATCCCTTTCTCCTCCTGAGTTCAATCTTTCCCAGCATTAGGGACTTTTCCATTGAGTCAGTTCTTATCAGGTGGCCAAAGTATTGGAGCTTCAATTTCAACATCAGTTCTTCCAATAAATATTCAGGGTTGATTTCCTTTAGAACTGACTGGTTTGATCTCCTTGCTGTCCAAGGGAGTAATACCTGAGAAACCACATACATTTCCCTACAATTCCTTGGACCTCTCCTCGCACAGAGCAAGAGACAGATTCATTAGGAACCCCGTGCCCAGAGGGAAACACTCTGTACTTTCTTGCAACGCACGAATCTCAGGTGTAACAGAAGCTGATTTTTTTTTTTTTAATCTCCCCTTTCCACTGCTGTTAAATACCCAGGAAGACTGACCTTGTGTCTCATTGGATGCTCTGCTCCAGGACCTGGCTGGAGCTTGGTAATAACTACTAGCACATATTAAGATGTCAGGTTGTGGCATCTAAATTAATTAATCCTTGCATTAACCCTAGGATAGAGATTCTGTTATTATCCCCTTTTACTGATGAAGACACCGAGGCCCAGGGAGATAAAGTAGGGAGCCTAAAGCCCTACAGCAGGCAAGTGGTAGAGCTTCCCCAAGATTTGAACCCAGGGAGACCTGCTCGACTGTATTACTTGGTGACCACCCACTAACCCTGAAAGCTGAGGACCCCTGCTTCTAGGCTGTGGGCCAGACACAGGCTGAGGCTGGAGATGCAGGCTGGGGCGACTCTGCATCACTGTTGCTGACTAAGGGACTCTCCAGTCACTGCCTTCTCCTCCACGGTCCCTCTAGGAAGCTTCCTTCCTGATGACCTTTTTGTGTCATCTATGCCAAGCCCAGCTTCAGCAGTTTCTGCCTCAGAGAGAAACTATCACTGTTCTGCCTTTAACAAAAGCTACCACTGCCAAATGAAGCAAGCTGAATGCTTTAGAGTAGCATCTCCTTCAATCTGCTCAGTGACCCCTTTGGTACATTGGTGTGCATGTGCTAAGTCGCTTCAGTGGTGTCCGACTCTGTTTGACCCTATGGACTGTAACCCACCAGGCGCCTCTGTCCGTAGAATTCTCCAGGCAAGAACAGTAGAGTGGGTTGTCATACCCTCCTCCAGCCAATCTTCCAGACACAGGGATCAAATTCGCATCTCTTATGTCTAACTGGCATTGGCAGGAGGGTCCTTTACCACTAGCACATAGGTACTATTATTATTTGATTTTTCTATATTTATGGGGCTTCCTAGGTGGCACTAGTGGTAAAGAGCCCACCTGCCAATGCAGGAGACATAAGAGACTTGGATTCAATCCCTGGGTTGGGAAAATAACCTGGAGAAGGGCATGGCAACCCACTCCAGTATTCTTGCCTGGAGAATCCCATGAACAGAGGAGCCTAGTGGGCTACAGTCCATGGCGTTGCAAAGAGTTGAATGCAACTTAGCATGCATGTACACAATACTAGTTTATTTCAATATTAACTATTTTATTAGAGTGATTATATTACTATAATAGTTATATTAATATTAATTATATTAAAGTAATACTTTGGGGTTGGACTATTTGAATTTTAGAATAGAAAGGTACGGTTGATGTTCTTTGTTTTTTTCTATTTAATACCCAGACTTTCTGCTTTTTTAAAAAAATTTCTTTTTCAATTGCAAGTAAATTGCTTTATAATGTTGTGTTGGTTTCTGCCCTACAACAATGCAAATCAGTTATAATTATGTATTTATCTCCTCCCTCTTGAGCCTCCCTCCTTTCTCCCCATCCCACCCCTCTAGGTCATCTCAGAGAACTAGAGGAGAAAAGAAAGTCTCCAGTAATAAGTATGATGTTGACTCACTTATCCAAAAATCAAACAGTCAGTGCAGGGCCTGGATTAAGACCCAAGCACTGTATGATTCCCAACCCACCAGGCACTTCTTTGAGCCCACTAAACACCCCACAGGCAAGAAAGTGAGTTTGAAAAGACAAAAAGCCAGCCCTGATCCTGGGTTTGCTACTAGCCCACCCCAGATTGACTGGCATAAGATCCCAGGTAACAGCAATAGTGGCCCTTCTGATATTTGTCAGAAAGCAAATGTGAGTTTATTTTTTCAAAAACATTTAACATTTGTATCTGAGTGATATAGGTCTTTTTTTTTTTACTTTTTCTTTTAGATTGGATATAGTTAATCAACAATGTCATTATAGGTTCAGTNTGTGTGGTAGTTTGATCATTCTTTGGCATTGGCTTTCTTTGGGATTGGAATGAAAACTTACCACTTCCAGTCCTGTGGCTACTGCTGAGTTTTCCAAATTTGCTGGCATATTGAGTGCAGAAACAGTTGAGCTATTTCAAATCCTGAAAGATGATGCTGTGAAAGTGCTGCACTCAATATGCCAGCAAATTTGGAAAACTCAGCAGTGATGGTTTCAGGTGTATAGCAAAATGACTCAGTTATACATATACATGTATATATTCTTTTAAAATTCTTTTCTCATTTAGGCTGTTACATAATATTGAGCAGCCTTCCCTGTGCTATGCAGTAAGTCCTTGTTGGTTATCCATTTTAAATATAGCAGTGTGTACTACATGTGAATGTAGCAATATTTTTCATGAGACTTCCTCCTTTGTGCTTGACCAGTGGGACCAACCCCCCAAGGAGCTGAACGAGAGGAACAGGATGAAGCAGTGGGTAGGGGAGGTGTCTTAACCAAATATTATTTACTATGCAGTTCATGGGCCTCCTCATCCATAAAACGGGGCAGTTATAGCATCAGCACCATGCATCTGCTGTGAGGGTCAAATGAGTTCTAACTATAAAGCTCTGAGAACAGAACCTGGCCCAGAGTGATCGCTCACAAAATACAGTGTGTGATTATTCTTATGTCAGCACCTCCGTAAAAGCTGTACCAGCATTATGAGCACCTCCAGGGCGTCTGTCCCTGAAATAACAAGGCTTTCACTTCCAGGCTTCAGAAGGCAGAAGGCAACCATCTCTCTTGAGCTGTTTCTACCAAAAACACATGGTAACGGGAGTTGAGTGCTCGTTTGGGGTCAGCTCCTGCAGAGTCGCAGGTCTCTGTCTACTGCATGTGGAATCACCCTGGCATGGGTGTAAAAATCAGGATGACAGGCATAGGCTAGTTTCAAAATGTGCTTCATATTTCAGAGGGGCAACTGTTTTCAATAGTCACTTACTGGGCTGCGTCAGGTCTCATTGCAGGGTTTTGCTGCATCATGTCGGATCTTTTGTTGCAGCACGTGGATTCTCTCGTTGTGGCACAGGGGCTCCGTGGTTGCGACCAGCAGGCTTGAGCACTCATTAAATATTTGCTGAATGAATGATTGAGCTTTTTTTAAAAATATATCTTTAGCTAAATTTCACTGAAGTGAATTTCACCAGGCCAGTATACAAGATTCTTTCATTTGGAATGTGCTCTGCAGCTGTTAATTTCACCTTAGCCGCACAGCAATTTATGATACTGGAGCTATCTCTGATACAGAGAAGCATTTAGAAAGAAAACTATTTATTCCTACTATAAGCTGAAAATTATCACATCATAAATATAATTTCAACATATACAACTATATAATAGCTAATTTATATATTAAAAATACATTGAATTATAATTTAACATATAAAATTTTAAAATAACAAACACCAGTAAGAAATTCAACTGATTTACAAAAACCCACGCCTGAGGGCTTCCCTGGCAGCTCAGTGGTTAAAGAATCCACCTGCCAATGCAGGGGACACAGGTAAGATCCCTGATTGGGGAAGATCCCACGTGCAAGTAGGCCCATGTGCGACAACTAGTGAGCCTGTCGTCTAGAGCCCCGGGAGCCACAGCTACTGAGCCCACTCGTTGCAGCTACTGAAGCCCTCATGCCCTAGAGCCCGTGCTCTGCAACAAGAAAAGCCACCGTGATGAGAAGCCCGCGCACAGCAACTAGAGAGTAGGCCTCACAGCAACAAAGATCCAGCACAGACAAAAATAAAATTATTTTTTAAAATCCTTAAAAAAAAAAAAAAAACCCACTCCTGAAAGTAAGTTCTTCCATCAGAAGAATGAAATGTTATGAACACTCTGCAGAAGGGAGACAGTTAACATATCTTAGTTTAAGATAAAGAGGAGGTTCTGGGTCAGCAAGACAATTTCATTTCACATATATATAATAGTAATATTAATCAGCTCCAGGCATCTCAATCCACATGTGCACACCACCAGAAAGGCAACCGAACTGCCTTTTCTGACAGACATTAGCATCCTTACACATACTTCACATACTAAACAAATGCCAACTTCTGGAAGTAACAGTTCTACAAATTGCTGGGGGGGAAAAAAATCCCCACAAGGCTCCATCCTAGGGGCCATTAGTGCCGTGTGTCCTTCCAGACAGAGAAGGACAAAACCCTCGGTTCCTGAAGGATTGAAATATCCATGGGCTCCGAGCCCTGGCAAAGGCCATGTGGCATGTTTTGCCAGCTGCAAAATTGCGAATCCGGCGTCTTAATCTGTTAGATCTCGGCCTGACCCGGCTTGGTGAGCAGCGCCCCCTGCAGGGTGAGGACAGCACAGAGCCTCGACTGCAGTGGCCACTCCACATGCCCACAGGAGAAGGCAAATGGTTTTCTTGCCGTCTGTTTGTCTCTAAAGATTTTATGCTCAAAATATAAGCTGTGGATTAAAAGAAGTGTGTATTTCTCTCCTGCAGAGACATTTCCTGAGGAGTATGTGGGATTGAACTCTTACTTTTTTAGGCTGATTTTTTGGTGTATAGTTTTGTTACAAAGTGGTGTTAGTTTCTACTGTACAGCAAAGTGAATCAGTTATACATATATACACATATGTCCTCTCTTCTCTTAGATTTCCTTCTCATTTAGGTCATCACAAACAGAGTAGGGTTCTCATTAGTCATCTATGTGCTACATCCTATCAATTCTGTATATACGTCCATCGCAGTCTCCCAATTCCTCCCACCCCGCGTTCCCTTTTAGTGTCCATACACTTGTTCTCTCTGTCTGTCTCTCTACTTCTGCTTTGCAAATAAGATCATCTGTACCATTTTTCTAGATTCCACATACACATATTAATAGACAATATTTGTTTTTCTCTTTCTGACTTCATTCTGTATAACAGTCTCTAGGTTTATCACATCTCTGCAAATGACCCAATTTTGTTTCTTTTTGTGGCTTAGTAATATTCCATTGTATATATGAACCATATCTTTATCTGTTCCTCCATTGATGGACATTTGGATTGCTTCCATGTCTTGGCAAAACTTCCCTGGTGGCTCAGATGGTAAAGAATCTACCCACAGTACAGGAGACATGGATCAGGAAGATCTGGAGAAGGGCATGGCAACCCACTCCAGTATTCTGGCCTGGAGAATCTCATGGACAGAGGAGCCTGGCAGAATACAGTCCATGGGGTTGCCAAGAGTTGGACACAACTGAGCAACTAACACTTTCACTTCATGTCCTGGCTATCGTAAATAGTGCTGCAATGAACACTGGGGTGCATATGTTTTTTTAAATTATGGTTTTCTCTGTATATATGCCCAGTAATGGGATTTCTGGGTCATACTGGGCTAAATTCCAAGCACCAAGAATTTTTGTAGAGACAGTCTTGCTCTCCTATTAAAAGAGGACACACCCCATCCCATCCCAGTAACAAACAAGGTTTAAGTTATTCATTCAATGGGGGGAAAATGAGAGCAAGACTCTCTGAGAGCAGGTTTTCTCATGTAGGGGAACATCTCTAGTACCCCACTTTTGGAAGGAAATGGTCATCCTGCCTTGGCATTTAATCGTCAGGGTTTCGAGAGAAGATTCTGTCTGCTGTCCTTCAGGGGAAATGACGGACATATTTGGTAATTGAAATATGCCGTTTAGTTTGAACTGGCCTGGCTATTTATTTATTTATTCCCTGCTTTGTCCCAGAAACACTTTAAGGTGGCAGAGGTTAATTGTGCTGGAAAAGACCCTGATGCTGGGAAAGACTGAGGGCAAGAGGAGAAGCAGGCGACAGAGGATGAGATGGTTGGGTGGCATCACTGACTCAGTGGACATCAGTTTGAGCAAACTCCAGGAGACGATGAGGGACAGGGAAGCCTGGCGTGCTGCAGTTCATAGGATCACAAAGAGTCGGACACAACTTAGTGACTGAACAAGGTTAGTTGTGATCAGGTAATCATTAGTTAGAGCGTAGAACCAGGAAGCAGCTCACGTTAGTGTCTCGTGGGGTCAGCAGCCACAGGGGAGGGGGTCCTGCCAGAAGGTGCCCAAAGACTTACCACGCCCAAAGACCCACCCCTCAGGAAGCCAGCTGTGCCCCCCCGACCACGACTGACTGGGCTCAGGCGGGTACTCGAGCCAAGGTAGCTATGGACCAGCCAGGTTTGAAAGAGGCTAGATGTCAATGCAGTGAGGCTTAGCCCACAGGGGTGATCCAAACCAGACAGTGACCAAGTGTCCCTACTGCATCCTCTTTCAGGAAGCGTGAAGGGGCCCTGGCCATTCTCGTCTGAGAACACAAGAAGCCCTAGGTCACCAGAGCTACCGCTGTACCCCTGTGAGTGATGCAGAATTGCAGGCCTGGCTGTGACTGTGGCAGGAGGGTCGCTTTGCTGGAGGGTCAGTTCTGGAAATTCATTCCGGAGGCCCAACTAAGAGTTTACCCTCCAGCCCTTCCCAAGATTGTAAGCACCTAATTCCCTCTGCTAAGTCCCTTGTGTATTAAAATATCTGGAAAGGGAAAGAATTGAAACATATACATTACCGTATGTAAAACAGACAACCAGTGCACATTTGATGTGTAACTCAGGGCACCCAAAGCTGGTGCTCTGTGACAACCTGGAGGGATCAGGTGAGGAGGGAGGTGGGGGGGGGGCTCAGGATGGAGGGGACACAAGTATACCTATAGCCGATTCATATTGATATATGGCAAAAACCATCAAAATGTTGTAATTATCTTCCAATTAAATTAAAAAAAAGTCTGACACTGAAGCTGAAGCTCCAATACTTTGGCTACCTGATGCGAAGAGCTGACTCACTGGAAGAGACTCTGGTGTCGGGAAAGATTGGGGGCAGGAGGAAAAGAGGGCAACAGAGGATGAGGTGGTTGGATGGCATCATCGACTCAATGGACCTGAGTCTGAGAAAACTCTGAGAGATAGTGAAAAACAGGGAAGCCTGGTGCACTACAGTCCATGGGGCCGCAAAGAGTTGAACACGACTGAGAGACTGAACACAGCAAGAAAAACATCTGGAAAGCTCTTTGTTTCCTGAAGCTGAATGCTGACTGATGCCAGGACCCTCCTCTGGGCTTCCATCGCGCCCTCTGGTATGGATCACATGCCCATGGTGTGCTTAAGTTCCCCGCTGCCCTCACCCACCCCAGCCACAAGCTCGCTGAGAGCTGTGTCTGGTTTCCCTTATACCCCAGGCAGCCAGCACAGAACCTGCAGGAAGAAGGTGCCCAGCCAATATCTGTTGCACGGACCAATGAATCTCCCCGGTGAGAATAAATTCTTTTTCACCTTCGTAGCCACATCATTCAGAGTAGGAACTAGGGAACACTCTGGCTATTTCCTGCAAGAGGAGATTTGGTACACAACTTCATCAGCAAGAATAAAGATGGCGGACGGGCTGGCAGAGTGGGCGTCCCGGGTGACTTGCTTCAAGGTCACACCACTGCTGCGGGGGACCTGGAGCCAGATTCTGGAGGGAAGGAGGCCACTGTTGCCACGGCTACCACTGTGGGGGCTGCCACAATGCGAATCCAGCGACGGAGAGTGACACGCCGAGCTGGGCCGCAACAACCATCATGTCAGCCAGAGCATGCCGGTCTGTGCGGAGGCCACAGGAAGGCGATCCCTGCCTCTCTCTGGCCTCTCAGGCCTCTCATATGTGTGTCTCACAGGCAGAATATAAATTANATCAGCCCCTGTTACCTGTCTCTTATACACATCTTCATGTCAGCCAGAGCATGCCGGTCTGTGAGGAGGCCACAGGAAGGCGATCCCTGCCTCTCTCTGGCCTCTCAGGCCTCTCATATGTGTGTCTCACAGGCAGAATATAAATTACAGCCGGAACCCCAGCTACAAGGGCCTCTGGGAATTGCACGCTGGCTCCCAGCATTGAGGGCAGGAGCTGTTTCTTCGTTACCCTGGGCCTGACCCATGCTCTGAGGACAGCAAGAGCTCCATTGAGGTTTCTGGCCAAGTTCTCACACAAATTTCTGTGGGTTCCCAAGAATGAGAATCCAGGAGAGGGACTGCTAGGCTACTCCTAGAAAGTGCCAGCAAACCACCACCCACCCCCTGACCCCTACTCACAGGAGCTGAGAGGCAGCAGGAAAGAGCAGCTGAAGGCCTGACCTGAGGCACCTCAGCTCAGCAACCAGTGACCTCTTGGAAGGCAGAGGACACAAGCGGGCGGGAGGGCAGGCCTTGGTCAGGCAACCAGAAGAATTCAGAAGACTTTGCTGGGGAAGCCTGGTGGCTCCAGACAAGGCTGTTCCCCCGGCGTGGGGGTCCTGGGCAGGGAGTGTAATCCCAGGACCCACAGCAAGAGAAGACAGGGCTCAGCTGTCCCTCCCTGGGTTTGCAGGGAGACTCGGTGACTCCCAGATGGAAGCCAAGGCCACTGAAGTGTGATTGGTGTCTGAGAGGGAGGAGCCCAGCGGAAAACGATGGCCTCACTGCGGGGTCAGAGAGCCAAGGCGGCCGCCCGGACCCAGCGGCACAGGGCCCCTCGCCCCTCGCCCGTCGAGGTGCGCGGGGCCTGGCTGCTCTGCTCTGGGGCCTCTTGAGTGGGTCAGCTCCCTTCGGCTACCCGTTCCTGGTAGACGGCAGGTCTGACCACCCAGTTTGGGTGCTTCAGCCTCCTGCCAGTCCTGGGTCTGAAGCGCTGTGAAGAGCCCCTGGGTGGGGCAGGCCATGATCAGGTCAGCCTTAGAAATTGGACCCTAAGCCCCCCAGCAGGCAGGGGTGGGAAGGGGAGGGCGTTATGAAGCTGCTGACACACCGTAGCACCGGGTCTGCCACGCTTCCCCCAGGGCTCAGCCGGGGAGGCCGGGCCCGCCAAGAAAGCAGGCACATCCAGGGCCTGATGGGAGCGGCAAACACTGGCACCTGGTTCTCTCCGTGACCTCCTCTCCACCCTGGACATCCTGATGGGAGCGCTCAGGGCTCCTTGCCTTCCCTAAAATGCAGGAAACTGGCGCCATCAATGCCCCCAGGCGGGACACAGGGAGAATCTTCACTTCAATCCTGTGGTAGCTTCTGAATTAAAAAAAAAATGTTTTTTTAAGTATTTATTTATTTGGCTGCACTAGATCTAAGTTGTGGCACGCGGCATCTTTAGCTGTGGCATGCAAACTCTTATATGAGGCATGTGGGATCCAGCTCCCTGACCAGGGATCAAACCCTGGCCCCTGTGTTGAGAGCGTGGAGCCTTAGCCACCAGACCTTCAGAGAATTCTCAGCTCTTGAATGTTGAATGATGAACTTGTTATTGTTCAAAAATAATACTAAAAAGAAAACTAACAAGGAAAGAAGTGATTAAAGAGAAAAAGAAGTGATTTTCCCCCTCCATATATTATTATCTACATCCATGGTTAGGGCTTCCCTTGTGGCTCAGCTGGTAAAGAATCTGCCTGCACTGCAGGAGACCTCAGTTCAATCCCTGGGTTGGGGAGATCCCCTAGAGGAGGAAAAGGCTACCCACTCCAGTATTCTGGCCTGGAGAATTCCACGGACTACAGTCCATAGGGTCGCAAAGAGTCATGACTGAGCGACTTTCACTTACTTCCATGGTTAACATACATTCAACTTAACTGCAGGCAACGGTCAAGTCACTATTGTTCCTCAAGCAGGTCCCTCCATTCTATACTTCACACCCACCCTGAGCACACACCTGGCTTCCCATAACGTGCCTATGTGTGTGTGCAGTTGTGTCCAATTCTTTGTGACCCCATGGACGGTAGCCCACCAGGATCCTCTGTCCATGGGATTTTCCAAGCAAGAATACTGGAGTGGGTTGCCATTTCCTTCTCCAGGCAATATTCCCGGGCCAGGGATTGAACCCGAGCAAGTGGGTTCTTTACCGCTTGAGCCATGGATTCCCACAGGTGGTCTGTAAAGATCTGCAGACCCCACCTTGGCCACAGGGACTGATCTAAAGGTGGCAGGTGAGTCAAAGGCAGCCCATCAGGCTCTTTGCCTGGAATTTCTTTAAACAGCAGCTAGAAGAGGGGGTCTTGCCTGGAAAATCCCGTGGACAGAAGGGCCTGGTAGGCTGCAGTCCATGGGGTCACTGAGGGTCGGACATGATTGAGCGATTTCCCTTTTACTTTTCACTTTCATGCATTGGAGAGGGAAATGGCAACCCACTCCAGTGTTCTTGCCTGGAAAATCCCAGGGACAGGGGAGTCTGGTGGGCTGCCATCGGTGGGGTCGCACAGAGTCGGACATGACTGAAGCAACGCAGCAGCAGCAGCAGAAGAGGGGGTCAGGTCTCAAATCTGCTGCAGCCACGCATTTGCGGTGTGGAGAAAGCTGGTCTGACCTGCAGGGAGCGGAGAGGAGAGGAGAGCCGGACGAGGCCCCAGTGACGTCAGGTTCCTGTTGTCCTTCCCTTTCTGCAGCTTGGCTGGGAAAGCCAATACATTTTCCCTTTGTCTGCCAAAACTGGTGTGAATCAGGTTTCTGGTGCTTGCAGCTAAAATAATTATAAGTGATTCGTCTTGCCCTCTGTAAAATAAAGGGGCTAGACTGGCTGGTCTTGGGAGCGGGGTTGGGGGGGTGTCCCGGTAGCTTTGGTATCCGGGGTTGTAAAGTCCACGCCCTGCGCCCTGGAGTGAGCCAGGGTGTGACCTGGATATGACACAGACCATCCCCCTGTGTTGGCCGGAATGGCTCATTCTTGGGACACTGCATTCAGAAGGATGGGCCAAACGACGAAAAGGCGTTTGGCCACCTTCTGTAGCACCAGCCTGCCATCGCCTGTCCTGCCGCTGGGCCAGGAGAAGGAGGAACACAACCAGAGCCTTTCTGAGTAGGGAATCAGCCCCTGTTACTGCAGTGAAACCTCACAAGTTCCCTCTGGAGCCAAGGCTTCCCACTTCTAGAGAGGAGGGCTTGGGCCCCGGGGAGGTCCAGCATACTCTGCTGGAGGTCACATGGCTTCAACAGNGCTCAGGGCTCCTTGCCTTCCCTAAAATGCAGGAAACTGGCGCCATCAATGCCCCCAGGCGGGACACAGGGAGAATCTTCACTTCAATCCTGTGGTAGCTTCTGAATTAAAAAAAAAATGTTTTTTTAAGTATTTATTTATTTGGCTGCACTAGATCTAAGTTGTGGCACGCGGCATCTTTAGCTGTGGCATGCAAACTCTTATATGAGGCATGTGGGATCCAGCTCCCTGACCAGGGATCAAACCCTGGCCCCTGTGTTGAGAGCGTGGAGCCTTAGCCACCAGACCTTCAGAGAATTCTCAGCTCTTGAATGTTGAATGATGAACTTGTTATTGTTCAAAAATAATACTAAAAAGAAAACTAACAAGGAAAGAAGTGATTAAAGAGAAAAAGAAGTGATTTTCCCCCTCCATATATTATTATCTACATCCATGGTTAGGGCTTCCCTTGTGGCTCAGCTGGTAAAGAATCTGCCTGCACTGCAGGAGACCTCAGTTCAATCCCTGGGTTGGGGAGATCCCCTAGAGGAGGAAAAGGCTACCCACTCCAGTATTCTGGCCTGGAGAATTCCACGGACTACAGTCCATAGGGTCGCAAAGAGTCATGACTGAGCGACTTTCACTTACTTCCATGGTTAACATACATTCAACTTAACTGCAGGCAACGGTCAAGTCACTATTGTTCCTCAAGCAGGTCCCTCCATTCTATACTTCACACCCACCCTGAGCACACACCTGGCTTCCCATAACGTGCCTATGTGTGTGTGCAGTTGTGTCCAATTCTTTGTGACCCCATGGACGGTAGCCCACCAGGATCCTCTGTCCATGGGATTTTCCAAGCAAGAATACTGGAGTGGGTTGCCATTTCCTTCTCCAGGCAATATTCCCGGGCCAGGGATTGAACCCGAGCAAGTGGGTTCTTTACCGCTTGAGCCATGGATTCCCACAGGTGGTCTGTAAAGATCTGCAGACCCCACCTTGGCCACAGGGACTGATCTAAAGGTGGCAGGTGAGTCAAAGGCAGCCCATCAGGCTCTTTGCCTGGAATTTCTTTAAACAGCAGCTAGAAGAGGGGGTCTTGCCTGGAAAATCCCGTGGACAGAAGGGCCTGGTAGGCTGCAGTCCATGGGGTCACTGAGGGTCGGACATGATTGAGCGATTTCCCTTTTACTTTTCACTTTCATGCATTGGAGAGGGAAATGGCAACCCACTCCAGTGTTCTTGCCTGGAAAATCCCAGGGACAGGGGAGTCTGGTGGGCTGCCATCGGTGGGGTCGCACAGAGTCGGACATGACTGAAGCAACGCAGCAGCAGCAGCAGAAGAGGGGGTCAGGTCTCAAATCTGCTGCAGCCACGCATTTGCGGTGTGGAGAAAGCTGGTCTGACCCGCAGGGAGCGGAGAGGAGAGGAGAGCCGGACGAGGCCCCAGTGACGTCAGGTTCCTGTTGTCCTTCCCTTTCTGCAGCTTGGCTGGGAAAGCCAATACATTTTCCCTTTGTCTGCCAAAACTGGTGTGAATCAGGTTTCTGGTGCTTGCAGCTAAAATAATTATAAGTGATTCGTCTTGCCCTCTGTAAAATAAAGGGGCTAGACTGGCTGGTCTTGGGAGCGGGGTTGGGGGGGTGTCCCGGTAGCTTTGGTATCAGGGGTTGTAAAGTCCACGCCCTGCGCCCTGGAGTGAGCCAGGGTGTGACCTGGATATGACACAGACCATCCCCCTGTGTTGGCCGGAATGGCTCATTCTTGGGACACTGCATTCAGAAGGATGGGCCAAACGACGAAAAGGTGTTTGGCCACCTTCTGTAGCACCAGCCTGCCATCGCCTGCCCTGCCGCTGGGCCAGGAGAAGGGGGAACACAACCAGAGCCTTTCTGAGTAGGGAATCAGCCCCTGTTACTGCAGTGAAACCTCAGTGAAACCTCCAGTTCCCTCTGGAGCCAAGGCTTCCCACTTCTAGAGAGGAGGGCTTGGGCCCCGGGGAGGTCCAGCATACTCTGCTGGAGGTCACATGGCTTCAACAGGTGGTGTCAGGGTTCAAACTCCTTTTGTTCATAGGCCTCTACTTGGCCTTGCTTACAGGCTCAGTTGCTTTTGGGGGCAGTCCCTTAGGCCCTCCAGGCCAGACCCACCTAGGAGGAAAGGGGAAAATCCACTATTTTCCAGGGGCTTACCCCCCAGAATTTTCCAAGGGCTTCCCTGGTGGCTCAGCCAGTAAAGAATCCACCTGCAATGTGGGAGACCTTGATTTGATCCCTAGGTAGGGAAGATCCCCTGGAGAAGGGAAAGGCTACCCACTCCAGTATTCTGGCCTGGAGAATCCCATGGATAGTCCATGGGGTTGAATGAGTTGGACACGACTGAGCGACTTAGCCCCCGCAGGCCCCAGAGCAGCACTGACTCCATGGATGTCGGGAGAAAGCACCACGGTGAAAGGCCTGAGCCAGTGGTGGGCCACATCCAGTGCTACGTGACCGCAGAAGGGGACCTCTAAGAACCACTGTCGCTCATCCGTGAAATGGGGAGAAAATGCCTACTTGCCTCCCTCACAACCAGCTGAGCCCACGGGAGTGGAAGACTCAGGACACTGCCCAGCTCCCTGCCCTCATCAGAGTTCTCTGCCTTGTGGACAGAGTTGTGGCCTCCCTCTCCTCCAACCCCCTCACCCCCTGGCCACAGCCCAAGCCAAGGGCCCCCTCCATCTGAAGCAACTGCTTCCACTTTCACTCTGCATGGAGGACCAGGGTGGCAAATGGAATTAATAGCAGAGGTGAAGCATACCCACTCCCCCAACCCTTGCCTTTTTTTTCCTAAGTAAGCAATATTTTTTTCTCTGTTTACCACCCCTCCCCATTAAAAAAAAAAAACCCACAGATGAACTGTAGAAATGTTTGAAAATAGATCTTAATCAATATACAATCCAGGACTTCCCTGATGATCCAGTGGTTAAGAGTCCTCCTGCCAGGCTTCCCTGGTGGCTCAGTGGTAAAGAATCCACCTGCCAAAGCAGGAGACTTGGGTTTGATCCTTGGTCCAAGATGATCTCACGTGCTAGGAGCACCTAAGCCCACGTGCCCCAACTACTCAGCCCTCGTGCCCCAGCGCCTGGGCTCTGCAGCAGAGAAGCCTGAGCGCCACAGCTAGAGAAAAAGCCCGCGCAGCAATGAAGACCCGCACAGCCTAAAGCAAACAGACACATTTCTGGCAATGCAGGGGACTCTGGTTCCATCCCTGGTCCAGGGAGATCCCATGCCCCGAGCTAGCAGGCCTGTGAGCCGCAGCTGCTGAGCCTGCACACCTAGAGTCCGGCTCGGCAACTGGAGAAGCCACTTCCATGAGAAGCCCGTGAGCCACAGCTAGAGAGCAGCCCCAGCTCACGGGATCCAGAGAAAGCCCACACGCAGCAAGGAAGACCCAGAGCAGCCAAAAAAGGAAAAAAGAGAAAAAACACAACCCATACTCATAATTCATGGATTCTGTATTTGTGAATTCACCTGTTCTCTAGCATGTACCTGTAACCCCCAAGATCAATACCTGTGGGGTTTTCACGGTCATTCTCCAGCATGGGCAGAGCTGAGAAGAACCTGAGTTGGTATTTCTAGCTGAGGTCCAGTAAGACAGAGTTCTGCCTTCTCCTTTCAGCTCTCAGATCCCAAACAAGTGTCCTCTTGCTAATGATGCAGGATAATTATTTTTCACATTTATGCATTTTTTTGTAGGTGATTTTGGTCTTTATAACGACCCCCAAACCTAGAGGTGAATGAAGTACCCTCAGGTGTTCTTAAACGGACTCAGCATGCGGTGGGCCTTAAGGCAAAAACACGGTCATTCAATTAGCTCTGTTCAGACATAAGTCATAGAGCTATTGACCCTGAGTGCAACATTAATGAACCAGCAGTACACATTAAAAAGATGTCTTTAAGTAGAAACATCCCCCCCAAACAAGGCTATATACGTACCTATTGATCCACTGAGGAAAATGCAGTGGCCCGAGGTTGGCAAGAATCCAACTCCACGTTCCCCTAGGAGAGCTGGTCCAGCCTTCGCTTCTTCCCTGTTTTCGAGGGTCTTTACAGAGCATAACTACTGGATAATGAGGATCATCTGTTCTCTAATTTAGAGGGATGCCTGTGATAGTTCAATGAAGACTGAAGGTTGAAAAGTACTGACTACAGGATGACCCCATATTGTAAAAAGTAAATAAACAAATAAAGCAAAGTTTTTTTTTTTTAATCCTCCACCTCTGTGTTTTCTGTTTGTTGGAACTCAGAGAAGAGTGGAGAAGTTCAACCTGACTTTCCTGGGGAAGAATAAAGGGTGAGGAGATGATGAAGTTTTCTTTATACACCTCTGCTTTGTTATGAGAGGTGTGCGTCACTTTCGTAATTTTTTGAAGTTCT
This sequence comes from Neotragus pygmaeus, assembly GCA_006410875.1. Taxonomy (NCBI): domain Eukaryota; kingdom Metazoa; phylum Chordata; class Mammalia; order Artiodactyla; family Bovidae; genus Neotragus; species Neotragus pygmaeus. Next base: position 663,342 of record SJYV01017837.1, read on the forward strand.
ATCCCTCCTCATACTGTTCATGGGGTTCTCAAGGCAAGAATGCTGAAGTGGTTTCCATTCCCTTCTCTGGTGGACCACACTTTGTCAGAACTCTCCACCATGACCTGTCCGTCTTGGGTGGCCTACACACGGCTCGGCTCATACTTTCATTGAGTTAGGCAAGGCTGTGATCCATATGATCAATTTGGTTAGTTTGTGATTGTGGTTTTCATTCTGTCTGCCCTGTGATGGATCAGGATGAGTTGGGCCATAAAAAATACTAGGCACTGAATAACTGATGCTTTTGAACTGTGGTGTTGGAGAAGACTCTTGAGAGTCCCTTGGACAGCAAGGAGATCAAACCAGTCAATCCTAAAGGAAACAGACCCTGAATATTCATTGGAAGGACTGATGCTGAAGCTGAAGTTCCCAATACTTTGGCCACCTGATGCAAAGAGCTGAATCAGAAAAGACCCTGATGCTGGGAAAGATTGGGGAGAAGGGGACGACAGAGGATGAGATGGTTGGATGGCATCATCGAGTCAGTGGACACTAGTTTGAGCAAACTCTGGGAGATAGTGAAGGACAGGGAAGCCTGGCGTCTGTATTTCATGAAGTCGCAAGGAGTTGTACATGACTGAGAGACTGAACAAAGTTCCATACAACAGAAAAAAAAAAAAAAGTAAGCTCTTTCTCCTAGTGGCGGCACCTAGTGGGTACAGCTGGAATTACTGACATCACTGATTCTCCCTACCTGGTGAGGCTCGTCATTTCATTGAGTTAGACAAGGCTGTGATCCATGTGATCAGTTTAGTTTTCTGTGATTGTGGTTTCTTTTTTTTTTTTTAAGTTGAGAGTTATTTTTATTTGGTAGGAATGTTTGGGACTCCGACCCTGGAAAACAGCATCTCAGTAGCTCTGAGAAAACTGTTCCAAAGAGGCAGGAGGTGAAGTCAGGCTATATACAGGTTTGCAACAAAGGGAGCAGGCTGTCTGAATATCAAAGATCAGGTATCAAGTTAAGGAATTTAGCATTCTATGTGTGGGAAGATGTATTCTTTCTGCCTTCTGATGGATGAGGTCCCCCATGACCCCAGCCCTTACCCCTAGGTACTCCTCAGAACCTCTGGGGACACCTCACATGGATTCAAGGACAAGTCACACGGTCTGTCAGTTCACCAAGGCCTGTCTGCATGCCACCTGGCCGCCAGGATGGCAGCCTGAGTGCCTGGCTTCTCTGATGGGAAGGTGGAGGGAGGTCATTCTCAAAACCACGGGGGAACATGAAAGCTGGTCAGAGTGAGTGGGGCTTCCCTGATATCTCAATGGGTAAAGAACCCACCTGCAATGCAGGAGACACAGGAGACGTGGATTGGACCCCTGGGTCAGGAAGATCCCCTAGAGGAGGAAATGGCAGCCCACTCTGATATTCTTGCCTGGAGAATCCCATGGACAGAAGAGCCTGGTAGGCTGCAGTCCATGGGGTCACAGAGAGTAGGACGTGACTGAGCATGAGGATGCAGAGTGAGTGGTTAAAAGCTGGGTTCTTAGCACTGTGTGACCCTGGATGAGCTACTCAGCCTCTCTTGGCCTCAGTTTCCTCATCTGTAAGATGGGGATACCAAGGTTATGTAGGCATCAAAATCAAACAGACTGCTTGGCAAATATCTAGTCCCTTATAACGAGGTTAGCTATTATTATTGTAGAGTTTGTAAACTTTCAGAAGATTCCTGTGATGTTGTGATTTGTATGAAATGTACATTTGGTCCTTATCCGTGGTTCCTGGCTCACAGCTTTCATGTGAGAACCATGTGAGAGTCGGACACGACTTTGTGACTAAACATCAACAGGCCAATCTCAGTTCCTGAAATCACTTCAGAGCTGTAAAAGTTAAATGTTTGTCTCATCATTCACAAGCCCCTTTCCACCACCACTGGGTTTATGCTAATGGGGTGACTTTTGGAAATCCTCTAAAGATGGGGAGCTGGTGGCCAGAGGAACCAGCACTTGATTTCCAGGAAGGACAGTGAGGCTGGAGGAGGAATCAATCACCAATGATCAATGTATTAATTAATCCTGCATATGCCATGAAGCTGCCAGGAAAATCCAAAAGGAGAGGGTTCAGGGAGCTTCCAGGGTGATGAACCAGAACTCTTCCACATGCTACCTTGCTGGGCCCCAAACTCTCCAGACTTTTAGAGGACACAGGCTCCTTTATCCAGGGTCTTGTCCTGTGAATCTCTTCCCCTGATTGTTGACTCACATTCTTTAATGTCCTTGGTAATACAGCAGTGGTCTAGTGAGTCAATGAGTTTCCTGAGTTCTGTGAGCCATTCTAGCAAATTCATCAAACCCAAGGAAGGGGTCATGGAAACCTCTGATTTATAGCCAGTTGCTCAGAAGCCCAGGTGACGACATGGATTTGCAAGGGACACCCACAGTGGAGGTGATCTCGCGGGACGGAGCCCTTAACCTGTGGAGTCTGATGCTGTCTCCACTGTCAGATCGAGTGGGGTTACACGACACCCAGCTGGTGAGCCACAGAGTGCCTGGTGATGAGGGGGAACCCTCTACACGCATTAGAAACAGTGACCAGAATCCTGGTTGGTGGGGACTTCCTCGGTGGTCCAGTGGCTAAGACTCTGCACTCCCAATGCAGGGGGCCAGGCTTCGATCCTTGGCCAGAGAACTTGCTCCCACGTGGTGCAACTAAAGATCACACACAGAGAACAAAGATTCTGCATGACGCAACTAAGACCCGGAGCAGCCAAATAAACAAATAGATGTTAAAAAAAAAAAAAGAAGAAGAAAAAGAATCCTGGTTGGCGGGATTGTGGAACTAGAATTGTAGTTCCCAAAGGACATATGCAAATAGCCTAGTCCACAAGTCCAGGCCAGGAAGGATTCAATGTCTGAATCCCATTTAGACCCAAGCCGGGGTCACCACCACCCCGACACTGACAAACAAAAAAAGAGAATTCAGATATTCCAAGCCCATCACCCGGAGATAATAGCTGCTGACGCTTTGGTGGGTGCACTTTGTGAAGTTGCTATATTTGTCATTTTCGGTGTGAGCCGGGCACCCACACCCCTGTCTGTCATCTGACACTATCGAGTGATTATTTTTCTGTGCCTGCATATATTCCTTTACACAGGAATATTAGTGGACTGCCTGGACACTCTGATGTTTTCCACTGATTTCTCGCTTCACTTGGCCTTCCTCATTCCAGATGGTTTATGTGGATCCGTGGGCTCTGCCAAGGTGATGATTAACTCATGAGCAGGGCTGGGAGCCTCCTGAATGGCACAGAAGGGTGGTATTGCTGCCTTTCCCTTTAGCTGAGATGCAAACACCCACGGATGCCACCTGCACAGGCTGCTGGGAATGTGGCCCGAATTTATGCCATAAAATCTGTCCTGATCTAGAACCAGCCTGTCTCTAGGACAGAAGGGCTGTGGACAGATGAATACAGGCCTTTGGGGGGATGCATCTTATGACTTGCTCTAGCTAGGAGTGAGGCGAGGCCCACTGCTGGCCTGGCTGGCCACAGAGCAGGGAAGGGACAGGAGAAATGTGAAATAACAGAGCCTCTCTTCTCAACCAGGCTGAAATTGGGGCCAGTGTCCAAGTTTCCAGGGTGAATGTGGGACTTGAGGGCTAAAAGGAGCTAATGGCAGATTTCTGAGCACGTACAGGGTGAGGACAGGTGAGTGTGGACAAGGAAACGACAGTGGGTCCCTCAAGAAGCCACACACACACCAGGCTTCAGGCAAGGATGGTGGTGGGGACTCGGGGGAAGGGGGAGCAAGAGAGTCCAGTGACCTGGCGGCCAGGTAAGACCTGTGGATGTGGACTGCATGCCCTAGGACACGGGTGGGCATGGTCTTTGCATGGTGATGACCCCTCTGTCCCAAATCCACACTGGCCCCGGCAGGCTGGGAATCAGGTTGCAGTGAGGTCCTCAGAGTGGGCTGTAATCCAGTCTGACTGGTGTTCTGATAGGAAGAGGGGATAAGACACAGACAGCACAGAGGAGAGACCACGTAAAAACTCGGGGAAGAGAAGACAGCCATCCACAAAGAAAGGGGCCTCAGGGGAAAGCAACTCTGATTTGCTAAGTGCTGACTCTGTTCCTGGAACCGTGTGGAGCACACAAGATGCAGCATGGATAGACTGACGTGACCCCTGCCAGGAACACCCTGCCAGTTCTTTTCTTCTTCCTCCTTTACACGATGTGGGGTGGTGATTATTGGTATTCTTTGCGGGGGCTATTGAAGGCTGTTGGAGGTTACATGGGGCCTAAAGCTACCCCTTGGCCCACCTCTCCTGCTGGTGGCCAGACCCCCTGACTTTGTACCACATTCGGCCCCCACCTAGCCTGTCTGGTGCCCTCCAAAATGTATTCACTTCCTGCTGGACACTCAGAGGTGTCAGCCAGGAGCTTGTCCCCTCTTTGGGACAACCAGATTTCTCAACATTTTTCTATGATCTATTTGGTGGTGGGTGGGGGGTGCATTCAGCACCACGCAGCTTGCAGGAACTTAGTTCCCTGACCAGGGATCAAATCCAGGCCCTCTGCAGTGGAAACCCAGAGTCCTAACCACTGATCACCAGGGAAGCCCCTCTGATCACCTTTTAACAGACGCAAACATCTCCTGCCCTCCCCTGCCAGCTGCACACACCACTGAAAATCGAGATCTTCTCCACAGACCCCATCAGAAGAGAAGACTTAGTTCACCTTTACTCTCTATGGTTGTTTTGCCTAAACAACGAAGGACTTAAGTTTTCTGAAAAGGTAATTATATCTCAATAATGGATATATTTATGTTTTAAATAGTATCGATTTATTTGGCTACGCCGGGTCTCAGTTGCAGCACTCAGGGTTTTTGTTGTGGTGCACAGACTCAAGTTGCAGCACGTGGGCTCAGTAGCTATGCTCAAGCTTAGTTACTCCTTGGCATGCGGGGTCCTAGTTCCCCAAACAGGTTTCAAACTGTGTTGGAAAGCAGATTCTTAACCACTGGACCACCAGGGAAGACCCTGGATGTATATGTTTCTTAATGACATTTCTCCTTATCTAAAGGGGCTTCCCAGAGAAGGACATGGCAACCCACTCCAGTACTCCTGCCTAGAGAATTCCGTGGACAGAGGAGCCTGGTGGGCTGCTGTCCATGGGGTCGCAGATGCATCAGAGAAGGACATGGCAACCNTCGGGGAAGAGAAGACAGCCATCCACAAAGAAAGGGGCCTCAGGGGAAAGCAACTCTGATTTGCTAAGTGCTGACTCTGTTCCTGGAACCGTGTGGAGCACACAAGATGCAGCATGGATAGACTGACGTGACCCCTGCCAGGAACACCCTGCCAGTTCTTTTCTTCTTCCTCCTTTACACGATGTGGGGTGGTGATTATTGGTATTCTTTGCGGGGGCTATTGAAGGCTGTTGGAGGTTACATGGGGCCTAAAGCTACCCCTTGGCCCACCTCTCCTGCTGGTGGCCAGACCCCCTGACTTTGTACCACATTCGGCCCCCACCTAGCCTGTCTGGTGCCCTCCAAAATGTATTCACTTCCTGCTGGACACTCAGAGGTGTCAGCCAGGAGCTTGTCCCCTCTTTGGGACAACCAGATTTCTCAACATTTTTCTATGATCTATTTGGTGGTGGGTGGGGGGTGCATTCAGCACCACGCAGCTTGCAGGAACTTAGTTCCCTGACCAGGGATCAAATCCAGGCCCTCTGCAGTGGAAACCCAGAGTCCTAACCACTGATCACCAGGGAAGCCCCTCTGATCACCTTTTAACAGACGCAAACATCTCCTGCCCTCCCCTGCCAGCTGCACACACCACTGAAAATCGAGATCTTCTCCACAGACCCCATCAGAAGAGAAGACTTAGTTCACCTTTACTCTCTATGGTTGTTTTGCCTAAACAACGAAGGACTTAAGTTTTCTGAAAAGGTAATTATATCTCAATAATGGATATATTTATGTTTTAAATAGTATCGATTTATTTGGCTACGCCGGGTCTCAGTTGCAGCACTCAGGGTTTTTGTTGTGGTGCACAGACTCAAGTTGCAGCACGTGGGCTCAGTAGCTATGCTCAAGCTTAGTTACTCCTTGGCATGCGGGGTCCTAGTTCCCCAAACAGGTTTCAAACTGTGTTGGAAAGCAGATTCTTAACCACTGGACCACCAGGGAAGACCCTGGATGTATATGTTTCTTAATGACATTTCTCCTTATCTAAAGGGGCTTCCCAGAGAAGGACATGGCAACCCACTCCAGTACTCCTGCCTAGAGAATTCCGTGGACAGAGGAGCCTGGTGGGCTGCTGTCCATGGGGTCGCAGATGCATCAGAGAAGGACATGGCAACCCACTCCAGTGTTCTTGCCTGGAAAATCCAATAGACAGAGGAGCCTGGTGGGCTACAGTCTATGGGGTCGCAGAGTCGGACATGACTTAGTGACCAAACCACCACCATTGTTCTGACAGGCTTCCCTCCCTCTGCAATATGCAACCCTAGGGGGAGGGGAAGCACTGGGGTGCAAATGAATGGCACCCCTTGGAGAAATGCAGCACCCAACCTGTGCAACTGTGCCTGGTGACCCTGGCTTGGGAGGAAATCCTAGCTGAACACGGCCACTCTACAAGCTGTCAAAGCTGGACTGTCAAGGTGTGGGGGCTGTAATCACCAAGGCAGGCAGAGATGTCTGCAGACAGGGAGAAAGAGTGTCTGCCAGGCTTCTTCTGAAGCCAGAGCAAGGACCTGAGACTCCTTGTTTCAAGCCTGAGGGAGGTATCCAGGCCTTGGCTGGCATCCCCTGGCCTTCGCTGAGAGGGTGACTTCAATCACCAAAAGGGACAGAGAGGCAGCCAAATCACAAGGGCTTGGCAGAGAGAAAATGAGGGCATGAAAGCAAGGAGATGGAGACCAGCAACCCATTAAAGAATAAAACCAAGAGGGGTCTGCACGGGCTGGATGCTTAACACATGGACTTCAACATGGTTCCTGAAGCCCCAGATGAACTGTGGCCTGAGGACATCCCTGACTGTCTCCCCCAACGTCTTGACTCTGCTTACATACCTCCAACAACAGGAAGCTTGCTACCTCATCAGGAAGCCCATTTCCTGTTTGTGCAGATCAAGTTCCTGAAATCTCTGACTTGCATAATCCTAGTCTCTCAGGATGCACTAAGAAGGAGAGGCCAGCCTGTGGTCCACAAGGAGGCGCCAATTTTTTTTTTTTTCCTCTAAAATACACCATGTGAGGAAATTTACAAACAATAATTCAAAGACTTGTTGCTGTCTCTAGAAGAGAAATGCCAGAATTTGCCGCGGGAGTAATGCAAACAAGCAGAAATATGCAGAGCATTTCGGCAGCTTCTTATCTCTTGAAGGGTGCAGCTTCTAGAGATGTTGCCTGGACTTCCCTGATGGTGCAGTGAATGGGAATCCAACTGTCAATACAGGGGACATGGATTCATACTCTGGTCTGGGAAGATTCCACATGTGTGGGAGCAACTAACACCTGTGTGCCACAGCTACTGAGTCCAGGAGCTGCAGCTACTGAAGCCACACACCCTAGAGCCCGTGTCCCAAAAGAAGAGAAGCCCCCGCAACGAGAGGCCTGCGCACCACAGTGAAGAGCGCCCCCTGCTCACAACTACAGAAAGCGCTCGAGAAGCAGCGAAGACCCAGAGCAGCCGTCGATGCAAGAGCCGTCGATGCAAGAGTAATAAAAAGTCATTCGTTAGAGATGCTGCCTGTGTCTTCTGTGTTAGGAGCGAAGATGTGGAGATGAGTAAGACAGGATTTCGTCCCTCACTGGGCTCACAGTCGTGTAGAGCAAACAGATGAGATGTAAAACAGAGTCTGATAAGTTAAGGAATCTGCCGGCCAATGTAGGTGATGCAAGAGAGGCAGGTTCGATCCCTGGGTCGGGAAGATCCCCTGGAGGAGGAAATGGCAACCCACTCCGATACACTTTGCCTGGGAAATCCCGTGGACAGAGGAGTCACAAAGAACTGGACACAACTGAAGCAATTAAATAGCAACAATAAAAAGTGCTGCCTGGTTTGTTTGTTTGTTTTAAGAACATTTGGAAGATTTGAACAGGAAGTGGGACAATGGAAAACTATTACTAAGAGGTGGTGTAATGCAGTGGTAAAGAACGTGGACTCCGGATTCATATCCCATCAGCCACTGACTGACTGCCTGTGATGGGGCAAATGACTTAACCTCTTTGTACCTCGGTTTCCCTATCTGTTGAATGAGGAGAGGAAGAACCTCTGGAATAAGGATGGCTGTGAAGATTAAGCATAAAGTGCTGGGACAGCACACTCATTCAATTATTGTTGCTGTTCAGTTGATAGGTTGTGTTGGATGTGACCCTATGGACTACAGAACGCCAGGCTTCCCTATCCTTCACCATCTCCCAGGAGTTGGCTCAAACTCAAGTTCATTGAGTCAATGATGCCATCCAGCCATCTCATACTGTTGCCCCCTTCTCCTCCTGCCCTCAGTCTTTCCCAGCATCAGGGTCTTTCCCAATGAGTCAGCTCTTTGCATCAGGTGGCCAAAGTATCAGAGCTTTGGCTTCAGCAACAGTCCTTCCAATGAGTATTCAGGGTTGATTTCCTTCAGGATCGACTGGTTTGTTCTCACTCAGTTAACTGTTAGCAAACTCTCACTCCGTGAACAAATCTGAAAAATGCAAACCCTAAAACATTTTAAACGTTAATCAATAAGCACATCTTTGCCGGGCTGGCTCTCGAGTGGACGGCAGGCTGTGTTTCTCAGAATTGCCACACGGTGGCGCTATGCAGCAGGGGCAACAGAAGCGCCCGCATTACGCCAGGTGTGATTCTTGCCAGGTGGTCAAGAGGGCCGCTTCCGCGAGATGTGCCCATTGCCAAGAGGTGCCCACGCACACGAGGGAGGAAGGCCAGGCTTGACAGAAGGGTGTTTTTTTTTTTTTTTTGTGGGTCAGGAAGCTGTCAGGGGCAGAGAACAGAATCCTGTGCCAAGCAGGCCAATGGATACAGGCTTATTGCAAGACTCTCCTGCCAGGGAGGGGCGGAAACCCTCTGAGAAAGTCTCAAGCCCTCTCATCCTGGAGCCCTGGGACCTTTTCTCTGTCCATTGGCTCTATTCTCTTCTCAGCACCTCTGCTCCGATTGCCTGCCCTGACACAGCATCCATCAGGCCCATGCAGACCTGCTCAGCCTACTCTCACCTCAGTGCTCAGGAGAGACTCCACCTGGGCCAGAAATCAGCCTCGGGGGCCAGTAGCCATGCCTGATATAATCAATGGATCATCACGGAGAAGAAAGAATGCAGGAGGTGCAGACGTGGCCACTTAGGACTTCCCTGATGGACCAGTGGATAAGAATCTGCCTGCCAATGCAGGGGACACAAGTTCAATCCCTGGTCCAGGAAGATTCCACGTGCACCGGGGCAACTAAGTCCACACGCCTCAACTACTGAGACCCATGTGCCCCAGAGCCTGTGCTCTACAACAAGAGAAGACACCACAATGAGAAGCCTGTGCGCTACAACTAGAGAGTAGCCCGAGCTGGCCACTTAGGCCCATCTGGTCTTTTATCTGAAGGGAGCTATGTCCGAGTCAGAAGGTTTTATGGAGGAGGTGACATTTGCCTAGAATCCAAAAGATACTCAGGAGAGAGGAGTATTACAGGCAGGGGAAGGGTTGGTCACATAAATGTAGGGAGTGAGTGGTGCAAAAGTGTGGGCCTTGGGGAAATGAAGACATCTGAGATGGTAGGAGTGTTGGGAACCCAGAGAAAAGGTCACAGATCAGGTCGTGGGGGGAGCTTGAATGCTTCTGAGGAACTTGGGCTTTTATTTTGAAAGTAGCAGAACCCTCTGAAGGATTCTGAGCAAGGAGCAGACATGACCAACCAGACTGGCATCTTAGAAGGGTCCTCGTCCAGAAGTGTGGATGACATATTGGAGGGGGCTGAGTTCTGAAGAGGAGCCCCAGCCGGGAGACCTCTGAAATGATTCCGGTGAAAGATGAGAGATGGAGGTAGGGTGGCATGCGTCTGAAGCTGAATCCTGGCTCCAGCAATTTCTAGCTGTGTGACTTCCAGCAAGTTACCTCCCCTCTCTGAGGTGTGTTCCCAGAGGCATGTAGTTGGAGCTCAGCTCTGTTGAATGCATGTCAAGAACCTATCAAAACATGATCAGGCAGAAAGCAGAACACCATGCTTGCAGGGGCAGAGATGCTCCTACCACTGGAGGCGTGAGCTTAGACTCTCCAACTCCAACTCTTGGAACTCAAGACTGTCCAAACCCCAGGCTTTGCCCACAGATTCCACTGTTCCCTTGGCCCATCTCTCATTCCTCAGCTCTAATCTCATTCTTCAGGGTTTTTGCAGAGGTGGGGAGGGGAAAGGTGGGAAGTGACGAGGGGCACAGCTTGCCTGGCTGCAAGAACCCTGGGGGGGGGAGGTCCTGAGCCTGCCTGATCCCCCTGAAGTCTTCATGGGGTCTTCCTGAAGGAGGCCAGAACAGCAGAGACTCCAGTCCCAGGGAGAACAGGTGAGCTTTAGGCTTGCAGACTGGCTGCCTCACTGTTGTTCTCACTATCTGAGTGCCTGTTTCCCGTGAGAGGGCCCGCTGCACGCGAGAGGGTGATGTGCGTGCAGGCTGAGAAGACTAGAGGAGCCAGGGGTGAGAAGAGACAACCCTAAACCATCAGGCTGGCGCCCGACGGGTCTGGAGGCTTTCTTTGCCCGGGCCGCAGTGCGCCTGTACTCCCAGGAACTGCCGCCAGAGGGCGCTGTTGGACAGAGCGCCGAGCCGCGCTTCGGAGGGCGGCGAGGTCAGGACAGTGAACAGGACAGCGGACACACGGAAAGAGCAGGAGGAGGGCTTAGGGTGGGAGGCCGGGATATCCTCGTAACTTCCGCGTCCTGCGAGAGTGCTGGCATTGCATGGCCAGGTCTTGGGCGTGCGCGGGCTTCAGACTCTCCAGCTTCGGGTCTTGAACCCTGTGGCAAGAAGGATGTCCAAGTGGCATTGCGCGGCCTGCAGCAGAGACGCCAGGGGCGCTAGTCTGACCTCTCCGCCATCCATCTAGGCCGCAGTCGGTTCCTTGAAGTCTCCGCGTCCCCCAGCGGGCCCCGCCCGGGGTCGCGGGGCTTCCTGGGAGAGATCGTGCAAAAGAGGCCGCCCAGCCTCCCTCCCAGCCTCCCTCGCTCCCTTCCTCCCTCCGCGGCCTGCACAGACCACCATCCAGCGCCCTTCCTCTGCGCTCGCGGGCCCTTCTCCCGCGAAGGGTCTGGTCCTCCTATCCCCAGCCCGCCTTTGAGCTCGTCTAACCGCTTTCCCTCCAGTTCTGCTCCTGGGAAGGGCGTGCCGATCCTCGAAATGGACGAAGCAGGTCGAGCCAGAGGTTTGAATGACCTCTGGGGCCAGGCGTCTATTCACCCTGGACTCGGGGACCCCATAGTCCCGGAGTAGGAGGGTAGGGTGGGGGCTGTGGGAAGAGGACCTTAGGGAGCCAGGAAAAGACATGCTAACAGAAATCGGCCCTTCCCTGGGCACCGTTCTGGAATCTCGATGTTTTTTCTCGTGGGTTCAAGCTGAACTCTCAGTCTCTCCTGGACTTTTCGGGGCTCAGAGTGCAAACACCTTTCTGTAGGACCGGGAGGGACACTCGCTGGAGCGCTCTGTAGGGCCTAGACATCGGGGTCCGATTCCCAGGCTCGCACCACCGAGCTGAGCCCTCGGAGGGGTTTGTGGGCACTCTCTCTCCTCGGGACCTGAGGCAGGAGAGGTGAGGCCACTGGGGAGCCCGCTCTGGCACCCTGGGAGCCTGAAAGTCATGCCTCAGAGCAGAGCATCTCTCGTACTTTTCCTAGTGATCTGAGAGAAGACCTGTCATGCTGAGGAGACGTGCCTTCGAAGGGAACACAGGGCGCCTGGTGGGCACAGGACAGAGCCGAAGTGCCTTTGTGTGCTTCTCCCCTAACACTGGGCTGCCTTTTTTCACACCCTTAACTCAGGAGAGGCTTGAACTGACTGGAAGCTGGGGGTCTGGACTGGGAGGAAAGAGAGGAAGGGAAATTCGGGCTGCAGGTGAGCAGGTGGTCAAGTCGCAGCAGTGTGTGCTGACTGTCCCCTCATTGCCCAGTCCAGCCTCCTCAAAAGCTGCCCTGGAGGGCAGATGACAGGGTCTCAGCAACCCCCAGGGTGAGAACCTGCAGGCTGGGGCAGGGTCAGCAAGAATCATACTAGGCCTGCATCCGCGCCCATTCCCTCCGGAAGGGAAGAGACCCACGTAACCCTGGGTGGACTCTGCTGAGGCCTCCAAAAAGGGCAGCTGGGTGCGAGAGTGGAGAGGACTGGAGGGGGCCAGGAGCCCGGGTTTTGCGGGTGCCTCAATGGGCGGCAGGGACCCGAGCATCGGCCTAATGGATTCAGGCCCAGTGGCAGGAGCCTGCCCCAGCTCTCAATAGCAGACAATGGAGTCCCGGGGTGACCCGAACAAAGAATTTGGAAGTAGTTAAACTGCAGAACACGTTCTGGGCCTGGGTGCCTCCTTTCAAAAAGAGCTCTGGGAGAAGAAAAGAAAGCACTGGGGGGTGGAGGGGGTGAGAAAATGCACAGGGGAAAAGTTGGTGGGTCTCCCTAGCTGCCGCCAGCTACCAGACACCAGGAATTCAATAGGAAATGGGGGTGGGGGAGGCCAAGTCTGCTGGACGGCAGGGAGAGGCTGAGAAAGTTCTCCTGGAGGAGGCTAGGGTTCCCCAGCATGACTGAGTCTTTGCCCAGTGCAGGGATCCAGACCCCAGGCTTTCACTGTGGACCAAACTCAGGAGCTAGGCTGCCCAGAGAGGCTACAAAAGTTTCTCTTGGACTTTGAATGCTAGAGCGGGGGCCAAAGGGTAAGCAGGGGGGATGGAGTGACTGGGCCTGGCCCTTGTTCTCCAGTAGAGATTCTAAATGTACCCTGTCTCTCTGGGTCCCTGTGTCTAGCCCTCTACCTCCCCTTTTCTCTCCGTGGCTCCTCTAGCAGAATCTACCTGGAGGGGTCTCCCTCTCTGATCCTTTCCTCAAAGCTTTTTTTTGTTTTCCTTTCTCCATCCGTTTCAGGAAGGATGGGTGCCCTCCCCTTCTCGGCTCACCCCACCCCACCCCAACAGGACCTGCAATCGAGATTCTTCTAATGAAAATATTTTTTTCTCTATCTTTTGCCTTGAAAGTCAGGCCTCTAGGTTAGAAATTAGGGCCAATTATTATTTTTAATCTCATATTTTTCTAAATCTCACCACCCATGAACAGTCATAAAGCAAAAAAGGGGGAGTCAGTTAGAAAAGCACTCAGTTACACTGCTGTCAAACTAATTTAGAAGAGGAGAAACGAGAGGTTATGGAGACCAAAACAGTAAACAAAATGACGGAGGAAAATGGCTAGGAAATGCGTTGGGGGTGGTGGGATGGAGAGACAAATTATCTTTCTCTCTTCCGGCCCTTTTCCCGAGATGTTCAGGAAAGAAAGAAATGGGAAAGGAAAAATGTGCTGTGGTGACCACAGCTTTGGGGAGGCTAGAATCGGAGAGAGCGCGCCCCAGCCAGGCAGCTCCTTCTTATGGGAGGCGCTCGGTTTGCAAGGGGTTAACAGCGTTGCTCGTGAACTTGGCCTTTCTGTCTGGCTCGTGATGGATGGTGAAACCCGCTGACAAGTTCAGCCGGAGGGACCTCCCCTGCTGTGGCGGCTGGAGAAACGCACAAGCAGAGGGGACCCGGGACGCGCGGCCAGGGCGCGCGGGGGAAGACGGAGGTTCGGCGACAGGGCAGGGCGACCGATACGGCGCGCGGCTCTGCCTGCCCTCTCGGCTCCCTCCTTTCCTTAACCGCTCGCCTCCTTCCCTGAAGCTTTCCGACCTCTCCGTGGAGCACCAAAGTTTCCCGGGACTCCGCGCTGGGTGTCCCAGAACCCCCTGCCGGCCCCTGTGAGCACTCCGGGCGAGGGGGACGAGGCATCGGGAGCCAGCCTCTAAGGAGGCCGGGTTCAGCATTTGGACAGCGGCTCCGGGGCGCCGTCGGCAGAGCGTGGAGTTTGCAGGTGCACAGCCCCGGGCGGGCCGGCGGGGAAGAGGAGGCGGAGGCCTTGGGCGTTGGAGAGGCAGGACCCAGGCTGGAGGGCTCTCTGCGCTCCGCACGGGACACGTTTCCCCATGCTAAAACATCCCTTCTGAGCTCCCACGGGGGCTCCGGCCTATCAGCGTGGATATCCTCACCCCAACCCACACTCGCGCGGGGAACAAGGTAAGACGTCCCCTTCCAGCCCGGAGAGGAGACGTCCCCATCCTCCCAGCTCTCGATTCTCCCCGGGTCCCTGAGCTCAGAGCTGCCAGCGAGGCTTCCAGCCCGCTGCCTCCAGTCGTCGGCTCTGCACGAGTCGGGCGGCGTGAGGGGAA
>SJYV01017837.1:677775-729797 GCA_006410875.1 Neotragus pygmaeus
CCCACACACACACCAAGAAGGGGAGATGGTGCGGGTTCCTGGAGCTGCTGGAGGAGGGGAAGCAAGGGGCGCCTCCCAATTATGGTAATCCTTTGGAATTAACTGTCTCAGGCCCAAATTCAGGTGGTTCCTTCCTGGAGGCAGCTGTCAGACGCTCTGTTCCTCCGCCCATTGTGGTTCTGTCTAGTTCTTGTTCACCTTCTGGGAAAAAAAGGATGTATGTGCAAAATGGGATTTGGGTATGTAAACACCAGGTCTGGTCTGGCAAAAGCGGACTGGGATGGGAATGGGATGCAGGCTGCCTTGGATTTAGGTTCAGGATGAGACAAGTGGTGGGGCGACAGGAATTGACAAAATCGAGAACTTGGCAAAATGGAAATGTGTCCTGTTTTTAGGGAAAGATCAGGGAGATCAGGGATATTTAGAAAAATCGTGAAATCCTTTCCAAGCCACCCGCTTTGGCCCTCCTGTTTGGAACACATCCTGTGGAGATTTGCCTGGCTGAGAGTGGCTCAGCGCCCCTGGATCTTAGGAAAATAGATCCTCGTGGGTACCTCCGCACAACCTCCCGGGTGCTCTGCTCAGTGGCAGCAGTCTCCGGTCAGAGAAAACTGGTGTGTTGGCTGCTGAAAGTGGAGAATCCACCTGCCTATTCCATTGCCAAATATCTCTCTAGCTCTTGGACTCACTACCCACCCCGGGGGGTATCTGGGAGCAAATATAACACATTTTTTTCACATTTAATCCTTTGCCTCCCTGGGATGGCTGGTGTGGGAAGGTGAATCTCAGTGCCTACGGTTGGAGGGTGGCCACAGCATCAAGGAGGAAAGGGATGATGGCTGGAGTGAGCGAGAAGGGCCACTCCTGGCCATGCACCTCTGGAAGGCTACAATGGGGCCTCCAGGTCTGTGTCAGGCTTACTTGGGGGTGACTCTGGAAGGTCCTGGGTGGCAGCCCCTTCCCCCGTGGAGCTACTTGCAGTGAGTAGGCCAGGCAGGTGCTGAGAGTCCTAGGAGAGCCGAGGCAAAGCTTTGTGCTTTCATTTTTCAGTGGCACAGAAATGTAACCAGCATCGTAGTTCGGGCCTTGGACATCTCCAAGGGGTCGGGCACAATCGGTTGTACGTTCCCAGGCTTGCAGAGAGAGGAGGGACCCAGCAGCCTGGTACTGAGCGCCAGGGCCTGGCCCAAGTGTCGTAGGCTCCGGAGCCTCTGGGTGCCAGGCACGCATCAATGGGTAGGACACCGACCCACGCGCACCAGTACATTTACTTCCTCCCTCCCTTCTCACTCAGTCTCGGCAGGCGCGTGGGCTGGGTCGACTGTAAGGGGCAGGACGTGGGAGAAGGAAAGGGAAGTTAAAGGTGAAATAGCGCCTAGTCTCCGCTATCGGCCTCCCAAGCGCGTATCTCTGGCCGTTCTAGGGAGACCTTCACCACGCCCCACGAGCGCGTCCCCAAAACCTGTCACCATAGCTTCCTAACTCTGCTGGTCCGCGGTGGCTGCCAGGCTCCTAGGGACTTGGGGGAAGGCAAAGGAGTTGGGGGGAAAGGCCAGACGGTGCGCACCCAGGCGCGCAGCCCCAGCGCTTTTGAGAGCAGAGGGGGCGCTCCCTGCGCTCGCGGAGGGGAAGCTGTGAACGCCGAGGCCATTGTAAGGCTGGGTGGTGCGGAGCGCGGGAAGGGGGCTGGGATTTGAATGAGAGCCGGTGATTGGTCAACCCCTGGACTGACGTCACTTCCCCGCGGGGCGATTAGCCTGAGAGAGGAGGGCTGGCAGTCCAGAGCGCTGGGGGCGGCCGGGGCGCCCTGGGCTGCTGACGCGCGCCGCGCGGGTGCCCTCGGTGCGCCCCGGGGCGCCGTCGGAGCGGGCAGCCGGCGCCCGTGCCCGGACGCACAGCGTGGGGAGCCGGGCAGGAACGCTCTAGGAGGGCGAAGGAGGGAGGAGTGGCGGGGACTGGGCGGGGGCTGCCGGCCTCGGCTGTTGGGAGTCAGTGTGTCTGTGTGTCTGTCGGTCCCCTTCGGCTCTCCGCGTGCGCCCGCGGCTCCGAGAGCGGCGCCCGCTCTGGTTTCCGCGCCCGGTGGGCAGCGGCACGTGGGGCCAGCGGTGCGGCAGCGGCGGTGGCGAAGGGAGGCCCGTTTCTCTCTTTGGTTATCTAGCTGTATGAGTGCCACAGAGCCGTCATAAAGCTAGATAACCGAAAGTAGAAATGACTCTCACAACTTCTGCGTGCGAGCGCCCGTCCCGCCGGCCGCCCCGGCCCCCACCAGCCCGAGGAACCCGGAGGAGCCCAGTGCTGGCCCAGCNCTTTTCCAGTTCTGTGGCCACTGCTGAATTTTCCAAATTTGCTGGCATATTGAGTGCAGCACTTTAACATCATCATCTTTTAGGATCTGAAATAGCTCAAATGGAACTCCATCACTTCCACTAGCTTTGTTCGTAGTGATGCTTCCTAAGGCCCACTTAACTTCACACACCAGGATGTCTGGCTCTAGATGAACGATCATACCATCTTGGTTATTTGAGTAATAAAGATCTTTTTTGTATAGTTCTTCTGTTTATTCTTGTAAAGTAGATTATCCTCCATTATGTGGGTGGGCCTTATCTAATCAGTAGAAGGGCTTAAGGAAAATTGGACTTCAGACTGTGTTCAGGCTCTAGCTTAAGTCTGACCTCCAGCCTGCTGGCTGTCCCTGTAGAGTTCATATTTGCCAGCCTCTGCAATCACATGAGCCAGTTCCTTAAAATAAACCTCTCCTCTGTCTGTAGTGTGTATGATTAGGCACTCAGTTGTGTTGGACTGTAGCCTTCTAGGCTTCTCAGTTCATGCACTTCTCCAGGCAAGAATGCTGGGGTGGGTTGCCATTTCCTCCTCCAGGGCATATTCTCACCCAGGGAGCAAACCTGAGTCTCCTCTGGTACTGTATTGGCAGGCAGATTCTCTTACCACTGAGTCACCTGTAAAGCCTTCTTAATATCTCTATCAATCTGTATCTGTCTCTCTCTGCCTATCTATAAATAAAGNGGAAATCTGCATTCCGTTCCCATGGCAACCCAATGCAGCACACCCGGCCACTCAGGCTCCCAGCCCCTCTTAGCTGGGTGTAGGGGTGTGGGGATGCACCCCCGTTCACTGCATGGGCATCAAGCTCCCACACAGCACACAGTGCTGGGGTCCCTCTTGCGGTCCTCATCTGCCTCCGGGTCACTTTCCTCCCTGGCAACTGACTTGTCCTGGAAGCCCTGGAACCTCCGGGTTCCCAGAGATGAGTGGCTGTAGACCCAGCCCTGCACCCTGCCATGCTTTAGAGAAGAAAGAAGCCAATGTGGGTTCAGACCTCCTGATGGTTTTGGGGGCTTTCTAGGAATGTACATGTGTGAGTGCTATGACAGGCAGGCTGGAATGAACTTGAGCCACTGTTTAGACATGGCCCTCCATCCTATTTCCCTTTTATACAGGAGGAAACAAATCAGGAGGCCTAGGGTGATTCCTGCAGGGTTTCCCAGCTCAGAATTGCAGAGCTGGGCCCAGGTCTTGTTCCCACCTCTGCCCACTTCACTCCCCAGACCATCTCCCTCATGATATATGGTTTATCATTCCCATCCTCTTACCCAGAACCTGCCCAGTCCTCTTTTAATTACAGAAATCTTTTTCCATTTTTCATCCCTGTAAGCCTTTTTGTTTTGTCTTTGCTTAACAAAAAAAATTTTTTTTGAAAATGGGTTATTTGTGTAAAAGGCAAAAATTCAAACAGTACAGAAGGGAGGTCCATTGGCTTTCTGGAGAGGAACTGTGAGGTTAAGATGAATGGTGGACGGGGACTTTCCACTATCACCTTTTAAATTATGAACCACTTGAATGTGTTAGTTATTGAACATAAAATTAAGAAAACAAAAGATTAGGCAGGGAAGTTCAAGTTGCCCTCCCTCTGTCTCCCTTCTTCCTAGAGATAATCACCAGGTAGAAGGTTTTCACGGATCCAGTGTGATACCTGCCTCCCATTTTTAAAGGCCATTCTCCCCTTTTTTTCTGAGAAGAGGCAGGGAGTGTATGGCTATCTTGTTTCAGGATCCTGGAGGCCACAGGCAGCATTCCTGGGGTCGGCCCTCCGCTCTCAGCACACCTGGGAGTCTGTGCAATGATTGTGACCCCATTTCGGAAGAAACCAGAACAGCCCTTCCTGTTTTTGTTCCCAGCCAGCTGGCCTTGGGTCCTGGGCTTCCATCTTCCCTTCCCACCATCCCTATCCTTTGCTATTTTGCAAGAACTAGTCTTTCTAGTAGCCTGATGGCTTTGCACCTTCACAGCTGTGTCTACACAATTCAAATGGGTTTTTGTTTGTTTTTAAACACTAGGGTCCCAAACCCTCTGGTCAGTCCTGAAATCTAGGTCAGGAGAGGGGGAGTCTGAGCAGGAGAGAATACGGTTTTCTTTCCGCTTATTACAAAAAATCGTTGATGTAAACCCCTGGATCAAGGAAAGGATCATGACGGGACTTTGGCAGACAGAGAGCCCCTGCATCCTAATCTCCTGGACCCCACCCTACACCCACTAAGAAGTGGCCCTCCTAAAGAGGCCAACCTGCCGGATTTGGGCTTCAGGGTATGAATGCCCGGCCCTAACAGAGCCATGTTGACATCCCCTCTGGACACTGAAAGCCTGAGGCACAGAGTCAAAATCGATGCCTCACCCCATCAAACCTTGTCTGGCTTGCCCGGGCCTGGAGGAACCGGCTGGGCCTTGGCCCTTCTTGGCTTTTCTCCCCATGCCCCAGGGAGGCCTTCCCCCAAGCCTTCTGTGGCCACTAGGCTCCCAATGTTTGGGCTTCATTTTTGCCCCACGTTTCTGCTACGCACTCAAAAAGGCTTTAGGGAGCCTGAGAACGCAATTAAAGATGGACCTTGGAAGCTGGGAGTGTTGGCGTCTCAAAGATGCTCTTTACCTAACCTCTTTCATTTGACATCTATAACAGCGAGCTCCGTAAGGCCCGGTTTCTCGCCAAAGGTCGCACGGCAAGCCACTAGTAGGGCGAGGATCAGGGTAGCCGCCGTGGTGAGTGAGACATAAAGGGTTTCCTTCTCAGTAGTCCAGGAACTCCCAACCGAGAGTGCCTGCCGGGGCCTCTGCCCAGCGAATGAAAAGCTGGCATCGCTGGGCGCCGCCGAAAATCAGGCTGCGACACGGCTAGGGGCCTGATCTAGGCTGGTCAGGGAGCTCTCCAAGGTCGCGGGCCGACCTCCCGGAAAATGGGACCAGAGCGCGGAGGGAGCGAGGACAGAAGGCCTCTCAGGGCCCAGCCGCGACGCTGAAAAGCATGAAGGGTCGGAATTAGGCGCTCATTTAGCGAGCGTTACTAATCCGAAGTTACAGCGCTAATTCCCTGATCCGGCCGCTCCCACACGCAGCGCTGGGATTAGAGGCGCGGCCGCCGCCCCGCCCCGCCCTCACACCCCCAAACGCGCGGGCCCCGCGCCCTCGGGTCTGCGGGCTCAGGGCTAATCCGCCGCACTCGCCCAGCCCGAACGTGCCTTGCGCAGGGCGGATCCGGCCAGCTGGGGTGTGCAGCCCTGTACGCCTAGGTCGGGGAGAGGCAGGGAGTGGTCTGCTCCGAGCCCAGGGGCAGCCCCAGCGGGATTTGTGCGTCCTCCAGGTCCCAGGCGACGCGGCGCGGTCAAGAAAACCGCCCGGATTTCTCCAACCCGGTTATGCGCACCCAGAGCAGCGGCCCCGTAGAGGCCGCGGCGCCATTTTAATAGCCTTCAGTTCCCCCTTGGCATTTGTCTTTCTCGTGTGTGTGTGTGTGTGTGTGTGTGTGTGTGTGTGTGTGTGTGTGTGTGTCGGGGTGTCTCAGTCCCCCATCCCGCCTAGACTTTAGCCCCCCTCCATCAGCCTGGATGGAGTGACCAATCAGCTCTGGCCTAGGGTGGGATGCGCGTCACCATGGCGACAGTCTGGGCGCCCTGGCAGTGCCGCCCATCACAGAGGGTGAGTCTTCAATCCGCCTGGACAGGAAGGTGGTGACAGGTGGGGGGTTGGAGGAAGGCTGTGGCACCTCATCCTTACTCCTGTCCCATTCTCCCTAGGGTCACTTCAGCTTGGGTCAGGCAGGGGGAGAATGGATGATGTGGGCAGTGCCTGGGTAAAGACCTGAGCTTGTGCTGGGAATTGCTCTTTCAGGAGTTTCTTCCAGGTGGTGTTCCTCTCTGTCTCTCATCTTGGTCAACCTCTTACCCTCTTCTGTATCTCTCTTCCACAGAGAGTGGTGTTCTGGGGCTGTCAGAGATGCCTCCCTCCAAATTGCCTTGCTCTTATGTGCTGTGATTTGGGGCAAGTCACTTCCTCTTAGATTTAATATCATCCATAAGGTGGGCTGGTGTGCAGGCTCATGATGGATCATACTGAGTGCACAGTGGGAGCTCTATCAATGTTAGACCTCCTCCTTTAGCAGGGAGGGCAAGATGACTGGGGACAGAACTCAGGGATGTCTTCTCTGTCTGGGGTAGCCAAGTTTGGGTGTCTCATGGCTTCCTAGAGCCAGCTTTTCATCTCTCTTCTAGACAGCTGGGAACTGGAGAGGGGGGGAGGGTTTTTCAAAATAGAGTCAGGGGTGGGGGGCTGTGCCTGGAACAAAACCTTGGTCAGTGGCTCTGAGAATGGGCCGCTGCAGTTCCTATAGTGCTGGCTCCTTCCTTCCAGGCCGGTTCGGCTTAAGCACCACTTTAAGTGGTCCCGGCATTCACTGGCCAGCCCCTCACCGCAATTGAGCCGCAGGGGTTTGAAAAGAGGGCCAGGGCCTCAATGACAGGACCTTGGGCCAGGCTAATTGGTTTTGGTTCAAGGGGATACTGGATTTGTGAAAAGCTCCAAACTGCCTTTCCCACGCCAGAGCCAGGCCACAGCTTTAAGGAGACGGGCTTGAGGAGCTTGGAGCCAGGCGAAAAGGCTGGGAGCCAGGTGTCTCCAGCTGATGATCCTGCTCTAATGGCCAAGATATCCCTCTGGTTGGAGGGCAGGGAGTTACTATAAGGCATTTCATGGGTGCAGGCAGGTTCTACTAACCCTCTCTCACACACATGGCTATGCCAAGAAAAGCACCCCTTTATCTGCGCCTTTGGCACACCTTATTTGAGGAGCAGCCTCGGTTTTTTCCATTGCAATTATCCAGTAAGAGAAATCAGCAATCGCTGAGTTTTCATTCTTGACTCCAGAGCTGGACCAAATTTAGTCTGTAGACTGTGGGAGAATCCTGGTCTCTTCTTGAGGCAGGCAGTGGAGTTGGTCTTAAAGTAACCCACTTCTGTCTCTTGAAATGTCCTTACACCACCCTGAGTATGAGCAAGCAAGACAGAGATGGGAAACAGGAAACGTTGAGGTACTTTTTTTTCCCTATTATTTTAAAATGAAGGGTCAACTATTTCTTTACATTAAAAATTAAGCATTAATTGTATTATGATAAGTCTGTCATTATTGTAGATAATAACGTAAATGCTTTGGAGCTTTATGTCTTGAGGTGTACCAGATATCTCTGTGCATGGACCAAATGACTGAACATCTGTATGTATAATATACCCATTCTTGTATGTATGTGATCTGTAAACTGAATCATACACTTATATGACAATCAGTTATGTTAAGGATGGCAGCAGGGTTAAGGAAGAGCTGTAAAAAGATCACTCCCATTTCAAACATTGCATTGATTGAGACCAGTTTTTCATGGTTCATTGAGTGTACTGGAGGGAACATTCCCAAGTAGTCACCAGTGAAGAAAACCCTCTCTGCCTTTCTTATTATTTTCCATATTTTGTACCATGTTTGCCCACTTGAAACGTAGGATAAGTAGGAAGGAGGTACTTTGAAGAGATATAGAACTCTGTGTATCACATTTTCCATTTTTATTTCAATTTTAATTGCCCAGAGCCTAATTTCTTTGGGCCTCTGCTGATCTGCATATTTGAGATTCATGTGTAAATATGCATGTGCAATGTGTGCACGCCTGGGCTTCCTTATCACAAAGTGTGCTCTCTTGGTGTTTAAATACACAGTCCACATTGATACATGATTATGGGCTCGCATATTTGCCTCTTCTCTAGAATTGGGCTAATTTTCCCTTCACTAATCCTCAAACCCATTAAGTTCCTCATCCCACCCCCTCCCCTGCCCCCACAAAAAAATTGCAAACCCTATCACAGACCACTGGTCTCACCCCACTTCTCCAGCAGGCAGCTCTTCAGGCAGGGTGCTGGAGTGAAGGTTCCTATTAGGCAGACTTCATTAATGTTACCAAATATACCCCAGCACATTTACTCATCTACTATGAAGTATTATCATAAATAATTAAAATTAAACTGCACTTGTCAAAATAAATGAACAAAGTACAGTTAGTGATGTCTTTGCCTTGATTTGATGATTCACTAATTTGAAGAAAAGGAGGAAAAGAAAGGGAGAGAGGGAAGGAGAGAAAGGACAGACCTCCGTAAGAAGGGGAGAGGAGCTGTGGAGAGAAAGCAGAGGGAGAGACCGAGAGAGGAGACCCCCTCAGTCCTCTGCTTGGGTTTCCAGTCTTTAGGGCACTCAGGGAGGCTGGAATGCAGTCTCTAACATCCGCTCCTAATGAATATTGAGGTGTGGATGTCGAAGGAGGGATTTCTTTGTTTACTGAGGAATGGCCATGGGAATGGGGGAGAGGATTGCCTTTGGGGATTAAGGAGGGGCTTTGTTTTTATGAAGGGCCTTACTTCTTTTCTGAAGTTTTCTGCAGCTAATTGATTCAATTCAGACCTTCAACCTCCTTACCCAGCCAGCCCAGGCCCTGTGTCTGGGAGATGCACCCGGCTCCACTTCCCCATCTGCTCCGACCCCTTTCTCTTCTGTGACCCTTGAAAAGGGTGTGAACATTCACATCCAGGAGATCACAGGCTATGGAGAAATCGGTCATCGGCTGAGACCTTTGTGTGCATATGTTTGAGATATACTGCCACATACTTCTACACCTACATATATATTATTAGAAGTGTAATTTACACGTTGAAACAGCTATAGGTGTACAGTGCATTTACATCCATGTAACCAACACTCAAGACAGCATTTCCCTCATTCTAGAAACTTCCCTCCTGCCTCTTCCCAGTCAATCTCTCCCCAACCCTCTTCTGCTATCATCTACCAGGGATCTGTTTGACCCATCTAGAGTGTCATATGCATAGAGTGTGTGCCAGGACTTCTTAGATTTCATGTTTGTGGATGCATCAAGTTAAACACACTCCCCTTGAGTGAGTCCAGAAGCCCGACTTGTGATTAGATTTGTTTGGGTGGGGCAGCTGGATTGGGGTGGTCTTCCTTCACGACAGCCTTGATCTCACCTGAGGTCTGTTAACGATGGGGGACAGGTGAAGCTCACACTTACCTTTGCAACTTGCTTCCCATCAGCGGCATCCAGGAGCTGATGGAGAGCTATTAATGGAAGGTGCCGGCTTTGTGCTAATTAGAACTTCCTTTCGGTTTCCATCTGTACAAGCACTGGAGCTCCTCACTGGTCAGCCTCACCTCCCCCGCCCCACAACCAGCGTGCAACCTAGTTTGTGTCCCCCCCATGAATTAGGAGGTACTGTGAGTGGAGGTGCTCTCCTCTGTCTCTGGCCAAACCCGGGTTCTTTGTGTGTTGCAGAGATGTGCGGAGTGGCATTTCTTCAACCATCTCTGTCTTGTTAGGGTGGGGATGGACTGCAAACTGGAACGGGGTGGGGGGCTGGGTACCACAGGCATTGCCCCAAATTAGGCTGGTCTCCCACTCTTCCACTTGAGTTTATTTTGAAAGGAACCTTTCTCCTCTGTCCCCTGGAGAGTGTGTGTGACTTCAGATTCTTGTTCCCTCCATTTCCCCTGTTCCCTAGTGTCTCTCCAGTCTGGCTGTACCCACCGCATTACAACCTTCAGCTGCCATCTTTGCTGTGTCAGGCAGCTGAGGGTGGGGGCTGTCTCCCTGGTCCTCTTCTGAAAAGCCCAAACTTCCCCCTCACCATTTTGCTTTATCTTTCTTTCACCTCTGGTTCAATGGACATAATTTTTTAATTATTAGAGGTTGTTTCTTATAGAGGTTTCATAAAAAAACAGTGAGAGAAAGAAAAAAAATTAACGTCACATTAACGTCATTTAAAGAAAAAAGCACCTCTCAGCTTGAAGGCTGGGGGAGTTATAGCTAGCTTCCTGTCTGATTATCAATTGGGATTGAAATCTCTTGCGGAGAAACAGAGACAGGGGCATTTCCTCCTAACTCTCATCTTTATAGCTCCTGAATCCCCCCAGGTCTCCACTGGGGTTATGTGTAAAAATATGCCCTCCTGCCCCTTCATCTCATTTTCTCCTGCTTGAATTATCTTGATTGTAATACAGGTCACCCAATTCTTTGACTGTGTAGACTGGGATTTTAAAAATCAGGAGTGGATTAATGGCCAGTCTGAGGCTTTGCTAGGTTCCCTCAAGGTTCTGGACCCAGTCTAAAGAGGGTGGAAATGCCTCTGGGGGGCAGGGCAGGGGGCTGGGGGGCAGAAAGGTTGCAGAATTTCCCCATCACAGGTCATAGGGAGAGCAGGATGACATGTTCTCCTCTGTGACCCTTTCTGCCCCTCCGGGTGACAATTCTGAGTTGAGGCACTAGGGTGGGGGGCTCAGGACTATCCTGGAATGGGTTAATAATCCAGCAGTTCAGATTTCAGAAGGGCAGCAGCTGAGGACGGGGTGGGGCTGCTCATGCCTGTGAGGCAGGATTTGAGGACACGCTTTAGCCATTACAACTCAAGTGTATCCTTGACAAGTCACACCATCTTTCTGGGCTTCTGTTTCCCCATCTGTGAAATGGGAAAATAGTCCCCACACGTCCAGGAGTCCTCTGAGAATTAAGTAAAATATACAAATAAAGCGCCTGGCATATGTAGGTGCTAAGTCAGTGATAGCTACCTTCAGGGTCAAACCGGGGTGCACATGAATACTTGGATCTGAAATTCAAACCTCCACCTGCTGGAGACAGTGAAAGCACCAATGGATGTCCAGAACCCCCTGGGAGAACTGACCAGTGCCTGCCATTAGCCCCCGGGCCCCTGAATTAAGAGGAGAAACAAGACTCCAAGGTGCACCCAGTTTTCTGGGGCGGGGGGCGCGCTAGACCGGCCCCCAGCTTGGCGGGCTGGGGAGGACACACCAGTCTACAGACTTGAAGGGAGCAGGATAGGGATTGACTTTCTCGCCAAAGGACATAACCAGTTGGTCCTTGTCAGTTAGAGGGTTGGGGATTTCTAACAGTCGGTGCTTGGCATCCCATCTCTGGCAGGTTCTGAATCTCAGGATTCACGAACATCTGTGAGGGGAGTCAGGAGTGTTTTGGGGCGCTGTAGCCTCTAAATTAACCCAGGTGCCCCACTCATGATTCTCCATTTCTGGAGCTCCAGCTCTTAGCGAACCTCCTAGGGGTTCAAGGCACCCTTGCTGGTGGGTGGATGCCTGGCCCACTGGCCATATGGAGCTGCGGGCCGGGCCGAATCCTCATTAGCCGGTACACCAGTGCCCCTCCCCTCCGCCCGGTCTTCCCTCCTGAGTCCTGGCGAACGAGTGAGAGAGACTCGCGGAGAGAGCCCAGAGGCCTCCCTGGGCTGTGGTCTTGACCTGGAGGACGCATACGCCTCTACCTGACCTTCGAGTGGACGCAGGCGCCCTTCCGGGCCGGCAAGGGTTGAGAAGGGGAGGCGGGGGCTCCTGATTCTCCGCTCTGTTTTGCAGCTACTGTCCTGCAAGCGCTTGCCTCCTGGCGCCGTTCCGCCTGCGCTCGGCGCCCTCTTCGCGGGCACGAAGTAGCAGTGGGCACGGGCTCTGTCGTAGGAGGGAGCGCCGGAGGCAAGGTGAGTGGCCAAGAGCCAGGGAATGGGAGGAGGAGCTGTCCTCCCGCACCCCACCTCAGCCCTGAGTTGTCTCCAAGAGCCGGCTGGCCGGCCGGCAGCCTGGGGGTTGGGCGATTCCCAGCTCGGGACGGCGGAGCGGCTGTGTTTTAACCTGGGTCACCAGAAAGGCGTCCCCTCCTCTCTAAGCCCAGATCCAATGGCGCGCGCGCGCACAAACACACACACACGCCCAACGCCCTGTGAGATGCCATTAACAACACACTCTCTGGCTTGCGGTGCTTTGTGATACAATTCGGCAGGGCTGGCGCGGAGCAGGCGGGTAGCACACAGTAGGCCTCAAGTAAATGGCGGCCCTGACGCTTCCGGCTTTGGCTTCTTGGACACCCGGTCTCCCCCCGACCCCGACACCGTCGGCTTTCTGCGGGGGGCCGAGGCCCCAGTAGCCCCCGCCTTGCCCCTCCGCCTGGGGGTGCGCGGCTGGCCCGGGAAGGGTGCAGCTGAAGAAAATGGAGTCCCCGGCACAGACTCGAGGGCCGCAAGCGGGGCGCGAGCCTAAGCTGAGCGAGCCTCCTTTGTAAGCCTTCACACCTCGTGTACACCCGGGGCACTGCCTGGGCCTGCGGCCCTCGGCACCAGACGCGCCCGCGGGCCGCGCAGCGCGGGCTCTGAGGAAGGGGGTTGAGCGAACGGGAGGCCCTCGGGGCGGGCCGAGGTCGGCGGGAAAGGCGGCGGCAGGCCCGCGGCCATGACCTCCTGACAGGCGCCGAGACTCGGGTGGGGCGCGCTGCGGGGCCCGGGAGGCCATTTTGAGAGCGCGAGGAGCGGCGGCAAGATGGCTGCGTGGGCACCAGGTAGGTCGCGGCGTCGCGGCCCCGCCGAGCTCCTCCTCGTCCCTCCTTGCGCTCGCCGGGCCGCGGGCCCACAGAAGCGGGAAGCGCGTCGAGCGCGCCCGGCCCGCGGTGTCCCGGCCGCCGCTCGCTCCGGGCAGGCCCTCGGGCGTTAATTACCCCGGGGGTGGGGCGGCTGGCGAGGGGAACGGCCGCCGTCCTCCCTCCCAGCTCCCGCCCGGACCTTCCGTCGCGGCTCCCCCGGTCCCCAGGCCGCTCCCACCCGGCCGGAGACGCGGAGCCCGGCGGTTGCACATTGCGGCCGAAAAGAGAGGCGCCAGGCCGTGGCTCGCCTCACTTAACCTGCATCAGCCGGGGGCCGAGACGGCCTTCCCCCTCGGCCGAGCAGGTTGCGGCAGGGCTGGAGCGGACCGGGCGGGACAGGGAGGTTATGTTGGAACCTGGAGCCGCGGGCCCGCTTCGCACTCATTCCTGACGCCCAGTTTTCTTGAAACGGCGAGGCCCGAGTGGCGGGCACACCGTAGCCACTCTTCCCTGGACTGGGTGTGCCTCGGAGGGCGAGAGAGGGACAGAGGGGGCTGAGTAGCAGAGAGCCCCGCCGACGGGGGCGGCAGTCTCTCGGAGGTCTCCGCAGCGCCGCAGTGAGGGGGGACAAGCGGGCCTGGAGGCACCGCTCTCATCATCCGGGACTGCTTCGGGCCGTCGCGTCCTCCGCTGGCCAGTTGGAACCACTTTCAGGTCGGCCCCTCCAGGTCGGCCCAAAGGTCAGAGCTATGGCTCTAATGCGCCCCCAACCCTGTCCACCTGGTTAAAAATTTTAAGCTCAGTCCTACCGCTGCCCTAAAGCAGGTTGCACGCTTATGCTTTTGTACAGACTAAGAAACTCCAGTAATATTCTCTGTGTTTGAGTCCTGCTTTGTGCCTGGCCCGCTGCTAAGCATGCATCGGAGTCTCAGCTTGATACATAAGGTGATGATTCCCTCTTTGTGATTTTGGCTATGTAGCTAAGATGTGACAGAGCCAGGAGGTGGATTCAGGCCTGTCTTCCCCAAAGCCTGAGTTCTTACCCACAGACTGCCTTGCATAAATAACAACAGACTCATGGATTCATCTGTTGCGGTCTCATCTCTGAAACACACACCAAGCCTGTCCCGAATCCAAGCCCTCATCCCCACATCACCTCAGAGGGCTCACAAAAGAGGGCTCTCCTGTCACCCCATCATCCCCAACCTCTTGGCCTAATGTGTTAGTCCCTCAGTCGTGTCAGCCTACCAGGCTCCTCTGTCCATGGAATTCTCCAGGCAAGAATACTGGAGTGGGTAGCCATTCCCTTCTCCAGGGGATCTTCTGGACCCAGAGATTGAACTCGGGTCTCCCGCAATGCAGGCAGATTCTTTATTGTCTGAGCCTAAAACAGATGTTCTAATTTAATATTGTGATTCTGAGCCTCCTGGCAGCCAAGAGAAAGAAGAAAGCATGATGATTAATAACCTTGTTCAAAAAAGGAAGCTCATCAGGATTTTTAGAGATAGGGACTTTTTTTTCCCTCTGGAAGATTTATAGAAAATTTAAGGCTTGGTGATTACATAGGTCAGCGGCTCATGTCAAAGATGAGGATCCAGCCCAGAAAGATTCATTTCCCCCAAAGTCATGAAGTTTGCTTAGCAGAGCAAAGAATGGAACCCAGGAGTCCTGATTCTCAGTTGAGTTTCCATCCTCTCATGAGCGGCTTTTATGGGGTTCTCAGCAATGGTTTAGTTATGTTAAGTGACTGCTCCACCCCCACTATAAATTTGTTTGCCCTGATTCCTAGTGCTAGGCTGGTCTCCTCATTGTGGGTATCTGTGAATATCTAGTTTCAGTCCTCTGGAGGGACTTTGTTTCTTGAACATCCCTGAGCCCATGTATTGCCTAGACCTCTCTTGGCAGATGGTGTAAATTAGGTAATTTCTCCCTTTTGGTAGTTGTCCAGCTCCTATCACATTGTTGGACCTAACAGGAAGGGGCCATTTCTCTCTTGTTTTTATTTTGTTCTGGCTCTGTTGTGTGTCGGATCTTAGTTCCCTGACTAGGGAGTGAACTCGTGCCACCTGCAGTGGAAGCACGGGGTCCTCACCGCTGGACCACCAGGGAAGTCCCTGGGTCATTTCTCTCTTGAAGGAACATGTCATCAGAGAGACCTGCAAGTGTCTTTGTGAAGTAAGGAGAGTTTCCTCATGGCCCTGGCACACACAGCTGCTATGAGACCTGGTGGACATATTCTTTTGTCTTCTTTGGGTGCAAAGCCAGCCTTTCTGAGCCTGCTCAGGTTTGGTTCCTGCAGCTTAAGTACAAGTCACAGACTGTGGCTCATCAGATCCCCAGAACTGATACAGATTAGCAGATTTCCGTGGCTCCCAAAAGGTAGCCTTTGCATCCCTGGCATGATAACTGTTGGTGCTAAATAAGTTTAGTGAGTATGTCATAGACCAGATTCTCTGGAAATTGTACTAGAAAGTTGTCACCCCTGTGTGTGTGGTGGGAGGAAGTTGGAGGGGAAGTAGGGAGGGGTCTGCTTCTTGATGAGGAGCCCCAAAGGAATCAGCAAGGCTCCAACAGACCCTATCCAAATCCTGACCATCGTCTTTGGGCCCGCTCTGCCCAGGCATAGCAGAGTGGAGAGCTGAGGCCAGTCTACAGCTAAAGCCCCAGCTGTGGAAGAGAAACAGGGTTCAGCTCCCCAGCTTAGTTACTGTCTACAAGGATTAAAGGCCCCAAATAATGGCTGGCCTCTCCCCTTCTCCGTGCCAAAGGAAGACATGTAAATACAGCCGCACGCCAGCTTAGGCAGTAGATGTGTATAAATCGAATTTAGCAAATCAGATCATGGTTTAAATGCACTATTTAAAGCAGTCCTGCAGTGAAGCCTTTTACAAAGGGAATAATCATTTTGTGATGCTAATCATCAGTCTCCAATTTATCTCCTTTGTAAGTTCAGATGTTGGTGCACTGGGTGTTCTGAAATCGGGGCGCTCTTGTGCTGGGCCCGGGTGATGGCTGTCTGCCTTCTTTTCCTAACCTCTCATTTTAAATGGGTGCATGCCCCTGTTCTCACAGGGGCCTCAGGATGCTTGCCACTTAGTCTGATAGTCCTCATCCATCCCACTCATCTTTTTATAATCAGATAGAGGCCACCATTCAGCGGCTCCTGGCTCCTTTTCTGAGATTTGCACCCTTCCTGGGGGGAGATATAAGCCCTGCTGTTCTCAGGGTGTTAGATAGAACCAGCTCCCTCTCTGATCTGAACCTTCTTTTGTTTCTCTGAGCTTCTGGTACCTCTGGGGCTAATCATAAAGAAGATCTTAGAGTTGACTGGACACGCATCAGCCTCTAAATTTAGTAGGTAAATTAGATGCAGGCGCCCACCCACTGAATAGACACTGTCCGAAAAATATTCTCCCCATTCACAGCAAAATAACTGAGGCCTAGATGTTCAAGTGACTTTTCCCACAAGTTAAAATCGGGACTCAAAGGAGAACCTGTCTCCTAATTGCTATAAAAGTGTTTTATACACTGAGCCATAGCGCCTTTCTTTGCAGAGAAAATATAATCAAAGACCATCTGGGTGGGAGAGAAAGAATGAAGGGAAAGAGATGGATCAGAGTGGAATAAAGGAAGTGGGCAGGAAGCTGGGGGCCGCGAGGAGCCTGACCTTGCTTAGCTCACAGGCCCTGATATAGTGTCTTTGTCAATGCTGCCACTATTGGCGCGTTCCTCGGTAATTATGACTGTGTGTTGGCATGGCGACTCCGAGTAAGAAGACTAGAAGCACTGGGTAAATGCACGACTTGTTCTTGCCTCCTAAAGCAGAGAGAAGCTTTTGTGGGAAGTTCCTTCAGGGAGACGTGGTAGCAGAATCACCAGACCCGGGGCTGGAGTGTGGGTATTTATAACCCATAGGAGCCAGGTGGCCCTGCTCATGGATGCCACACACAGAGGTCCTCATCAAGACTTGCCTCCCATGCAGAGATCTCCCAGAACCTCCCGTCTGTTCCTTCCTGTTGGTCTTTGTTCCGGAGCAGAGCGCGTGATGTCAAGTATATCTATTTCTGCTCCTCTCCAGCTTGTCTATTTCAAGTAGGTTTAAGTCGCAGGCCCCTTGGATTGTATTTATCATAAAATGATCTGTTTCATAGGCCACAAGTATTTACTAGGAGGCTGAAGGGAAAGGCCGATGGGCCCAGCTGTAGTGATCGAGTTTGGGGCCTCCCTTTCTACCCCGGTGCCCTCTCCTTAGATACTTCGGCCACATCCTTCTNCTTGCCCCTCCGCCTGGGGGTGCGCGGCTGGCCCGGGAAGGGTGCAGCTGAAGAAAATGGAGTCCCCGGCACAGACTCGAGGGCCGCAAGCGGGGCGCGAGCCTAAGCTGAGCGAGCCTCCTTTGTAAGCCTTCACACCTCGTGTACACCCGGGGCACTGCCTGGGCCTGCGGCCCTCGGCACCAGACGCGCCCGCGGGCCGCGCAGCGCGGGCTCTGAGGAAGGGGGTTGAGCGAACGGGAGGCCCTCGGGGCGGGCCGAGGTCGGCGGGAAAGGCGGCGGCAGGCCCGCGGCCATGACCTCCTGACAGGCGCCGAGACTCGGGTGGGGCGCGCTGCGGGGCCCGGGAGGCCATTTTGAGAGCGCGAGGAGCGGCGGCAAGATGGCTGCGTGGGCACCAGGTAGGTCGCGGCGTCGCGGCCCCGCCGAGCTCCTCCTCGTCCCTCCTTGCGCTCGCCGGGCCGCGGGCCCACAGAAGCGGGAAGCGCGTCGAGCGCGCCCGGCCCGCGGTGTCCCGGCCGCCGCTCGCTCCGGGCAGGCCCTCGGGCGTTAATTACCCCGGGGGTGGGGCGGCTGGCGAGGGGAACGGCCGCCGTCCTCCCTCCCAGCTCCCGCCCGGACCTTCCGTCGCGGCTCCCCCGGTCCCCAGGCCGCTCCCACCCGGCCGGAGACGCGGAGCCCGGCGGTTGCACATTGCGGCCGAAAAGAGAGGCGCCAGGCCGTGGCTCGCCTCACTTAACCTGCATCAGCCGGGGGCCGAGACGGCCTTCCCCCTCGGCCGAGCAGGTTGCGGCAGGGCTGGAGCGGACCGGGCGGGACAGGGAGGTTATGTTGGAACCTGGAGCCGCGGGCCCGCTTCGCACTCATTCCTGACGCCCAGTTTTCTTGAAACGGCGAGGCCCGAGTGGCGGGCACACCGTAGCCACTCTTCCCTGGACTGGGTGTGCCTCGGAGGGCGAGAGAGGGACAGAGGGGGCTGAGTAGCAGAGAGCCCCGCCGACGGGGGCGGCAGTCTCTCGGAGGTCTCCGCAGCGCCGCAGTGGTGGGGGACAAGCGGGCCTGGAGGCACCGCTCTNCTGGACTGGGTGTGCCTCGGAGGGCGAGAGAGGGACAGAGGGGGCTGAGTAGCAGAGAGCCCCGCCGACGGGGGCGGCAGTCTCTCGGAGGTCTCCGCAGCGCCGCAGTGGTGGGGGACAAGCGGGCCTGGAGGCACCGCTCTCATCATCCGGGACTGCTTCGGGCCGTCGCGTCCTCCGCTGGCCAGTTGGAACCACTTTCAGGTCGGCCCCTCCAGGTCGGCCCAAAGGTCAGAGCTATGGCTCTAATGCGCCCCCAACCCTGTCCACCTGGTTAAAAATTTTAAGCTTAGTCCTACCGCTGCCCTAAAGCAGGTTGCACGCTTATGCTTTTGTACAGACTAAGAAACTCCAGTAATATTCTCTGTGTTTGAGTCCTGCTTTGTGCCTGGCCCGCTGCTAAGCATGCATCGGAGTCTCAGCTTGATACATAAGGTGATGATTCCCTCTTTGTGATTTTGGCTATGTAGCTAAGATGTGGCAGAGCCAGGAGGTGGATTCAGGCCTGTCTTCCCCAAAGCCTGAGTTCTTACCCACAGACTGCCTTGCATAAATAACAACAGACTCATGGATTCATCTGTTGCGGTCTCATCTCTGAAACACACACCAAGCCTGTCCCGAATCCAAGCCCTCATCCCCACATCACCTCAGAGGGCTCACAAAAGAGGGCTCTCCTGTCACCCCATCATCCCCAACCTCTTGGCCTAATGTGTTAGTCCCTCAGTCGTGTCAGCCTACCAGGCTCCTCTGTCCATGGAATTCTCCAGGCAAGAATACTGGAGTGGGTAGCCATTCCCTTCTCCAGGGGATCTTCTGGACCCAGAGATTGAACTCGGGTCTCCCGCAATGCAGGCAGATTCTTTATTGTCTGAGCCTAAAACAGATGTTCTAATTTAATATTGTGATTCTGAGCCTCCTGGCAGCCAAGAGAAAGAAGAAAGCATGATGATTAATAACCTTGTTCAAAAAAGGAAGCTCATCAGGATTTTTAGAGATAGGGACTTTTTTTTCCCTCTGGAAGATTTATAGAAAATTTAAGGCTTGGTGATTACATAGGTCAGCGGCTCATGTCAAAGATGAGGATCCAGCCCAGAAAGATTCATTTCCCCCAAAGTCATGAAGTTTGCTTAGCAGAGCAAAGAATGGAACCCAGGAGTCCTGATTCTCAGTTGAGTTTCCATCCTCTCATGAGCGGCTTTTATGGGGTTCTCAGCAATGGTTTAGTTATGTTAAGTGACTGCTCCACCCCCACTATAAATTTGTTTGCCCTGATTCCTAGTGCTAGGCTGGTCTCCTCATTGTGGGTATCTGTGAATATCTAGTTTCAGTCCTCTGGAGGGACTTTGTTTCTTGAACATCCCTGAGCCCATGTATTGCCTAGACCTCTCTTGGCAGATGGTGTAAATTAGGTAATTTCTCCCTTTTGGTAGTTGTCCAGCTCCTATCACATTGTTGGACCTAACAGGAAGGGGCCATTTCTCTCTTGTTTTTATTTTGTTCTGGCTCTGTTGTGTGTCGGATCTTAGTTCCCTGACTAGGGAGTGAACTCGTGCCACCTGCAGTGGAAGCACGGGGTCCTCACCGCTGGACCACCAGGGAAGTCCCTGGGTCATTTCTCTCTTGAAGGAACATGTCATCAGAGAGACCTGCAAGTGTCTTTGTGAAGTAAGGAGAGTTTCCTCATGGCCCTGGCACACACAGCTGCTATGAGACCTGGTGGACATATTCTTTTGTCTTCTTTGGGTGCAAAGCCAGCCTTTCTGAGCCTGCTCAGGTTTGGTTCCTGCAGCTTAAGTACAAGTCACAGACTGTGGCTCATCAGATCCCCAGAACTGATACAGATTAGCAGATTTCCGTGGCTCCCAAAAGGTAGCCTTTGCATCCCTGGCATGATAACTGTTGGTGCTAAATAAGTTTAGTGAGTATGTCATAGACCAGATTCTCTGGAAATTGTACTAGAAAGTTGTCACCCCTGTGTGTGTGGTGGGAGGAAGTTGGAGGGGAAGTAGGGAGGGGTCTGCTTCTTGATGAGGAGCCCCAAAGGAATCAGCAAGGCTCCAACAGACCCTATCCAAATCCTGACCATCGTCTTTGGGCCCGCTCTGCCCAGGCATAGCAGAGTGGAGAGCTGAGGCCAGTCTACAGCTAAAGCCCCAGCTGTGGAAGAGAAACAGGGTTCAGCTCCCCAGCTTAGTTACTGTCTACAAGGATTAAAGGCCCCAAATAATGGCTGGCCTCTCCCCTTCTCCGTGCCAAAGGAAGACATGTAAATACAGCCGCACGCCAGCTTAGGCAGTAGATGTGTATAAATCGAATTTAGCAAATCAGATCATGGTTTAAATGCACTATTTAAAGCAGTCCTGCAGTGAAGCCTTTTACAAAGGGAATAATCATTTTGTGATGCTAATCATCAGTCTCCAATTTATCTCCTTTGTAAGTTCAGATGTTGGTGCACTGGGTGTTCTGAAATCGGGGCGCTCTTGTGCTGGGCCCGGGTGATGGCTGTCTGCCTTCTTTTCCTAACCTCTCATTTTAAATGGGTGCATGCCCCTGTTCTCACAGGGGCCTCAGGATGCTTGCCACTTAGTCTGATAGTCCTCATCCATCCCACTCATCTTTTTATAATCAGATAGAGGCCACCATTCAGCGGCTCCTGGCTCCTTTTCTGAGATTTGCACCCTTCCTGGGGGGAGATATAAGCCCTGCTGTTCTCAGGGTGTTAGATAGAACCAGCTCCCTCTCTGATCTGAACCTTCTTTTGTTTCTCTGAGCTTCTGGTACCTCTGGGGCTAATCATAAAGAAGATCTTAGAGTTGACTGGACACGCATCAGCCTCTAAATTTAGTAGGTAAATTAGATGCAGGCGCCCACCCACTGAATAGACACTGTCCGAAAAATATTCTCCCCATTCACAGCAAAATAACTGAGGCCTAGATGTTCAAGTGACTTTTCCCACAAGTTAAAATCGGGACTCAAAGGAGAACCTGTCTCCTAATTGCTATAAAAGTGTTTTATACACTGAGCCATAGCGCCTTTCTTTGCAGAGAAAATATAATCAAAGACCATCTGGGTGGGAGAGAAAGAATGAAGGGAAAGAGATGGATCAGAGTGGAATAAAGGAAGTGGGCAGGAAGCTGGGGGCCGCGAGGAGCCTGACCTTGCTTAGCTCACAGGCCCTGATATAGTGTCTTTGTCAATGCTGCCACTATTGGCGCGTTCCTCGGTAATTATGACTGTGTGTTGGCATGGCGACTCCGAGTAAGAAGACTAG
This sequence comes from Neotragus pygmaeus, assembly GCA_006410875.1. Taxonomy (NCBI): domain Eukaryota; kingdom Metazoa; phylum Chordata; class Mammalia; order Artiodactyla; family Bovidae; genus Neotragus; species Neotragus pygmaeus. The sequence continues at coordinate 699,154 of SJYV01017837.1, forward strand.
AAGCACTGGGTAAATGCACGACTTGTTCTTGCCTCCTAAAGCAGAGAGAAGCTTTTGTGGGAAGTTCCTTCAGGGAGACGTGGTAGCAGAATCACCAGACCCGGGGCTGGAGTGTGGGTATTTATAACCCATAGGAGCCAGGTGGCCCTGCTCATGGATGCCACACACAGAGGTCCTCATCAAGACTTGCCTCCCATGCAGAGATCTCCCAGAACCTCCCGTCTGTTCCTTCCTGTTGGTCTTTGTTCCGGAGCAGAGCGCGTGATGTCAAGTATATCTATTTCTGCTCCTCTCCAGCTTGTCTATTTCAAGTAGGTTTAAGTCGCAGGCCCCTTGGATTGTATTTATCATAAAATGATCTGTTTCATAGGCCACAAGTATTTACTAGGAGGCTGAAGGGAAAGGCCGATGGGCCCAGCTGTAGTGATCGAGTTTGGGGCCTCCCTTTCTACCCCGGTGCCCTCTCCTTAGATACTTCGGCCACATCCTTCTCCAAAAATAGGGGTGGTTGCTGGAGTCAAGAGTTGCGCTGTCCAGTATGCTAACCACTGTTGGTCTCGTGAGTTGTAGTGAGTGCAACATGCTGAAATGATAATACTGAGTTAAAATATATTATTAAAGTTAATTTTAGGGAGAAGGAAATGGCAACCCATTCCAGTATTCTTGCTGGGAAAATCCCATGGACAGAGGAGCCTGATGGGCTACAGTCCATTTGGTTGCGAAGAGTTGGACATGACAGTGACTTGAGCATGCACACATGCAACTTATATTAATCATCTCTTTACTATTAAAAGCCTCGTGCATTAAAAAATTTTTTTTTCATAAATAAAACTCAATTTTGGACTTCTCTGGTGGTCCAGTGGCTAAGACTCCACGCTCCGGATGCAGGGGGCTTGGGTTCAGTTTCTGGCCACGGAACTAGATCCCACATGCCACAACTAACAGTTTGCGTGCTGCAACTAAGACCCAGCACAGTCAAGTAAATATTTAAAAAATCAAATAAATTGGTTTTAACTGTTCTTACTTTTTGGTGTGTCTTCCAGAAATTTTTAATTAGTTTGACTTTGCCAGGTCTTAGTTGGGGCATGAAGGATCTTTAGTTGCAGTGTATGGCTTCTAGTTCCCTGATTGAGATCAAACCTGGGCCCCCTGCATTGGGAGCACAGAGTCTTAGCCACTGGATCACCAGGGAAGTATCTAGGAAATTTTAAAGTGATACATGCCACCCATATTTTCATTGAGCTAGACTAGAGAATTAAGACCTCTTCCAGCCCCAGCGCTCAGTAACTAATGCTGATCTACCCCTGAAAGCTCTCTGGCCATGAGATCTGTGCATGGAAAAGCCAGACAGGAGGCCGGTACAGCCTTTTAAATGGGGATTACCCCTCAGTCCTTTGATGCAGAAGACCTGATGGCTTAGATGGTAAAGAATCTGCCTGCAATGCAGGAGACCCAGGTTTGATCCCTGGCTCGGGAAGATCCCCTGGAGAAAGGGTTGACCACCCACTCCAGTTTTCTTGCCTGGAAAATCCCATGGACAGGGGAGCCTGGTGGGCTATAGTCCATGGAGTTACAAAGAGTAGAACACTTTTCACCCCTCAGTCCTTCAAGACAGAAGACCTGAATCTACAGGCAGCATGTGTTTCTTAGGTTTTAGGATGGGTGGGGAGAAGAGAGCAAGTGGGGAACCCCAGAAGAGTCTTTGCTTGGAGGTTTAGTGGTACCTGGTGGAGTTTGTAGGGGCACAGATGTAGATCACAGGAGGGTGGTCCTGGGGTGGAACACACCCCCAGTCAACTCCTGTCCTCGAAGTGATTTCATCGTCTCTCACATGTGTGGAGCTCTCAGGGCACAAGCAGACAGCTGTGCATCCCAGGTTCACACCAGACCCACTTGCAGCAGGTTTCCTTCTGCTTGAGGGATCCTCGTTGCCCCTCTTCTAGTGATCCTCCTCCCCTCCGCCTCTGCTGCTCTCTGGGAGCTGAAACTTCTGGGATGCGCCTTGGCTTGGAGACAGCATCTTGGAGAAGCCTCCTGCCGTGGCTCTCTGCCAAGCTTCGGGTCTTCAGCGAGATTTTCTGGGGAGGCGCTGGGCCCATGCTGCTGTCAGAGGGCAGAGGGGCCTTCTCACCTTGGAGGCCCCTGACCTTGGGTCCAGCCTCACTCCCAGTTACCTCCCCATCTCTGAAACTTCCTGCTCTGGAAACCCTGGGCTGGGCTAAGGGCCTCTGAGCTCCGTTAAGCCTCGAGGTCATGAAAAGAGGGCTCCTCACACAAGCCGGGAGATGAAGAGTGGGCAGCCAGGAAACCGTAATGAGTCATGATAATGGTGACAGGAACCATTTATTGAGTACTTATGTTGTGCCAAGTTCCGCGCTAACGCTCTGCATACTTCATCTCCTTTAAGGCCTGTCTCTTGGGTAGCAGAGAAAGTGATAAAAGTAATCTAGAATCTGCCCTTCTTTTCTAAGCCAGATGCCATTGGGGTGTTCACGTGAGGTGTGTGTCAGAAGCTAGAGGCATTGGGTGATCGCCTGGGGGCGTCTGAGTCCCCCGTGAGTCCTCGTGTCCTTAGGAGTCAGCCTGGGCTTTAGGAAGCAGCAGGAACTCACTTGGGCTGCCAGGGGATGGCTCTGTAGTATCTCCGCTTTGGGCTGGTATTATACCGGGATGATCCAGGTAGGAAGGCTGAGTGCTGGGCCCCTGGGAGTCTTGGTGAGGTGCTCAGAGGAGTGAGAAGCACCCACCAGCCCTGACTTTCTCCTACTTGTCCATGTGATCCATAGCCTGGCTATGTATGCTTCCGTCTGTGAAGTCAGGGGTGGATTCAAGCCCACCAGTCTGCCCATGGTGCCAAGGGATTACACCTTCCCCAGGACAAGATAGAAGCTCTGCTTTCTGCCCTGTTAACATGCCCTGAGGTGGCATGCTGTCTTCTGCATTGGAACACGGATTTTTAACTCTGAACCCCCAGGGAAGGCCCAGACTTGTGTCTTCTGGAGAAGGCAAAGGTCTCCACGTCTTCTGTCTAATCTTGTCCTTAAGCAGAAACCCTTAGACCCACTTCCCGTTCACCCAGTTCGGCGGCACAGGACAGGGAAGGTGGTGCGTGCCCCTGAGGGTGTGTCATGTGGGCAGTGCTGGGAGACTGAGAGTAAAAAGGAGGAGGTCTCCAGTTTGCAGCCACCCCAGCCCTTTGAGTCTACAGCTTCTCTTACCCCATTTTTAGTTGTTTCCAGTCTCTTTCTCTCTCTTCTGCTGTTGGATTGCAGGCTTCAAGGTCATGGCAGTGTAAGGAAGTGCATGTGGCTCAGTGGGCTTTGGGGGTCTGTCTGACCTAGTTGGGACCTTGGGACTCTCTCTCTCTCCCAGCCAGTTCTCCCATCTGTAGCACTGAGGATAGTAATACTTAACCTTGTAGCTCTCAAGAAGTGTCAGTGTGCATCCCCCACCTGCTGTCCTGGAGTGGATGTGTGTGTGTTGGGAGGAGGAACCAGCAAGGTTCTGCAGGGAGCCATCTCACTGGTGGGCCAAACATGTGGGATGAGGGAAGGAGCAGGGAAGGCAGTGAGCAAGGGATCAGGCTCAGCCAGTCTACAGTAAGTCATGGTGTCCTAACTGCACCAGCTCCTAGCTCCGAGGTCCAGAGAGAACCCAGGAGAAGCCCTGACCTGTTCCCTAAGCCCTCGGGGCAGAAAGCAGCTTAAGGATGCACATGTTGGAGATGTACAGAGCTTGACTCAGGCCATCAGAGTCAGGAGAGCAGGGATTTATGTAGGGCAGAGCATCAGAGCAGGATCATTGTAGCCAAAGAAGTCTTCTGGGCTGAGGAGGGACAAGACTCCCTGAACAGAGGCTCAGGTATAGACATGAGTCTTACAGGACTGACCTAGAAATTTGGATATGAAAAGCAGGTCAGATGGTGGAGGCAAGAACAGTAACGGTGGAGGGCAGGCTAAGGGCAGTGGTCTTGTCACCCTGTGCACGGTGGGTGTGTGCTGCCAGGCCAGCCTGAGTCGAGTAGACACATCCACCCTGGGCCTCTCACCTTTGCTGGCTCCTGGCCTGGATTTTAGCGCTTCTAGGGCTGTGCATGGAACCATACCCCAGTTAGCAAGGGAACCATGGAGCTCAGGAATTGGAAGTCTTCCCATACCAGACTGTTTTTTTTTTTTCTACTTCATTCATTTATTCATTCAAGTTTCATTGACCAAGCATTCCGTGTCAGGCTCTGGGCAAGGCCTTGAGGATAAAGAGAAGAAAACCACAGTCACTTGCCCAGCCCTTTAAAGCTTGTGTGATACAGAATTTCATCTATTCACTCATGACCGGAAGGCTAGGCCCTGGGCAGGGGGTGTTGGATCAGTGGGTCCTGGAGGTGTGACAGCTCTCACCCATTTGCAGCTTCCTGGCTTCCCTGCCCCTCTCCACATGCCCAGAGCCTGGTAGGGGCCATGTCATGTTTTGCCCTTGGTGACCTTAAGCTGCCATTTAGTCTGGCCTAGAACTTTAATTTTCCAGATTCCACTGATTCTTTGTAGAACTGTGACATTTCAGTTGCCTTTTCTTCATTTAAAACACAGCTTTGATCCTAGGAATCAGCATAGCAGTCACCTATCAAGATTTGCATTTGAGGCTAAACTGTATCCCGCCAGGCTCTTCTGTCCATGGGATTCTCCAGTGGGTTGGGTTGCTGTGTCCTCCTCCAGGCAATCTTCCTGACCCAGGGATAGAACCCAGGTCTCCCACATTATAGGCAGATTCTTTACTGTCTGAGCCACCAGAGAAGTCCCTGAGATTGGTAAGGAACATCTTAAATGCAATCAAATGATAAATTACCTCTAATTCTTGTATAGAAGGTTTTTCCTCAGAAGAAATCCAACACTGTTTGGGACCTCAAGGCCAGAATCCTCTCCTGGTTCTGCTCAGACTGGACCCTGAGTGCAGTGGTTGGAGGTGAACCTGCCCATAAGGTAGCAGTGGTGGGCACCCAGATATCTGCTCTCCACACGTCTGGTATTCGGAAGAGTCATCCAGGTGGCCGCTAGGTTGGAGCCCACCGTGCAAATGCAGCTGCCGTCTCTGAAGCCCTGGCTACAGGCTTGCATTCTCTCACTTACCTCCCAGGAGAGGGAAGGCCAAACAGATTTCATCTTACTGTGGTTATTGGTGGTTTTATTGTTGAGGTTAATGTAGTATGTGTTTAGAAAGTTAACGCGGTAACACTAGGAGTTACAGGGCATTTGTGGTCAGAGTACTTTGTCAGAGGTGTGAGAGAGACCATGCTGCTTCCTGCTGCATGGAAGTCTGGAACTGGAATCCCAGGTCACCTGGAGACTCTCAAGGAAGGATCTTGCTCTCAGCTTCTATAGGGATGGGCCAGCTGTCACTGGTGGGCAAGATGAGCATCTGTGAAACAGGCCTTCCTCCCTGGACAACTAAGAAGCAGGTAGTGAGATGCAAAGCATTTCTGGACTCTGCTTCTGAAACCTTCCATCTTCCCTCCCCTGAGAAACTCCGGAGAGATTGGCGAGAGTGATTTCTTGGGAAGATGTGGTACGTTCTGTGTTCTGTGGGCGACAGGACCATAAATGTTCAACTGCTGGCAAGGAGTGGGCCTTCCTCACACTGGATGGGCTTGCACCCTTCTCGTTTCCTGAGCATAGCTCTCCTACAGGTAGCTGGAGTGAGTGTCATATGCACAGAGTTGCACAGTTGGGTTTATATTTGGTGGCCAGTTGACAGTGCACGCTTTAGTCTCAAAGCTGCATGGTTGATGCCTCCTCCAGTACATGTACAGGCTCTCAGCTAGCCCGGACACCTCGCTGGAGAAGAAACCAGTAGTATGGTGCCCCATTGCCCATGCCATCCTAGTCTCCTGTTCCTTCCGTCCTCCCCAGGATATGCTCCAGAGCCAGACGATGGGGAAGGAGAAGCAGGAGCCCTGGTGGTGGAGCCTGAAGGTGGGTCTTGGCCTGATACAGGCCGCAGGCTGTGTGTGTGTGCGTGTGTGTGTTCACAGGTCGTTCCAGCGGCTACTGTGACATCTCTGCACGATGTGGTTATGTGGCTATAGACAGATGCTCCAAAAGTAGATCTGGGTCTTGGATTATTGGGTGTGTTTTTTCTTCTTTCAGAATAAAATAACCCAGTCTGGAGAGGAAATTTAAAAAGGGAAAATACACTCACTAGTTCTTGGAGCCAGTTGCCTGTTAGGTTGGCCCATATGAAATTTCTTTTTGATAGATCATAAACTATTGTGATCATAAACTTTTTGATAGATCAACTGTTGGTGATCTTTATGGCATTTCCACTTTGCCCCAACTTCAAGACGTGTCAAAATGCAGGACAGTCGAGAAGACTTTTAAACACCTTTTCTTTCACTGTTAAGAAAAACCTTCAGGGCAGCTCAGACTGCCCTGACTAAGGGCTGAGTCCAGTTCCAAGCCTTTCTGTCTCAGGAGACATTTGCTCCCACCTGGGTGCCTGGCATGGTGTTGCACCTCAGCTCCGCAGAGCCAAGAGCCTGGGACAGGAGACTGTGGGAAGCCGCCTGCAGCCGCTCCATAACCTTTGAGCCACCCTGGTGCTGGGCGACCAGCAGTGTGGGCTTTGGACTGAATGCTCTCGCCGTCCTGCATTCATTACACCATTGTCAGTGTGTGTCTGGGGCTGCCTCTGGGTGTGTGTGTTTCTTTTTATGCCTGCATGTCAGTGTCAGGCTGTGCATGTCTGTTTACGTCGGCCTGTCTAGGCGGGCTCAGTGCGACGACGAGCTGGGGAACTGTTAGGACGAAGGGCTCAAGCCCCAGATCGCCCCTTCAGGAACCTTGGGGGATTTGTATACTGTATATAAATTTACACGTGATGTGTGTGTGTGTATACATATATATATATATATATATATATATGGGCCTTCCCCAATGGCTCAAGTGGTAAAGAACCCGCCTGCCAAGGCAGGAGACACAGGTTTGATCCCTGGGTTGGAAAAATCCCCTGGAGGAGGAAATGGCACTCCAGTATATTGCCTGGAGAATCCCATGGAGCCTGGTGGGCTGTAGCCTGTAGGGCAAGTCAGACACAACTGAACACGCATGCACACACACACACACACACACAGAGTATTTTTTATGCTGCTCATTGTTGGTCTCTGTACACACACACACACACAGACACACACACACACACAGACACACACACACAGTATTTTTATGCTGCTGATTGTTGGGCTCTGTGCAAGTGTCTGACCAGGTGTGGCGTGAGCAGCCGAGCGCTGGGTGAGCCCCATCTGCCAAGAGCTCACAGACTTGCCTTCCCACCTGCCTGCCCGCCGTCCGTGGGGAGCCTGTCCCTTCGAAGCTCACGGCCTCCTCTCTAATTTATTAGCCAGGAAGGAGGAGTAAATGAAATGTTGCCTGAAGACAATGGCCGAGAGAGCAGGTCCCACCCCAAGCAGCCGCCAGCACCTCTCCCCCCAGCCCCATCTCCTTGTCTGCAGTCCGGACCTGTACGTTCTGCTGTAAGAGAAAAAAGAACCCCCAAACCCAGTTACAAAAGGCACACCGGCCATGGACACTCAGGGGTAGCTGTAAACTGCTAAAGGAGAGAGGGGGCGACAAGGCAAAGATTGGAGCCAGACTTTGTATCCACCAGCCCAGTAGATTCAAGGCCTCTCGTCTACTGCAGGGACCCCCACCTCCGAGTCAAGTCCCAGGACTTCTCCCCGGCTGCCAGCCTGGTGGGGGAAGGGAGCGGGGCCCAAGGCAGCTGCAGGGGCTGTGTTAGTAAACACTCTCTTGGGTTCCCATTTTCTTCACCACCCCACCCTTCTCCACTCCCGATGCCCGGTTCCACTGCCCACCCCCGACACACACCACTCCCCGTCCCCCCCACCCNCATGTTAATTAGTTTTGCATGCATGTCTGAGAAGGTGCCAGGGGAGACGCGTTTGCCTTGCCCCGGGAGGGGGACCTGCTTATGGCTGTGGAGCTGAGCTGGGTCAGGGCTCACCTGGGCGGGAGTCTCGGCTCCCCAGCCCGCTTTCCTGTCTCTGCTATTTTAGAGGGGCCTGGTGGCGCCTGGGCCATGCCTTCTCTGCTCCTACCCTGCCACGTCTGAGAGTTGGTTAGCTCTGGCTACAGGGAACTCACTGGCTTCCACCCAGACCCGGGCCAGCGCCCGTCCATCTGGCCGTCTGTCTCTCGCGACACAGGGCCCCCCGGGACCAGGCAGCAGAAGCGGCCAGTCTCCTCCATCCCCAAGCCAGATGGCNTGAGAGTTGGTTAGCTCTGGCTACAGGGAACTCACTGGCTTCCACCCAGACCCGGGCCAGCGCCCGTCCATCTGGCCGTCTGTCTCTCGCGACACAGGGCCCCCCGGGACCAGGCAGCAGAAGCGGCCAGTCTCCTCCATCCCCAAGCCAGATGGCCAGTCTGCTTATCGCATTACGGCCTCCCCTGGCCCCAGACCCCCGCCGCCCACAGTTGGGCCAGGATCTCGTTTGGGGTATAACGGAGAAGTCCTCTTTTAGGCCCTCGCAGGAGCCTGGCCCTGAGCAGATGCAGCAGGAGCACGTGCTTGCTGCGTGACCCCAGGGAGGCCGGTTCATCCTTCACACTGAATCCCAGTGTTCTCCCTGGCACAGTGAGCAAGGAGAACTTCAGGAATCTCTTGGTTCCTTCTAACTCAGAAAGTCTGTGATGGTTGTGATCATTTCGAACCTGTGTTATTTCGCACTCCCTGAGCACAACGACAGGCGTAGGACCAGTGAATTCTGGCGGGCAGTGAGCGGACCTTAAAGGAAAGATTTTGCCCCTGCGGACACTGAAGTGTGGGCCTCTGCCCTAGGAGCAGGCAGAGCCTCTGTACCCAGGTCCTCACAGAACCACCCCTGCCCCCAGGCCCCCAGGGTGCCTGCCCTGAGTGGTGGCGAGCAGGCCCCGGCTGGCAGAGGGGAGCCTGGCTGTGGTGGCAAAGGAGAAACGGGAGTGAGAGCAGCTGCTGGCTGAGGCCCTGGGTGTGTCCCGGTCGCCCCCTGCAGGCCCTGGCATGGAGGACGAGGGCCTGGTTGCCTGCTGGGCTGGACCTCCAGATGACTGTGTGGCTCAGAGTTTCCAGGTCTGCACAGCCCCGCACAGAAATGCTGGAAGGTCAGGGAGCGGGGACCTGGAATATGGCCCCTCTTGTCCAGGTGCAGGAGTCTTAGGATCCAAGGGACTGGCTCCAGGCCCTTTTCTTGCCTTTCCCCCACCCAGCCCCACTGGTCCTGTTCTCTCTTCACAGCTTCTCAATGATTGAAAGGGTAAGTCTGGGACCCTCACAGTCCAAAATTCCCTAGGGCAAAACCTCCAGTTCTTTCCACTGGGTCTCTCTGAACCTAGCCATCTCATTTCTTACAGACCTGGTGATTCTTTGCAGACAGAAGGGAACTTCTTTTCCTGTGTTTGTGCTTTAAATGCTTGGGGATGGCATTGGTTCAGGAAGTCCTGGGGTCTTAAGGAAGGGCTTTGAACTCCTTCCCTTGCCCCTTCTTCGCCCTTCTCCCCATCCCTGGTGCTCCCTCCTGCTCCCTCATGTTGCGGGGGGTGCACCTTGCTGTGGAGTTGGGCGGCGGTTAGAGAACCTCTGGGATCCCCCTCAGAGGGCATGCAGTCCTGGCCGGGGAGGCCTGGGCTCCATCTGGGATCTGGAGGGGAAGTCAGAAGCTACACGATGAAGAGTGTAGAGGTTAGAGCTCAGGCAGGAACAGAGACCAGGGCCCACAGCAGGGGTGGGAGAGAAAGAGGCAGGGCCGGCGGCCTGGGGAGGGCTGCCCACTGCCTTCCTTGCCCCTCCCCTCCCCTCTCTACCCCTCCCTCCCTCCTGGGTGTTAGCTGCCTCAGCTGTAGCCCTGCTAGTATCCATAAAACTGAGGCAGGCTAATTTGTTAGGTCACAAGTTGGGNAGGGGCGCGAGTGTGTCTCGGCTCTAGGGAGAATCAACTATGGACGTTCCCTCCCCCTACATCTCCAGCACCTAAATTAAGGTCCTGGGCCAAACGGTGGTGGGTGGGGTGAGAGTGGGCTGTGACTTAGTGTTGGTGCAGGGGCCCCTAAGATATCCTCCCTTTTTACGGCTTAGGACTTCTGGCTGTTCCTACTGTGGCTGGTTACTGGATTCTGTGCAGGGACAGGTGTTAGCTAGTACCTCACCCACTAGCACACTTCGAGGCTGAAAGGGCACAAGAGGCTTCTTTTGAGTGGCCCAAACCTTGCCTCCCTCCCATTCCTGCCTTTCATTGTCAGATATTCACTCTGAGGTTGTTTATGTCCTGATGTTTTACACACAATCCTAACATCCCTGTTATCTGGTTTCTAAATTCACAGCCAGTTAGAAGCGGCAAGATAAAAGGGGGGGGATGGGCTTTTCCCTCAATTCACACTGTTCCCCTTCTGCGTTCCTTCCCTGCTTCTCTGTATAGTTCCCAGATTTCTTACTGCTGGAATTGTAGTCATGATGAAATTTCTCCCTCTAAGAATACTCCTTCCCACTTTCACTTGGCCAAACTTTGGCAAGTGTCTCCTCCTCCAGGAGATCTGCCTGGATTCCCTACACATCTCTGCTTCTCTTAACATCTTCAGTTGCACTGCCAAGGACTTGGTAGATGATAAATGAAATGGTTTCTGGATGTATTCATTAAAAAAGAGAATCAAGTACATATAAATTTAGGAACCACTGAGGACTGAGGGGTTTTTGCTGTCGTCGTTTTAAATAAATACTGGTTCAAACTGAGAGATCTCCCAGGGACTGCTTCCCTCTGTTCTATTACATACAAGATCTCATTCACAAACAATCATTAACAGGGAAATGCTGGGTCCATGTACTCTATTAAAAAGAAAAGGAAAAAACCCTGTGTAAATTGCTTTAAGATTTTAAAAAGAAATACCAGAAGGGAGGCCTTCAGTCTCTGTTAGTCTTTCCCTCTCCATTTAACCCAGCCCTCTGAGGGCTTGGAGGGGCTGAGGTTTCCTGAGCTGCATCACATCTTGGGCCCTCCTGCAAGGCTTCAGCCCGGCCACCAGGAAGTTGACTAAAAATGGAGACTGTGACCTACCTAGTGCATGTCTTTATGCTCCCGATGATTCATCACTGACAAGCTGATGTCAGAGGAGCCTGGGAAGACGTTTACATCTTTTTAAAAAGGGAAAAGGAAGCATTTTTTCCTTCAAAACCTTCTGCAAAGTCTGCTCTAGATGCTTCCTTTTCCTCATGAAAACTTCTGGTCTGAGTCTAATCTGATTCTCTCTGCGTTATCGTGACATCTTGGATAAGCTGCCTTTTTTTTTTTTTTTTTTTGGTTCCAATAGCCAAGATGTCCAATTCATGGAGGGGTAAAATGAGGAACTTTAAGGCAGCAGTTCACAGAGGGCAGTGTAAATANGACATCTTGGATAAGCTGCCTTTTTTTTTTTTTTTTTGGTTCCAATAGCCAAGATGTCCAATTCATGGAGGGGTAAAATGAGGAACTTTAAGGCAGCAGTTCACAGAGGGCAGTGTAAATACTACTCTGATATAAGCTGAGAAAATAATTTATAATTTATATATATGAACTCAGCCCTTCCAACTAAAGGAGACAGGGTCTTGTTATTACCCACCCTTTTACAGAAGAGAAAACTGGGATGTGAAGGGGTTGAAGTAAACTGTCTTCAGTGTCACAGCAGAAATCGGTTCAGGAGAGCTTTGAATTTGGGCAGGCTGTTTTATTTTATTTCTTTGAAATAATTTTGTTGAAGTATAGTTGACTTACAATGTTCTGTTAGTTTCAAATTCACTGTGTTTGATTACCAACATTTAAGCTTTGTTTCTGAGCTAGTCACTGCAAATGCCTCCCAAATCACCTTTCACATGGGCACTCTTGCTTTCCTTATCAGAGAAAGAAGGTAGAAGATGAGGGTGAACAGCTCAACCTTTGGAATCTTGTGTTGAAACCCTGGCTCTTACAAACTATATGACTTTTGCCAGTTCTCCATTATCTCATCTGTAAAATGGGCTTGTAAATCAATCTCAGGGGCTTGTTTTAACCTAAAATAAGATGTTGTGTTTGGTCCAGTGCCTGAGACATAGTAAATGTTTCCAGGAGGGAAAGCCATTATTGTTTTAACAGCAGTCTTCTTTAATGACGATGATGTTACTGTCACATTGCATTATCAAAAAGCAACATTCCCTGCCCTCAGAAAATAAAACAATGATACTAGTTGGTCTCCACATGCTTCAACCAGGCATCTGAGGAGGTGTCTGGATTCTGGTAGGACAGCTGCTCCATTCTGTACAAGATAACCCACACCCCCAGGAGGGCAGGCGGATCCCCAGTGTCTTTGAAGATGAATTAAACACAAACCCTTAAAATCTTGTCCCTCCTGGAGTCTAACTCCTTACCGGGATGTTTGTATGTTGGGGGGATGTTCAAAGAAGGACTTTGTAGATAATCAAGAGAATTAGAGGCTGAGCCAGAAGATGACTAAGAAGAGAAATCTGAGATGAAGGGTTTTCTTTTTTTTCTTTCTTATTTTAAAATCTGGCCATTGCCTCTTGATGAGGAAAATAAATGAACACTAGACCCTGCTACAGAAGCTGATCTGATCAGTGGGGATACTTCTTACTTTCACTGACTTAATAGTTATTTAGTTTGTGCTTGTTCTGTGGGCAGGCATCACTTTGGGTACTGGAGCTACAACAGCAAACAAAACAGAATCACCGCTGCCCTTGGGGAGCTGACAGTCGCGTATGTGTGCATTTAGAGAGGGCTTTCCGGCGGCTCAGGGCCCTGGTGGCTCAACTGGTAAAGAACCTGCCTGCTAATGCAGGAGTTGCGAGAGATTTGGATTAGATCCCTGGGTCTTGAAGATCCCCTGCAGAAGGAAATGGCAACCTACTCCCGTATTCTTGCCTGGAAAATTCCATGGACAGAGGAGCCTGACAACCTACAGTCCATGGGGTCAGAAAGAGTCTGACACGACCGAGTACACATACATCTATTCCTGGCGGCTCAGACAGTAAAGAATCTGCCTGCAATGCGGGAGACCCAGGTTCAATCCCTGTGTTGGGAAGATCCCCTGGAGAAGGGGATGGTCACCCACCCAGTATTCTTGGGGCTTCCCTGTTGTGTTGAAAAGGGGAGAAAATGTCAATTGTTTTGTGCAGTACACCCATACTCACTTCTGAGCAGGATCCCTTGTAGTGGGGATAGATCAATTGGGCCTCTATCACTTGCTCACCCTTCAGAGCCAAGGGCATGTGTTTTCACACAGCTGTTTCTGCCTATGGGTGGAATTGAGGAGAGAGAAGAGGAGAGAGAGATGACTCAACTTCCTTCCATTTCAGAAAATAAGTAAAGGATTGAGGCAGAGATTCCTCGGGCAATGTACTCATCAAGTGGGCAATGTACTCATCAAATGGGCAATATACAGGAGTCCTGCCCTCCTGCATCCCATTCCCAGACTCCCTGAACCCAGGAAGAGCTGTGATCCTGGCAGTGGTGCATGGACAGAAACGGTGATCATCAGTGGAGGAGACCAAGAGGGATGGGAAGGGGTGAGACTGCATCCAGGGTCTGGGAAGATAATTTTAACAGCTTGCCCATGCCAGCATGCTTCTAGGTGCATTACATGTATATATGAAGATTAGCTCAGTTACCCTTAATTATTATCAATCTCTGTTTCAGAGATGAGGCAACTGAGGCCCAGAGAATAAAGTGGCCCAAGGCCACAAAGCTAGTAAATGGCAAATCTGGGTCAGATTTGAACTCAGGCAGCTTGGCTCCACTAACTCCACTATCACACTGTTTATCAAAGGACCAGGTTTCAGAAAGAAATGTTCATTCCCTTGGGAGGACACCAATCATCCTCAGAAGCCTGCAGGAGTTCCCATTGTGGCCCTCTCTCACACTTATTGGGGCCTCAGATTAGAGATGTTAAGGGTCTTATTTGAAAACCCTCCTCCCTTGGCAGATGAGGAAACTGAAGATGGGGAGGGTCTTTCCCCAAGTTCACTATCAAAGTGGACATCAGACTGTAGTCTCTTGTACATCTCAGCCCACTCACTGCCTCACAGGTCCTGCATATCAAGATGGGCTGAAGGGCCGCTTCCTTTACTGCAGACTCTTCAGGGTCAGAGAAATCTCATCTCTTTTGTCACAAGCCCAGAGGGAAGATGTGAGATGATCAGGAAGGGGTGGATTTCCTCGGGTTCTCCCACAACAGGCTCCATCTTGAGTGCTACCTTGTCCTACTCCGTCCATGGTGAGCCTTGATGCTGTGAGGAGGAAGCTGGTGTGTGAGGTAGACCCCAGGAAGAGTCAACACACACACCGAGGCCAGCAGGTCAAGGAGTCTGAGTTCTAGTCTGAAGCCTTCTGGTTAGAACTTGGCATTCAGCAATGTGCACGCTACATCAGTCACTGGGAAGGTGATGGGCAGGATGCTAGGTTACTGAGATATTCCCAGCTTTTCCAGGAGCAATCATCAACCAATCAGTGTATGAGTCATTTTTGATGAAACAGCTGTAGTAACAAAACCCATAGGAGACTCCTGCCCTAACTTATTCCAAAACTTGATAAAGCTCTTCCTAGTAAAAAGGGTTCTGGCACTGGCGGGTCTAAGGTCGGATTTAGGGGGCACCCTACTGAGGGACTCTGCCCAGGTCTCCAGCTTAGCAGGCCTCATGGTGGCCTAACTCACTAGACTGTCTAATGGGGCTTTGCAAGAGCAAGATGCCCCATGCCCACTTGAGCACAAACTGCATTTGCCCAAAAAGCTTCCTTAGAAAAACAAACTTTCAGCTGAGGGAAGCCAACCTGAGGAGGGCCAAAGATTACATCCGGGCTTATCTACTTCTCCAGGAAGTCTATTCATTCTATTTTTCTGATGTGTTCTAAATCTGTAATGCTAAGAAAGTCAATCGTGGGCGTTAGCATTGCTGGCCCTCCTCCTGGTCACACCTGCATCTTTTGGGTGCGCGTTAAAGGTCTTGGAAATAGAAATATAAAAACTGCCTTGCGATGTGTCATCTGTAGTCTCCACCACCGCCTGCACTCATTCCAATCTTTCACTCCTGCCTAAATTTGGGGCCCCATGCCGGGGCCAGCAGCGGCAAGAACAGAGGAGGCTGAGCCGCACTGCATCTGTCTCAGGTTCGCCTCCAGGGCCCTGCAGTATCCACACCGTGTCTTCAGGGCGTAGGGAGTGGCACGGCTCTGTCCCGAGATCCTCAACTGCCCCTTCCCTCTTACTCCAGGCTGCTGGGCAGAGGCTACTTGCATGGCCTTGGAATCACTGCGACACTCCAAGGAGGGGGCCGCATCTAAACATCTCAGGCTCCTTGAGGCTAGTGACCCGCAATCCCCTTAGAGCAGGGAACGCAGGCTGTAACCCTGGAGAAAACTGCTCCCTGGAATCCAAACTCAGGTCCTAGCAGGAGATACAAGGGGAAGCTTTGCTTCTCTGTCGTTCAGTCACTAAGTCGTGTCTGACTCTTTACGACCCCATGGACTGCAGCACATCAGGCTTCCCTAACCTTCACCATCTCCCGGAGTTTGCTCAAACTCATATCCATCAAGTCAGTGATGCTATCCAACCATCTTTATCCATTCCTTCTCTAGTGATCCCTTTAAGCTAACCACGGCTGGCCATCGGGCTGGCTCTGGGTCGCACTGGGCTGCAGACTGGCTGATGGTGGCACAATATGGTCCATGGGTGCTGGACTGGCCTCTACCTGCCTCCCTGCCTCACCTCTGGGTTACCACTTTTGGTTTGCACTCACATCCCAGATGGCGGATTTTCTGGGGAATTGGGATTCTTATATCTGCAATTTATTCTAAGTCCAAGGTTCCAAGAAATATCTATAATGAACACTAATGTCTACAGTCGCCTGGTAAATCGGCATCGGGTGGCAGAGCTGCCTGGTTCTTATTTGTGGTAGAAAATGAAAAAAAACTGCCTTGTGATGGGTCAGGTCAGGTCCCTTCCTGTTATTTACGGTCAAAAGAATTTTTCTCCCCACCAGGAACCCAACTTGCTTGAAATAGATTTCTCCTCTCTGATTCTCTGAACTGGAGAGAAATCTGTTTTCAAAACAGTTATTAAAAAAAAAAACAAACAGGCAACCATACAGCCTGAGGATATCAGGCCAACAGTGTCCTCCCCAGTGTCTGAGTGCCCCAGACCCCTGGATATGGCCAATACGAAGCACTCTAGCTGCCTGGGATGGGGGTAAGGCCCCAGTGGGGTGAGAGACACAGGTTACCCTATGGGTCTCCAAGGGAAATACTCGGCCGCTCACGTCCAAGCAGGCTGCGGACCCGACTCTCAGTTCCCCGAGGCCCGCGCACCAGCTGGGCTCTCCTCGCGCGCCGAGACGCCGATCGTGGGCAAAAGCTAGCGGTTCTTAGGAATTCCAGAGCCACTCCGAAGGCAAGATCCGGTCTGTCCCACGACCTTGGCGCCAGGAAGCTGTAGAAAGAGACAGACCCCAATTTTCTCCCCTTGGAGTTGAAACAAAACCTGAAAGCCCGAGGTTACCCGCACGGCCAGAGGTGGCGCCTC
The DNA here is from genome assembly GCA_006410875.1 of Neotragus pygmaeus. Taxonomy (NCBI): domain Eukaryota; kingdom Metazoa; phylum Chordata; class Mammalia; order Artiodactyla; family Bovidae; genus Neotragus; species Neotragus pygmaeus. Next base: position 715,731 of record SJYV01017837.1, read on the forward strand.
GGCGGCGGGGGCGGCTCGAGCCGCGTGCTCGCGCTGTTCCCAGGCCCGGGTTCTGTGGCTTTCCTAGTTGTTGAGTTACTTAGCTGGTTAGCTAATAGCCAGCTTACAGGCAGCGTTTACACAAATGCCCAGTCTGGTCTCACGCTGAGTCCCTGCGTCCGCCAGACCGAGAGCTGCCCGGCTGGGCTACAGGAGGAGGGACGAAGGGGAATTCTTGGTAATTAGAGAGGAGGTTTTCCCGGGACACCCCTTGGTGAAGTGGCCTTGGCTTCGGACGGGGAACAAAGGGCTAAGGTGCCCGAGCGCCGCGCGCCCTCGGGGCCCGGCGCGGCCCTCATTTACGCCCCTCCCCACGCCTTTGCGGCCGCGGGCTTTGTGCGCTCCGGGCGCGCGCAGCGTTGCACCTGCCCGGCTTTAAGTACCTTGGCAAGGCGGCGAGGGCGGCTGTTTTAATCGCCATCTCCAAAGTACCTGCTCATGAATAAACACCAGCCCCATTTATCAGGTACTTAGCGCTCATTGTGAAGGGGAAATTGGCCCTTTTCTGAAAGTGTCTATCTTCAACCCATCTGCACAGTCGTGGCTGCAGAACTTCCCCCACCCTTTAGACACACACACACACACACACACTCGCAATATGAGACTCCTCCAGGCTAAGATAAACTCGCTTTTCTCCCAGTAAGTGCGTGATTGAGCTGCGACAATAGATGGAGGGGAGGAGGCCGCTAGGTCAATAACCCACCTCTGTCCTATTGACAGGAGTCAGCCCGCAGAACGCCCGGTCTTCGGAAAGGCTAGTCCTGCGTTCTGGCTACGGGATCCTTTGGACACACTTACACAAAAGCCACGAGTTCTCAAACTTGGGGCCATATATTGGAAACGCTGGCCGGAGGTGTCCGGGGTGCCTGTCAACCTTGGCTGGGGCCCCTGCACGTCTTATCTTTGCTCCCTCTCTCCAGGAGGGCCCCATACCTGTATCTGACTGTTTAGGCGTGAGCAGGCAGGACACCGCATGTAAGGATCTGCACGGTACAAGGAAAGGGGGCCTTTTCTGGCCCGGCTGGACCGAATGGTAGCTTCTGGCAGAAGCGACTGAGGTTTCTGCCTACGCAGAGGGAGAAAAGGGGAGGTTGGCTAGGCCCGAACAACCGTGGCAGCTCCACGGAGGGTATAGAAGCAGCNGAACCATACACTACAGGACAAAGTGGGTGGGGCCGAGGGGCAAGGAGGGCAAACACACAAAGCGGCTCTGAACATCAGGCCATTAGAAAGTGGACTTTGCCCTGTGTTGAGGGCCTGCAGTGTCCAGTTACTATGGTAACTGGAGTCTGGAAACTACAGCCACTGGGAAGATCCTGATGAGGTTTGAGTTGAATAGCAGGGTCTGTTGGAATGTGTAGGCAGCAGGTGTGGGGGTAATTCATTGTCAAATGATACCTAGCCAGTGGCCAGGGACAAAATCACCTCGCACCTCTGTTTGGTTCAAAACTGTTATTTCGAGCACCTAGCCTACTATTCTGGCACTTCCGTGTTAACACCGTTTTGGACATGGGGGAGAGATGTTGAAGTGAACAGAAAAGGAAACTGCACTCTAACATGTGTTAACAAAAGGAATAAAGAAATGGTTAACTGACTATTACGGGCGAGGTACCGCAGAGGCTTTCTGCAAACGATTCACTGCCTGGGACACGCCCGAGTTCCCAGATAAGCCCCGCCCAGGAGCCCCGGTCGCGCCCACAGGGCTTGCTCACCTCGAAGGGCGCGACGCTGGGGAAGGTGACATCAATGACCAGCACACCAGGCCGGCCTTGGGAGGTCCGCACGTCGCCCACCTGCAGGGCCACGGTACCTTTCACATGGCAGGGGACCGACACGCGGGACATGGTGGCAGCGGCCACGACTACTCACAACCGCCGCTCCTGGCCTCTGCCCAATGGTTCTTCCCGGCGTCCTCAGCAGGGCCTCAGGAACTACAACTCCCGAGAGGACTCGCGCTAGGCCAGCCCGGCCAGTCACCGACGCTCAGGCCGGCCGGAATTCGGAAGTGCTTGCGGAAGTGCTCCTTCAGCCAATAACTGAGCGAGCGAGCCGTAGGGGTCCGTCGCAGACCACGCCCAGGAACGGCCTAGCAGTCCGGATACAATCTGTGCTGAACTCTAGGCGCCCGAAGTCTTACTCCGTTTCTTCTTCTGTGCCGGGCAGACGAAATTTAGCGCTTAAAGTTACAAGCATGAGTGAGCATGTCTGGAAGACATTGATTGCAGAAATAGATATTAAGCCCTCCCCCCCCCTTTTTTAAAGGATTTGAAGAGATAATTCACAAAAGAAGATAAATAGCCAATATGCCCTTGAAAAGATGCCTAACAAGAGTATTCATCAGGGAAATACAAATTAGAACTTCCCTGCTCCCACTGCTGCTGCTGCTGCTAAGTCGCTTCAGTCGTGTCTGACTCTGTGCGACCCCATAGACAGCAGCCCACCAGGCTCCTCTGTCCCTGGGATTCTCCAGGCAAGAATACTGGAGTGGGTTGCTATTTCCCTCTCCAATCCTGCACCCACTAGACAGGCTGCAATTAAAAACTGAGGAGAATGTGGAACCCTTATCCACTAATAATTTCCTGCCACTTTGAAAGCAGTTTGGCCATTTTTTATAGACTAAATTTATACCTAAAATATGATTCAGACTTTGCACTCTTTAAGTATTTAACCAAGAGAAATGAATTAAGCGTCCATTCAAGGACTTTGTTCATAATAGCCAAAGTTTGGAAATAATCCAGATGTCCAACACATGAGCAAATAAACAGATTAGGTAATTGTGGTATAGCCATACAATGAAATACTACTCAACAATAAAAAGAAAGAAACATATCCACTTGTCTATCAACGGATGAATGGGTAAACAGTGTAATTACACAAAATGGAGTTATTCAACCTTGAAATGAAGTTCTGGCACAGGCTTCAACATGGATAAACATCGAAAGTATTAAACCAAGTAAATAAGCCAGATATAGAAGAGCAAATATTGTATAATTCTGCTGATGTGAGGTACCTACAAGAGGCAAACTTAAAGAGACAGAAAGTTGAATAGAGGTTGCAGGGGCTGGAGAGGGAGAAATACAGAGTTGTTACTTAACAAGTACAGGTGTTTAGTTCAAGATGGATGAAAAAAAAATCTAGAAGTAGTGGTGAGAAGTACACAGCACTATTAATGTACATAAGGCCAATGAAGTATGAGTACAGTTAAATGAATAAATGGTAAATTTTATGTCATGTTTGTTTTACCACAATAAAAAATAAATGAACAACTGATATAGACAGTACCACTACTAGATTTCAAATGTACTATATTCAGCAAAAGAAGTCAGACTCAAGTGAGTTCATATGGTATGGTCCCACTTACGTGAAATTCTAGAAAAGTGACAATTAATCTAGAATAATATAAATCAGAACAGTTTTCCCTGGGGCCAAGGGTGAAGGGAGGAGATTGACTATGAAGAAGTACAGATGAATATTTGGGGATGATGAGAAGGTTCTATGACTTGATTGGCTGTGGTTGTTATTTCTTTAGACTTTTGTCAAAATTCATTAAACAATCCTTAAGATATGTGCATTAAAAAAAAATTTTTTTTTTAATTTTTTGTCTTCCCCCATGGGGCATGTGGGATCTTAGTTCCCTGACCAGGGATCAAACCTGGCACCCCTGCATTGGAAGCATGGAACTTTAACCACTGGACTGCCTGTGAAGTCTCAATATATGTACGTTTTATTATATATAAATTATACTACATCTGGGACTTCCCTGGCTTCCAGTGCTTAGGGCGTGAGTTCAATCCCTTGTCAGGAAATTAGGATCCCACAGGCCACACAGCAGGGCCACAATAAATAAATATTAATTTGTAAAAAAAAAAAAAAGTATGCCTCAATAAAGAAAAAATAAAGATAATAAGAAGAAAAAAGGGATGGAGGGAGGTTTAAGAGGGTGGGGACTGGTGTATGCCTATGGCTGACTCATGTTGATGTATGACAGAAACCAATACAAGATTGTAAAGCAATTATCCTTCAATTAAAAATAAATTTTAAAACAAACAAAAATAAGTTATACCTCAAGGAGCATAATTCAACAAGAAAAAAATCCACCATCTTATTTATCATCACCACCATCCTTCCAGAAACCTGTGGAAACAATGCCCCAGAAATTGTCAGTTAAGCCTGCTTTATGGAGCCCATAACAAAGCTGAGGCCAGACACAGTTCAGTGATTTCCGAAGCCAAGAAAGCAGTGTGGAGTAGAGAAGGAACCAGAGCCTCTTCTGCATTTCTTCTTTATAAGTCAGAATCCTCCAGGCAAACCCTCCACCTTTGGTGATTCGGGCCTTCTCTGTGTGAGGTCTCCAAGAGACACAGGCCCAGTGTAGCCCATAGAATTCTTACAGTGGGGCATCAAACTGACACAAAACCACAATTCCAGCCTAGTCCAAGGAGCAGTCTGGAGGAGCTGAGCCTTCCCAGCCCAGACCTAGAGGCCTCCAGTGACAGAAGACCCTCCCTCCTTCATTATAATTTGGAACCTTGGGCTTTCCAAACTGCTCCCTGCTATCTCTGTTTTGACACAGACACGGGGTTGCTAGGAGTCAGACACGACTGAGCGACTTCACTTTCACTTTTCACTTTCATGCATTGGAGAAGGAAATGGCAACCCACTCCAGTGTTCTTGCCTGGAGAATCCCAGGGTCGGGGGAGCCTGGTGGGCTGCCGTCTCTGGGGTCGCACAGAGTTGGACACGACTGAAGCGACTTAGCAGCAGCAGCAGCAATGACTCCTTGCCTGGGTCCTTGCATGTTCCTGAGGGTTTCCCCTCTAGGGAGCAGCGCTCCCTGCCCCATACTGGAGCAGTGGCTTCCCTACATTCCAGAGGACTATAGGCCTCCTGAGAATCAGGAGGACACAGGCAGGCTGTGGTCTTCAGGACTCAACTCTGACAGCAGACACATGAGGGCCCTCATCACAGATGAGTCTCATGTCATATTTCTCTGATATACAGCTGCCTCTGCACCATATATGTATGGAGAGAGAGAGCTCAGCTGAAAGATTACGTTTATGAACTTACAAACTGTTGGTTGCTGTGAGTACAGAGGCTGAGAACTCCCACGATCTGCAGCTTGCAGATCTGAATCCCAGGAGAGCCAGTGTTAGTCCTTCTTTAAAAAATAATTTATTGTTATTTATTTGCTTCTGCCAGGTCTCAGTTGTGGTAGGCAGGGCCTTTGATCTTCTTGTGGCGTGCGGACTCTTCATTTTATTTTTTTTTAGTTAGCACAGCATGTGGGATCTAGATCTCTGACTAGGCATTGAATCCCAGGCTTTGGGACTCTTAGTCCCAAAAGGGAAGTCCCACCAGTGTGTAGTTCTAGTTCCAAGTCTGAAGGCAGAAGAACCAGGAGAGCTGATGGTATAAATTCCAGTCCAATACCTGGCAGGCTTGGAGACCCTACAAGAGCTGATGTTTTGGTCACGGCCCAAAGGCTGGAGAAAAAAAAAACCCAATGTTTGAGTTCAAGCAATCAGATGTGAGGGGTTTCCTTTTATACTCAGCCTTTTTTTTCTATTCAGAAATTCAATTCATTGGATGAGCCCTGCCCATATTAGGGAGGGTAATCTGCTTTACTCAATCTATTGAAATATTAATCTCAAAAACTTAAAAAAAAGAGAGAGAGAGAGAAAAGAAATAAACCAATGTTAATCTGACACAGAAACACCCTCAGACTCACACCCACATACCCAATAATGCTTGGCTAAGTATCTAGATACTCCCTGGTCATTTCAAATTGATGTATAAAATTAATCATCACACAGTATTGTTTTTTTGTTTTCGGTATGTTTTTAAATTTCCACATATATAAGATTTTTTTTTCAGTTTTTGCTTATCTTATTGATATCTAGCTTCATTCCATTATGACCAGAAAGTAAAAAATACTCCGTGTGATTTCAATCTTTTTAAATTTATCGAGACTTGTTTGTGGCCTAACACATGACTTACTCTGCAGAATGTTCCACGACCACTTGAGAAGAATGTATCTTCTGGTATTGCTGGATAAAATGTTCTGAACATCTCTGTTAGGTCTCGTTGCCTTACACTATTGCTCAAGTCCTCCATTTCCTTACTGATCATGTCTGGTTCTATCCATCATTGATAGTGGAATACTGAATTATTTTTGGAGCACTGTGCATTTCTCCTTTCAATTCTGTCGATTTTTGCTTCATATATTAATATTCGGGGGCTCTGTTGTAAGATGTATGTACATTCATAACTGTTATATCTTCTTGCTCTATTGTACCTTTTATTAATACTTTCCTTCTTTGTCTCTTGTAACCTGTTTTGACTTAGGTCTAATTTGCCTTACAATCATACAGCCACCCAGCTCTCTTTTGGTTACTATTCAAATGGAATATATTTTTCCACCCCTTAGTTTCAACTTCCTTGTGCCCTTATACCTAAAGTGAGTCTCGGGACTTTCCTGGTGGTCCAGTGGCTAAGCACTCTCAGGGTAAGAGGGTCTGGGTTTGATCCCTGATGAGGGAACTAGATCCCACATGCTGCAAGGGAGACCCACATGCCTCAACTATAATAAAAAAAGATCTGGTACGCTGCAAAGAAGATCGAAGACCCCACGTGCTGCAACTAAGACCAAGTGCAGCCAAATAAATAAATATTTAAAAATAAATAAAGTGAGTCTCTTATAGATACATATGAAAGTGAAAGTGAAGTCATTCAGTCGTGTCCAACTCTTTGTGACCCCATGGACTGTAGCCCACCAAGCTCCTCTGTCCATGGGATTCTCCAGGCAAGAATACTGGAGTGGGTTGCCATTTCCTTCTTCAGGGGATCTTCCCAACCCAGGGATCAAACCCGGGTTTCCCGCATTGGAGGCAGACGCTTTAACTTCTGAGCCACCAGGGAAGCCCATGGATACATATAAACCATTAAAAAAAAATTCAATCTGGGGAATTCCCTTGCGGTCCAGTGGTTAAGACTGGACTCACACGCTTTGGGCTTCCCAGGTGGCTCAGTGGTAAAGAATCTGCCTGCCAATGCAGGAGACGCAGGAGACGTGGGTTTGATCCCTGGGTTGGGAAGATCCCCTGGAGAAGGAAACGGCAACCCACTTCAATATTCTTGCCTGGAGAATCCCATGGACAGAGGAGCCTGGTGGGCTACAGTTCATGGGGTCGCAAAGAGTCAGACACAACAGAGCAACTGAGCATGCAACTGTTTTCACTGCCAAGGGCTTGGGTTCAATCCCTGGTCAGAGAACTAAGATTCCACAAACTGTGCAGCATGGCCAGTACATAAATAATAAAAATACTATATATGTCATCTGAATGACCAAAATATGTATTTCTTTACATACAGTAGGATCATACATACTGTGGGATCTTTACCCACAGTTTCTGGTTCACAACCTTTCAAAACTCTTGGAATTTCCTGAGAGATAAGAGCAATGGGATAATACTTGGCTTCTTTTCCTCAAATCCTGAAAACCCTTTAGGGAAAGTGACTTTTGGATCCCACCCAAGGGTGGGGGCTGATTGCAGGAGAACTTTTAGTCCCACTCCCCAGACCTCAAGGGAGGGGAGAATGGCTGGAGGTTAAGTCAGTCACCAGTGGCCAATGATTTAATCAATCATGTAGCAAAGCTTCCATAAAAACCCCAAAAGGACAGGGTTCAGAGACCTTCCGGGTTGGTGTGCAGAGAGTGGTGCCTGGAAAGGGAATGGAAGCTCCACACCCCTTCCTATGCCTGGCTCTTTGTATCTCTTCTTCTTGCTATTGATGGGTATCCTTTACTAATCCTTTTAGGACAAACCAGTAATCTAGTAACTAAGATGTTTCACTGAGTTCTGTGAATTGTTCTAGCAAATTAATGGAAATTGAGAAGCAGGTCTTTGGAAGTTCTGATGTATAGCCAGGGGGTCAGAAGTACAGGGGACAAGAATTGAGATTGGCAGCATAAATTGGAGAGGGTTATTGTAAACTCAATATGTAGCCAGTTGGTTAGAAGCACAGGTAACAACCTGGGCTTGTGACCTCAATCTGCAGCGGAGGGCAGTCTGTGGTACTGAGCCCTTGACCAGTGGAATTTGATTCTATCTCCAGATAGATAGTATCAGAATTGAGTTACACTCTCAAACACCTTATGGGGAAACCTTATTCCCTGAAACAAGGTTCAGCGAAGCCTTATTTACTCCATTAAATGTAGGGACTTCCCTGATAGGCCAGTGTTTGAGATACCTTGCTTCCACTGAAGGAGGCTTGGGTTCAGTCCATGGTTGGGGAGCCTGGATCTCACGTGCTATGAAAATTGAAAAAAAAAATTCAGTTGATCTTTTGTATTATATCACTTTAATTCTGTTCTTCCTTTTTTTGTATCTTTTTTTTTTTTTTGTATCTTTTTAAACTATTTTCTCAGTGGCTTACTTGGGGCTTCCCTAGTGACAGTAAAGAATCCACCTGCAATGTGGGAGACCTAGGTTCTATCCCTGGGTCAGGAAGATCTTATGCAGAAGGAAATGGCAACCCACTCCAATACTCTTGCCTGGAAAAATCCCATGGACGGAGGAGCTGCAAAGAGTCGGACAGACTTCACTTCACTTTATTTTAAATGATGGTTTCAAGTTATATCCTGTCCTTTCAATTAAACCTGAAAGACTTCTTTTGGCATTTCTTGTAGGGCAGGTCTACTGCTATATCGTTGCTTATTTTAAATAAGTAAATAGGGACTTTCCTAATCCTCTTGTGGTTAAGACTCCACCCTTCCCCAGCAGGGGGCACAAGCTAGATTAACACTAGAGCTAAGGTGGCGCTGCTGCTGCTAAGTCATGTCGATCGTGTCCGACTCAGCGACTCCATAGATGGCAGCCCACCAGGCTCCTCTGTCCATGGGATTTTCCAGGCAGGAACACTGGAGTGGGGTGCCATTTAAGTGAAAGTGAAGTCACTCTGTTGTGTCCGACTCTTCGCAACCCCATGGACTGCAACCTATCAGGCTCCTCCTGGGATTTTCAGGCAAGAGTACTGGAGTGGGGTGCCATTACTTTCTCCAAGGTGGTGCTAGTGGTAACAAATCTGCCTTCCAACTCAGAAGACACAGGTTTGATCCCTGGACCAGGAAGAGCCCATGGAAGAGGAAATGGCAACCCACTCTAGTATTCGTGCCTGGAAAAGTTGATGGACAGAGGAGCGTGGGGGCTCCAGTCCATGGGGTCACAAAAAGCTGGACACAACTGAACGACCTGAAGAGACAGGGACCTAAGATTCCCACGTGCCTGGCAGCACAGCTAAAAAAAACATAAAAGTTTGAAGTTTCCTGTTTTAATTTCGAACACAGAAACATCTACTCGAGAGATATAACCCACATAAAATCTCTTGAGTTGTCCTCGGTTATTTTAAGAGTGTAGGACAGAGGAGCTTGTCATGCTACAGTCCACGGGGTCACAAAGAGTTGGGCTCAACTTCACAGAAACAACAACAATGTTGACCCTGCCAAGCAAACTGAAGCAGGGTGGTGGTCTCAAAGAGTCCTGGATGTCACTTACAGCCTCTGACTCCACTCGGTGGGTGTCCGTGAGACAGGCTGCTTGTTAAAGAGGTGGCAGAACCTGAAGCTAATTTACTTGGTACGTGCAAAGTGCAATTTCTTAGTCTGAACAAGTTCCACCGATTTCAGCTGTCACTCCGGATAAGACTTACTACCAGCATGGCAAATTAACTGAAGTTTCCGATGCATACGACATGCTGCCTCCCAAAGTGAAATGCTTGTCCAGGATCTGGCACCCCCAACATCACAGAGACAGGCGAAATACCCCTAAGTTTACTGAGAGAAAACTCAATGTTCTCGACTGCTTGGGGCACTGGCTGGACTCCCATGAGGACACGGAAGGATGTTGTTTGGGGATTAAACTGTTTACTAATCTTTTGAGTTTCGATGATCCACTAAATATTGGAGCTGCAGAACATCATTTGTGGGACACGGAGGACTTCTGGAAGAAAGTCGAAGCCTACATTAAGCGTTAGGCCAGATGACAGGAGTAGCAGATTGCAAGGCCATGGATTGCACAGTAAGAAGCTTATCTCCAGGCTTCCTGGTGGCTCACTGGTAAAGAATCCACCTGCCAATGCAGAAGACACAGTTTCCAATCCCTGGCCCGGGAAGATCCCACATGCCAAGAAGTAACTATGCCTGTGGATCAAAAATACTGAGCCTGTGCTCTCGAGCCCAGGAGCCACTGCTACTGAGCCCACACGCCGCAGCTACTGAAGCCCGCTCGCCTAGAACCCGCGCGCTGTAACAAGAGAGGCCACCCCAATGAGAAGCCTGCGGACTGCAGCTAGGGAAAAGCCCGTGCAAATAATGAAGACCCAGCACAGCCAAAAGAAAGAAAGAAAGAAAATTANGAACGCAGGCGGCCACTGCAAATCCAGGCTCCAGTCTCTTGCCAACGACTGGGTAGAACCCTCGGGGTCTTGCTATACTGCTGACAGATGTGACCGGCTCAGCTTGGGGCAGACCTGCGGTGGGGACTGGGTTCTCCTCTAAAGACAGCGGAGAACGCCGGGTCTGAGCACGAGAACCAGAGGCTTCAGGCGGTACGAGCTGCGATAACTCTGGCTTGCGCTTCTCCCCAGAAACGGCACTGGCCCCGAGTCCCTAGCTTCTCCCGGTGACTGCGCCGGGCCCACGGAGATCCTGCGCGAGCTCTGGCAGTGCCATCACGCCAAAGGACGCAAGCTCGGCCCCACTGGAATTCACCCGAATACAGCCGCTCATTTTTGAAATATTCTAGAAAAAAAAAAAAAAGATCCCGAATCTCTTTGTGCTAAAAAGGAGGTAACTGATGGGGTGAGCCTTTGGCGCCAGGGCAGACAAGGGAACGATGAGGGCGACTTCGGGAGAAATGCTCTCAACTAGGGGCGGCTCGAAAGTCCCTTGTCTGCAGTTTCTGGCTATACATTGGCCTCGGGTGGCTCCTGTGTTGGGAGCTACCCAGGCATTTCTGCGCCGCCGCTTTTGGGCCGCCTCCAGCCGACTGCGACTCCTTTTGTGGCCGCGGAGTCTGGCGGGCGCCTTCTTCGCCCTGTGAACTGGGGCACCAGGCCGCGGGCCGCGGGGGCGCCTCCGGGAGGGCCGGGTGGAAGGAGTTCCCTCTCGCCCCACAAGGCATCCAACAAATACCTTCTCCACCGACGAGAGGCTACCCCACCTCACGGTCTAGAGGTTGAGTGTCGCCTCTTTAAGTTTTATTTTATGTGGAGAAAATTCTGGAATTGGAATTCGTTGCTCCCATAAATTTGCTTTGAATAAACTGTATGGAGTCGCTGTGTGCGCTTCCACAGGAACCTACGGATTTCCGGGCGGCTGACTGTGCCTGGAGAGTGAGAGGAGGGGAGAGGGCGGGAGGAGCGCTTCCCCAAACACTGGGACTGATCACCGAGGCGCGGCTGAAGCCTGATTTGAGGGCAATAAGGGCTGAATCCTTTCCAGTCGGCTCCCCCATTTTCAACCAAGCCTTTCGTTCCATACCTGCCGTCCCTCGGGGCTCGATCCAGCCTCGCCAGAAGACCTGGGAGGAGCGGAATTGAACCGGATCAGGGCCCCGCGGGTCCCGAGCTAGTTCCCTTACCCAAAGCTGCAGCCAGGCCCGAGGCCTGGACAGTCGTTTGGGAAAAGCTACAATCCCAGGCGAGGCCCTCCGCTGGAGACTTTGGCCGCAGCGAAGGTCGTCAGCCAGGTCCGCTCCACGCAGCATGGTTTGTCCTCAAACAGCTTCTCCAACTCCTCTCCGCATTTCATTTGGGCTCTTCTGGACGAGTGGCCCCGGGGGTTTCTCTATCCCCAAGATAGGAGTACACGGGGCTTCCAGGCCCGGAAGTTCGGCCTAGGTAAATCCCCAAAGCAGAACCCTGTGGAATCAGACTTGAGGAGGGAGCAGTGCAAATACTCCCGCGGGAAGGGAGTGCAGAGATTACGTGAAACTTGTTATTTGACCTCAAAACTAGGCTTAGTAGACCCTTGCGTGTTAATTCTACCTCGGAGGTACTGGTGGCCCCTGAAAATTTCATGCTGCAGTTACCATGGACCTCTTAGAGGAGATAGGGAGGGATCTGCCATCCCTGTTCCGTCTACTTTTCCGAAACCTCTCGGTTCAGTGAATCAATCCTGCCTCTACCTTAAACCCGAGCCTCTTTGGTTCCACAGTGATGCCCGCCCACCGCGCCGCACGCCTGGGTGTCCAAGCCCAGAGGATCTCACTTGCACTTTCTGCCCCCACTGCTTTCCGGGTGAGGGTCGTGCCGCTATTGTCAGCAACTAGCCTTGGTGCTGCCCTCTAGGGAGGAGGGGCGACAGCGGCCTCGGCTGACCCTCGAGGGTAGGGGAGCAAGGGAAGTCTTCTGAGGCTTCGGGGGTCCCCGCCTTTTCTGCATGGGGTGGCTGGAAGGAAGTTTATTTCCGTTCTGGGGCTTCTTCCTGGCTTCTTCGGCTGCCCAGAGCCATCCTTCGCCCAAGGCTCAGATGGGAACTCTGAGGCGGTTGGTTCAGGTTCACCAGCAGCTGGCGGCGGGCCCCTGGCCCCTGACAGTAAGCTCCCTCCTCTCACTCATTCCTGGGGGCTCACTGCGCGCCGCTGGAAGACGTGTGTGTGTGTGTGTGTGTGTGTGTGTGTGACCCCATGAGCTGTAGCCCTCCAGGCTCCTCTGTCTATGGAATTCTCTAGGCAAGAATATAGGTATGTTCTTAGAGATAGCGAGAGGAAAGGGGGCGGCGAGGCCTTGCGGTTCCCACGCTCCCTGTGCGGAGTTTACTTTCGCAATCTCCGTTCCAGTCTGGCCAGCGCTTCCCTGGGTTTTCTCAGCAGAGCGCAGCTCCCCGGCCAGTGGATTTCGCGGCGCGGACTCTTCGGGTCAGCCTCGAGGGTCAAGTGTATTCGTCCGGCCTCCGCCGGGCGAGCCTGTTCGAGATCCGCCGGCAGAGGGCGTCCCGGGCAGAGGAAGCGCGGGGTTGGACGTCACTCTTGGGTTCCGCGCTCCACACTGCGGGTCTCTGTGGCGTCCTAAACCCGCCAAGTCGCACGGGTGGAGCCACAGATAGGCGCGGCTGAAGGTGGGTGGGGTGAGCGGGACAGCAGCGCCACCTGCAGCGGGACGTGCGCGGATGCAGGCCACTGGACTCCCAGGCCCGCCCTCCAGTCTGTAACCCTGCGAAAATGAGAAAATCGTGACTGTGTGCACTGTGGAGTGTACTGTGGAGAGCATACCTCAGTGCAGAGACAGGAAAGACGCGGGAGGAGTAACCCCTAATTACCCTGACCCCTCCTAGCCAAGGGGTGATTTTTCAGTCACCCCTTTCCACTTAAACATGCCATGCACAGACACAAATACCCCTCCGCTCCTCCAAAGACACCTCTTCGCACACACTTCTGTGGATACAAATACAACACCACACAATCTGCAGGCACATGTACCCCTGGCTGGAATTTTCTAGAACATTTAGTCCAAGCTCCTCCTTTTAATAGTAGGAAACTGAGGCCCAGGTGGGAAAGAGGCCAGTCCAAGGGCCTGCAGGAGTCAGGTTGACACCAGCGGCACTGTCCCTTGGCTGTGTTCTAAGCCTCAGTTTCCTCTGCTGTAAGCATTGAAATTGTACTAAGTCACTGGTTTGAGGGAACGTGTCTAGAGGGATATGTTTATGTTTGGGAAGCAGCCTGTGTGTCCATGACACACAAAGAGACACACACGAAGGAGGAGTGTGTGTCCATGCAATGAATGCCTGTAAAAATATGGCAGGGCCTGTGTGTGTTCACCCAGGAAGGGGTACATGTGTCTGCTGATTGTGTGGAGTTGCATTTGTGTCTACAGAAGTGTGTGTGAAGGGGTGTGTTTGGAGGAGTGGAGGGGTATTTGCGTTTGTGCATGGCATGAATAGGTGGAAAGGGGTGACTGTGAATATTGGCACCCTGGAAAGGAGGGAGGGTGAATGTGTGTGCACACTCATGTACGTGCACACTGCCCACT
>SJYV01017837.1:730595-798714 GCA_006410875.1 Neotragus pygmaeus
TGCTTTGGAATCTGCTTTGAGGCCCTGAACCTGCCCTATAGGAAAAATGAGTGAGGGGTGAGAAGGCTGAGGGGTCCAGGCTCCAGGGTGTGGCCCTGCCCCAATGCCCAGCACGCTCTAAGGGGCTGCAATTAAGCAACGCTTCTCCTGGGCTTGGGAGGAGGAGGAGGAGGAGGATTATGGCAAATTCATTTCTATTTTCCAGCCCACTAAGCCTGCAGCGCGACCCTGGTGTTAGCATGAGAATGGGCCGGGCTCTGTGAACCCCTCCCGACCTACTGACCCCTCCCCCCCCAAGTGAATAGCGGGACCCAAGCCTCTCCAACCAGCTCCTGCAAAGCCACGACTCCTAATCAGGGTAATTTAATATATTTTAAGCCCCCGGCGGCTTTATTTTCCCTCCTTTTCGAGTTTGTTTTAGGCATTCACAGCTCTCACCCCGTCATTAGACAGCCTTATTTGACGGATGGAAGGAGCTGCTATGAGACCACAGCCCTTTGTGTCCCCCACATAAGCTGGGCTTCCCTGTAATTAGAATGGTATTCCCAGCCATTGAGGCCTTTCATGAGACGGAACAAAAACCCGCCCGGAGATGAATATCCCTCAACTCTCAGCCTCCTGACAGGGAAAGGGGCTACGAGTTAAAGGGACTCCTTAGGGGAAGACGGTCTGGAAGGAAGGACAGCCTATGTCCTGCCAGGGTGAGGAATTTAGGGGCCATGGGGAGTGGTCATCAGACAAAGCCTCTGTGAGGTTGCCCGTAAACAGCAGTCACCCATACTTACTCTCCTACATGGTCAGCCCACCTGGGGACCTACCTAGGCTCAGCTTCTGTAGTCAGAACATCCACGTATGTCTGTGAGGCTGGGGAATATGGAACACGCTGGGGTGTGCAGGAAAAACACACAGGCATACAGAATCATTCAGACCCTGAGTGAAATATGGTTTTGCATCTAAATACGTAAACACCCCTAGTCATTCATATATAGTCTTGGGATTACATTATAAACACATATACACACATGCATACATGCATACATACACCCTCAGCTACAAAATGACAATTGTCATAAAACCAGGTTAGAAATGCTTGTAAATATACACACATACCGCATGCACTGTCACCCAGACGTAGAACCAATTTGTCTTTGTCTTTACACATTCACAATATCCACCCAGATGGGTTTGTTTGTGAACACACACACACACACACACACTCTTATACACTCATGCTGCTGTTTAGTCGCTAAGTCGTATCTGACTCTTTGTGACCCCATGGACTGTAGCCCACCAGTCTCCTCTGTCCATGGGATTTCCCAGGCAAGAATACTGGGTTGCCATTCCCTTGTGCTAGGGATCTTCCCAACCTAGGGATCAAACCCCTGTCTCTTTGACAGGCAGATTCTTTACTGCTAAGCCACCAAGGAAGCCCCTTATACACTCATACATACGTGTGTATATGCCCCTGGAGTTTTCCGGACCCCATTTTTTCTCTGGCTCTAGGGCATCAACCAGCTTGTGCACACTGTGGCGATGCCATACCCCTTCTCTCCCCAGAATATAGGCTTGGATCCTACCTAGCCTAGATGGAAATCCAAGAATGAATCTCTGTGTTCAGGTACAGACTGTCATGCACACACATGTGTGGACACATGCACTTCCTTTAGCTCACACTGATGTGAAAAATACAGGAAAATACTCCGGATCTGAAATGCCATTACAGTGTCATTTTAGCATTGCCATGCCAGTCTCTCCCAGACACTCATGACCAGACATGCAGGAGAGTTTCAAGAATAAGCCCCAACAAATTACCTGTTGTGTGTGAATTCAACTTCTGCATGGGCTGGATTCTCCTCTGGGGTTCAGGTGGCTTTTCCCATGGAAAAAGAAATCTCCCCTTTCCAGTTTTGCCCTTCTAGCTGGGCTCCAATCAGTAGCTTTTCAAAGGTCTTGGGAAAGGCTCAGTGGGTGATACTAGGTCTAGGAAGCTACAAAAGGAAGAACACAACCTACCAACCGAGCTCACAGTACAATGGTGAGTAACATACAAACCCGTCTTCAAAATACTTGAGTCTTCCCTAATGGTCCAGTGGTTAAGAATCTGCCTGCCAATACAGGGGACACCAGTTAGATCTCTAGTCCAGGAAGATCCCACATGCTGAGGGGCAGCTAAACCGGTGCACCAGCTACTGAGCCTGCACTCTAGAGCCCAGGAGCACAGCTACTGAAGCCCATGAGTCCTAGAGCCCATGCTCTGAAACAAGAGAAGCCACTGCAATGAGAAGCCCTCGCACTGAAACTGGAGAGTAGCCCCCACTTACGACAATTAGAGAAAGCCTGTGTGCAGCAAAAAAAAAAAAAAAAAAATCCAGCAGAGCCCAAAATAAAAATAAATAAATTGAAAACCTTAGAGTCTTAAAAGGGGTGTGTATGCGTGCGTGCTCAGTTGGTCAATCTTGTCTGACCATGTGACCCCATGGACTGTAGCCCACCAGGCTCTCTCTGACCATGGACTTCTCCAGACAAGAACCCTGAATGGGTTGCCATTTCCTATTCCACTTAAAAGGGGCAACCACACACAATCTTTGGGCCTGGGGCAGAGTATAGGCATGACCTGGGGCTGAGTAGAAGGCAATAAAATGAGTTTCTAGTTTCCACATTGGAATATCAGTATCAGGGACTGGAATGGCCCATTTTATGTCACGTGCCTCAGGTACAGTTGTGGCCCATTTAAGTCCCTGTGTCAGATAAATGATAGAGTCACTGGTATCCAAGGCCTCTCTCTACTCTAATGGCCTTGGGCTCTCTCACCGTGACACTCTCTCCACAGTGGGTAGTCATTCTCTAACTCAACTCTGCACAGTGTAATTTTACCGGGGCCCATTGCCAGCCCCCAGGAACAAAGGAGAGGCTCAGGAAGAGGGCGACAGGTCCACTGTGAGACAGTAACAGGTCAGTTTCCTTCATGGTTCCCGACTCATCTTGGAAATGAGGAATGGGCTACTGAATTTTATTAAGCCTCATTCTCTTCCCTTCTGGAAAGGAAGTACAATTTTGAAGGAATAAATGGGGATCTTAAAACTGCTAGTGAGTTACATGTTTTGAAAAAAAATTTTTTTTTAATTTACTTCTCCTTTGAAATGTGGGGAAACCATCTTATTTTGGTGCCACAAGGAAACACATACCCAGGAAGTGACGAAGACAACCCTTACGTCTCTCTCTAGATGAAACATTCATCTGTTTCTCTTTCTAGGAGAAATTCCCCAGGGAAATTAGGGAACAAGATGCTTTGAAGCCAATTCCAAAATTTTTTTTAAACCACAATGTCCCATATGTAATGTGTTGGCTGATGGCCTGGGCACTGGGGACAGCCTAAATTCAAAGCCATTTACCAGCTATGTGTGACCTTGAACACATGTCTTGAAGCCTGAATGTCTTCAGCTGTAAAGAGAAGATAATAATAGTGCCATCCTGCTACCGCTGTTGTGAGGGTTTAATGAACTAACACATGTGGAAGAGCCCAACAATGTCTCGCACGCAGTAAGCAGTTAGTGTTAGCCAAGGTGGTTAACCCGGCTGCTCAGCTAGTACGCAATGTGCCTTCTCTGGTAGCTCAGCAGGTAAAAAATCTGCCTGCAATGCAGGAAACCCCGGTTCAGTTCCTAGACTGGGAAGATCCCCTGGAGAAGGAAACAGCTGCCCACTCAAGCTGGTTTATCTTAGAGTGCTTCCGGTATCCTTTGGCTGCCCTGGTGGCTCAGCTGGTAAAGAACCTGCCCGCAATGCGAGAGACCTAGTTCGATCCCTGGGTTAGGAAAACCCCCTGGAGAAGGAAACAGCTACCCACTCAAGGTGGTTAATCTTAGGGTGCTCAGAACACACTTGTTGGGTAGATGAATGCATTCTTTATTTTGTTTGCATTTAGGGTAAGTTGTAGGAACGTAAGATCTTCCCAGAATCTTCTCCTGTGTAACTTTGGCGGGAGGCGGGGCTGGGGTCAGGGTTGGTAGACAACGATTGGAGGAACCCCTAGCTTACAAAAAAGAAAAAAAAGGCTTTCCAGTTTTCGCCGCCGGTGCGCGCTCAGGTCGTTACCTAGGGCGCCAGCAGGGGGAGTCCGAATCGCCTCAGCGCGGCGGGTTCCTGCAAGAATTACGCTCGACGGAGCACCCACTGCGGGCTGGGCAGCTGGCAGGGCAGCAGCTGTCGGATAGCCGGGAAATTGGGGTCTCATGGAGAGCCGGGTGGCGCTTTACTTGGAAAGAACTCTGACGTGGAGGCCAGCTTTCTTGAGGGCGAGGGTCCCGGGCTTGAGTCCTGCACCGGCTTGGGCCAGGGAAGCCCAGTGGTGGCGACCCGCGCTGGTGCTTCACCGCTGCGCCCTCAGCATCCGGCTCGGACGGAGTAAGCACCCTGTACTGCTCGCTTAAAGTCTCGGGGAGACTCTATGGCCTGGGAGGCGTGGGTGCCAGGGCCTCCTTCCGGGCATTTTGGAAGTGAAAACCGTATCCTTCCCCCAGCCCTTCACGCCACCCCTGGGCAGACCTGGGAAGGGGTAAAACCTGAGCCCCTTTGGCACCAGGCGGGGCTGCCACGTGCGATCTGGCCTTGACCGTGACACTGCGTTTCACTTCCTGCCGCGCTGTTTTCTCCGCCGCTTCCCCGCGGTGGCGGTCCGCAGCTGAGAGAAGAGCTAATTCTGGAGTCCTGGTATGTATATATGCATATCTATCTACGTAATAGTTGTTTTCAAAGGTATTTTAAAATATCAGAGCTGCTGACAATCCATCATCGCGGCTAATTAAAAACCAGTTTGAGTCTGGGCTTTGAAAATGCGGGCGTCAGACACTGAGAAACGAATGACCGGAGATGGTTTTCTTCTCTCCCCACCGCAGGAGGGTTCTCCAACCCCAGGATCTCCTGCCCCGAGGGCTGAGGATGAGAATCTGGCACCGGAATCTGAAGTAGGGGTGGGAGCGGGGGACCCATCTCGGATGCCTCTCCTCAGCTTCCTGCCCGCCCAAGGGCCCAAGGAACGAGTCAGAGCCAGCGACTCCAGCGCAGGTGTGGGCGGCCTCGCCGGCCCTAGGGGCTCCTCGCGCTTGCCTTTTGCCCCGCCCCTCCACCGACCCGTCTGGAGCCTGGCTCCTGCCCTCTCAGGGGTTCCAAGAGAACTTGAGTTGGAGTGGTGAAGCCACTCGTTTCCATTTATAAACCCTTTGGAGCCAAAACATCAGCCCCTTGCGGTGGGGGAAGAGGGGCAGAAATGTGGGTTCCTTTGGGGCTTCTGTAAATCCTGGACGCATTGCTGCATTTTTATCTAATTTAATCCTCATGCTCATCTAAGGAGTTTTTTTCTCTTCATTTAAAGATGCAGGAGCAGTCGTTCCCAAGTTCCTTTACAAGTTTCTGAAATGGGGTTCCAGAGCCCCTGGAAGTGAGGAGAGGCACTTAAGGTAACTCTGGCTCAGGGTGAATATTTCCCTTCATCTTGAGTCTTGGTCAGAGGAGCCAGAGCGGGATCCTAGACAGAGTAGGTCATCTCCAGGGCCTCACTTTTCCCATCTGTACAATAAATGTGAACGTGTCTGCCTAGTCCTCAATGGGGGTCACAGAGATCTAGAGAGATACCAGGAAATGAACTAGTTGGGGTGAGGAAAGTCTCCCTTAACTCTGAGATTCTCCTCAGGCACTTCGCTTTCTGGAGGGCACCCACTTTTAATGAGTCATTGGGGCTGTGATAAAAGGCTTACTTTATCTCAGTGACTCCTGATAGCAGCCCCCTGGGAGGAACCACATTCATCCCATTTCACAGTTGGGCAAACCGAGGCTGGGAACAGTAAAATGAAAAGGGACTTGCCCAAGGTCACCTAGTGAGTGAGCAAAAAGAGAAGGAGCTGGAGTTTGAATGAGGTCTCAGTCTGGCTACATTTTCACACCAAGGTACCTGCTCCCAGCTACCTCCCCACTTCCATATCCACCTCATTTTCTCCTGGGGGCAGGATGGTTCTGAGGTTGAGACGCTTAAGCCCTGGTCTTCTTGGAGACTGGCAAGCCTAAAGACAGCCCTCTCAAAGTGTAGGGAGGCTCCTAGAGGACTTCAGAGGGAAGTCCAGAGGGAAGGGAAGGAGAAAGGGGGAAGTGGGTAGCCAGATGACCGTGTGGACTTGGGCAGTGGCAGATAAGACTGAAGAGCCAGACTGATGCAGGATTAGCAGTGTGGGGCCATTCCAGATGCCCAGGTTGGCTCCCGCTGTAGTTTGCCAGTAAACCTAAGGCTAGAGTCTGACTCTCTGCTCCCTTATCCCTCAGGGAAGCTCAGAGATAGCTCCTCTGTGGGGACCCAAACCCCAGAGTTCATTTCAGAGAGGGAAATCTTGCAGTCCCTCTTGTCTTCCCTGATCCAGCAAGACTGTGTCTTTGTGATCCCCTGAGTCAGCACAGGAAGGTCCCTTTGGTCTGCTGACCCCAAGTCATGCACACCAACTCCATGAAAAGGAATTCTGCCAATCTCCAAATAAGAAAACCAAACCAGTTCAAGCACATTGAGAGAAACTAGATTTGGTTAGAGCCCAGCAAGGGAAAGGGCAGGAATGGGATCCCTAACTCTTGCTATTTCATCCTGGAGAAACTGCCACTGGAGAGAGAAAATCTGCACTGTGTCTGAAACAATTCAGACTGATTGTCCAACTCTCAGAGCAGCAGTTAGTTATCTGGAGCTTTGTCAGCAGCGACGTGACACAGTGGTGTAGGAGACCAGAAACTTCCTGGGGAAACACCCCAGATTAGGTTTCCAATAGCTCCTTCCCTCAAGGCAAGATTCAGCTTCATTTTAAATTCTCAAAAGTCAGGGAAATGAACTCCAAGCCTGTGCAGACACTCTAGGCAGCCGCATCCACTGGTGCCCAGAGTCCTTGAGTAGTGGACTCATTGGCCCTTGCAGCAGCGTTGTGATGTGGAGTGACGGTGTTATCACCTCCATTTTAGAGTGTAGCAAACAGAGGTTTCCAAAGGAATGATGTTCACCTAAGCCCAGTTCAGGGCCACTTCTCCTAGCTACCGGCCTCAACTTAGGGTGCTGGGAGAGGGCTGAACCCCGAGGATACCAGTTCTAAGATGGGGCAGGAGCTGTCCACCCAGTGGTGCTGAAACACAGACCGCCTCTGCTGGGTTCACCACACCCTGGTTCATTGAACTGGTTCAGCCACACCCTGGCCGCCTTCCAGTCTCTGAGACTGGCTGCTCCCTAGGGAATTGAGGTGGGGGATTCTTCATGTAAGGAAGGTAACGCACACCATTATCATCTTGCCACCAAACCTCAATAGCTACCTAACGGATCTCACTGCTTCCAGTTTTGCCCCCTTGATTCATTCCCCACTCAGTACCTAGGGAAGTTTTTTTTAAGAGGCAGATCCCATCATATTTAAAACCTTCCAATGGTCTCCCATATAGTTCAGAGTAAAACTTAAATATTCTTGCCACAGCCAAGAGACCTCTCCTTTCTTTCAATATTCTAGCCCCTGCCTACTTTTCCCACCTTAAATACCTATGAGGATAGTGGAGATAGGTGAGAATTAGCTTATTGCTCATTTATTTTGAAGACAAAACTGCTATGATTTGCTGAGGGACTAGAAGTGGTGTGTGAAAGAAATAGTGGAATCAAGGATGATCACAGGGATTTTATCTGATCTCCTAAAAGGATAAGGCTTCTATTTCCTGAACTGAGATGACAGAAGGAGGAGCAGAACCTGGGGGATGAGGATATCAGCTTGAGATCAAACCAGTAAAGCCTAAAGGAAATCAGCCCTCAATGTTCATTGGAAGGACTGATGCTGAAACTCCAATACTCTGGCCACCTGATACAAAGAGCCACTCATTGGGAAAGGTCCTAATGCTAGGAAAGATTGAAGGCAAAAGGAGAAGGGGGTGGCAGAGGATGAGATGGTTAGATAACATCACCGACTCGATGGATGGGAATTTGAGCAAACTCTGGGAGATACTGGAGGACAGAGGAGCCTGGCATGCTGCAGTCCATGGGGTCGCAAAAAGCTGAACACAACTGAGTGACTGAACAACAACATATCAGCTTGGGAGTTCCCTGGTGGTCCAGTGGTTAGGATTCCATGCTTTCACTGCCAGGGGCCTGGGTTCAGTCCCTGGTCAGTGAACTAAGATTCCACAACCCACAAGCGGTGTCACTGGAAAAAAAAAAAAAGATAGCTTGACTTTGGACATGTTAAGTCTCAGAGGCCTATCAGATAGTTGGGTGGAGGAAAGTTCCCATAGGCAACTAGACTTATAGGCATGGCATTCAGGGGAGAGGTCCAGGCTGGAATTTTAAATCTGGAAGTTGTTACCTTATAGGTCTTATTTAAAACTACAAGGCAAGATGAGACTACTAGGGAGTGAGTGTAGAAAGAAAAAAAATTGTTCTAGGAGCTGAACACTGGGATACTTTGAGAGGAGGAAGATGAGAATCAATAAAAGAAACCAAAAGGGAGAGCCTTTGAGTAGGAGGAGAACAAGAAAGTGGTATCCTTGAGGTCTGGGGAATAATACCTTAAGAAGGAAACAGAGATTGAAGTGTCTATATACTGACAGGCCAGGTACAATGACTGAGAACTGACCCTTGGATATATCCCCAAAGAGATCCTTTTTGAGAAATGGGGGTCTAAGTCAGTGAGCAGAGAGAAGACCAGGAGGGTAAGAGGAAATGGTAGCTGGCACTGACATGGCCAGACAGGCTAAGGAGGAGGGAAATGGAGCTGGCAGGGAGGCCAAAGGGAAGGATCCCCAAGAGGTGGTAAAACCCTGGGCTAATCAGCCAGGTGAGTGTCCCATTGGCAGACCATGCCCTCACCTTCTATACGCCTCTAAAATTCGCTCAGAACCTGTCTAAACCTTAGGAAGACATTCAGGGCACACATGTTTGGGGGAGTTTTCATTTCCCTCTTCTTTTTTATTTGAAGTCAAGATCCTAGCTGATGAAATGGTTTGACATCCAACCTTCTGGGCTCAGAGCTTCACAGCCCTTTAACCTCATAAAGACCAGATTGGGATGGGCACTGGGAGCATCAGGGCATATTTTTTCTTCTCTCCAACCTGTGAATCTGAGTCTGAGTGGCCTTGGACCACATACCCTTTGGCAGGCCTCATGCCCAGAACTGAGGCTCTCTGAGCCATCTTTCTTGTTTAGCCTCCCTTCAGGAGGCAGTATACATCTCTTTTTGCCTTATTTTTCAAGTTGGGAAAGAAATAATGCCCCCAGATGTGGTCAGGCTTTGTTTGGTCTCTTATTTAGGCAGATGGTAGCAGGTGTTTCTCTCTGGGACCCTGGGCTCAGTGAGAGTCCCCAGAACTTAGGATTGCAGTGATCCCTGAGCAGCCTTGATGAGCAGCCCTGAGAAGCAGAGGGGGCCTCTCTCACTCAGAGCTCATTTTTGGAATGATAGCTGTGACGGTCTAGTGACGGCATGTGATGCCCTAAGTCTCAAGTACCAAAGATGGAGACAAGGACCAACCTCATGCTCTTGGTACCCAGGTGCAGAAGTGGGGCAGATGAATTCAAGTGGGCTCCCTTGGGTGCTCCTTGGCCTCCATAGCCTCTCCTGAGTGGCTCTGTGTCCCCTCCCGAAGTCACAGGAGAACTGCAGAGCCAGACCAAGTGCAGGTTCCAAGCCCCATGGGGTGTGTGTGTGTGTGTGTCTGTGTGTGTGTGTGTCTTTCTGGGGCTGCCAACGTTGCAACTGAGAGACTGCCCATTTAGCTCCTTTATGAACCACACCTCCTGGCACAATGCCCCCAAGACTTCCCCCTTGTCCCATAAAACACCCAAATGCAGGCTAAACCTAGTAATACAAGTGTGGTATGGGCACCGATGGTATGCCTCTGTGTGTGACCTTGGGCATGTTACTGCCTGTCTTCAGGTCTCAGTTTTTCCTTTTTTTTTTTTTTTTTAATTTAGCTGCACTGAGTCTTAGTTATTGCATGTGGGATCTAGTTCCTTGACCAGGGATCAAACCCTGTCCCCCAGTCTAGGGAGCATAGAGTCTTAGCCATTGGACCACCAAGGAAGTCCTGGGTCTCAGTTTTCTCATCGGTCAAATGAGGGCAGAAGAACTAATTAGAACCCATAACATTTTCCCATCTCACAGACTCAAGGGTAGCCCCAGCTTGCCACCTGCTGCACATGTAAAGCTGCTGTACCTCCAGGTCAGGCCCCACGTTAGCCCCGGACAGCAGACTTCCTTTTCCTTCTCCAGCCTGTGTCTGAAGGCACAGCCTTTCCTATCTGTCCTGCTCACCCCTTTCTCTCTGACCCTGGAAATCTCTAGAGAGGGGGTAATCATCTAACTGAATGAAGATGAGAGAAAATGGCATTCCAAGCCTGGGCACAGGGGTAGAATCATGGACGCACGGCTGATTTAGAGGCCAATGGTAGCCTAGAGTAGCCTAGAGTAGCTAGGATGAAGGGTCAGTGGGAAGTAATGAATTTGGATCCAGCAGGACTGTACAACCCATGGTCGTACATTTGGAGTTCATGTTAAAGACAGCAGGGAGACACTGTCTTTAGCATTTAGACATGGTCAGAAATTTTAGTTTAGAAATATTACTTGGGGTGGTGTGAAGAACTTGAAGGTTTGTGGCAAAGCCTGGGTTGTCTCCATTTCCCCCTGCACACCCAAAAGGAAGACTGCATTTTCAGCCTGTCTTGGGGTTAGGTATGAGCATGTGATTGCATTTTGGCCAATTGGATGTAAGCAGAAGTATCCTGTGCATGGTCCAGAGAGTGTTCCTGGTGGGAGGGAAAGTGCCTGTTAACCTCTACAGCTTCCTTCTGGCTGGAACGTGCCTCAGTGGATGCGTCTCTGGACGTGTTCTGGTTAGGCTGGCGGAAGCATGTTTAGGGGCAAGGCCAGGGCAAGATGATGGCTCTCATCTTTGGTCCACAGCTATACTGTGCTCTTCCAGTGTGTTCTCCCATAGCTGCCTGGGCCTTCCACTCACCCACCGTAAAATGGGTGACTACGGCGTCATCTCCACGGCTTCCTTTTCCCCCATGTTCCCGACTGTTAGCCCTATCCTGGAGGAGGTCTTTCTCAGGGCCATCACCACATTTGGACAGCTGAGACCACTTAATTCACTTAGTGAAACAGTAACAGCTAATTTTCACTGAACGCTTACTCTGGGCAGGCACTGGGCTCGGGGCTTCGCACAGATTATCACCTTTATTATTTCTTGACCTTTGTGGGATCTTGATTCTGAAATCACACCAGGGTAAAGACAACAGGAAGGTTATGATGGAGTCGGGAGTCATTACTGAACAGAAATGATGAAGCTGTTCAGGCTGCAACCCCCTGACCCACTTGAATCCCCCTTCCTCTTCTAGATGAGGGATCAAGCTCAGAGATGTGAACCCAGTGGCTAAAGATCACACCTCTGCAAAGCAGTAGTCAGGAAACCTCAGATATTTATTGTGCTCAAGAGAAGCAGGTGATCCTGTGAACTTCATCTCCAGTGAGGGGATTCCAAGGGTGGCTCTAGAGTCTGTGTTTACATCTCAGCTCTGCCACTTACTGGCTGAGTCTCTCTGTGCCTCAGTTTCCATGTCTGGAAAAAAGTGGGTGGTCATACTGCAATCCTCATAGGATTACTCTGAAGAGATAATGCAGGGCTTCCCTGATGGTCCAGTGGTTAAGAATCTGCCTGCAGTGCAGAGGACACAGGTTCAATCCCTGGTCTGGGAAGATCTCACATACCATGGAGCAACTGAGCCCGTGCGCCACCACTACTGAAGCCCGCGCATCCAGAGCCCATGCTCCACAAGAGACGCCACAGCAATGAGAAGCCCACGCACCGCAGGGAAGTGTACCCCCCCACCACCACCACAACTAGAGAAAGCCCATGCACTGCAAGGAAGACCCAGAACAGCCAAAAATAAATAAGCAAATCTTTCAGAAGAGAGATAATGCAAATTATCTCAGCATTGTAGCTCTTATCATTTCTATGACGATTATTATTACTATCATGGATCTCAGCCCCTCCCCGACCTTGCCAGGTAGAGTCAGGAAACGACAGGAAAGCCAGGGCTGAGAATTTTCTGCCCCATCACCTGTGCCGGGGGCCAAAGGGCAGAGGAAGGCCCGCGTGGCTGCCTGGGCCGGTGGGCAGTTTACCGGAGGAGTTCATTTGGTGACTCTCACTCGGAGTTAATTAACGACGGCCACTAGGGGTCATCGCCATGGTGACAATTAGGCCTGGAAGGAGCCTCATTAAAGTGCGGTTCTAACAGGGCCTGTTGTTTTTAACACGAGATCTCGTGAAGGCAGAGTCTTCAGGCTGCTTCCCCTTATGCCTTTCTGTGTTTCAGATCCATTTCTGGAGAATCTCAGAACGAACAAGACAGAATTCTTGGGTTCAGTCCCTCGAGAAAATCAACAGGTTTCTTTCCCCTGGTTCTGCTCTGCATCTGAAGAAAGTCTGGGTGGCTGAGGTTCAAGGATGGAGGGGAGGGTAGAGACAATGAGGCCTGAGCAGGAGGTGAAGAAGGAGGATTTTATTTAAAATGGAGCTGGAACCCTTTCCAGGAACTTAGAAAAGTGAGGGAGGTTGGTGTGGATGGGAACAATGGTGGAGGAACTCCAAGCCTGTTTCTCCACAGTTGAGAAAGGGAGGGAAGGAAGAAAGACTTCACTTTAAAAAAATTATATTATTGTTATTTTAAAAAATATTTCTTTATTTTTGTGGTTATGCTGGGTCTTAGTTGCGGCACATGGAGTCTTTTAGTTTCAGCATGAGGAGTCTTCAGTTGGGGCATGTGAAAACAAACCCTTAGTAGTGGCATGTGGGGTCTTCCATCTTCCTTGCAGCACGTGGGATCTAGTTTCCTGACTAGGCATGGACCCTGAGCCCCCTTCTTTGCGGGCTTGGAGCCTTAGCCACTGGACCACCAGCGAAGTCCCAGGCAGGCCTCACTTAAATCTGAGCACTTTAGAAATGTATGTATTTTTTCTTATTTCCATAATAACATATATGCTTGGGGCTTCCCAGGTGGTACTAGTGGTAAAGAACTCGCCCGCCAATTCAGGAGACATAAGAGACGTGGGTTCAATCCGTGGATGGAGAACATCCCCTGGAGGAGGGCATGGTAACCCACTCTAGTATTCTTGCTTAGACAATCCCCATGGACAGAGGAGCCAGGCAGGCTACAGTCCACATAGAATCAGTCATGACTGAAGTGATTTAGCAGCATATACGCTTATTGAAGAGACTCTGATGCTGGGAGGGATTGGTGGCAGGAGGAAAAGGGGATGACAGAGGATGAGATGGCTGGGTGGCATCACCGACTCGATGGACGTGAGTTTGAGTGAGCTCCAGGAGATGGTGATGGACAGGGAGGCCTGGCGTGCTGCGATTCATGGGGTCGCAAAGAGTCGGACATGACTGAGTGACTGAACTGACTGAACTGATGCTTACTGAGAAACACTGGAACTTTCAGAAAAGCACAAAAAAGAAAATATCCCCTGTGGTCCTGCCCACAGACTTAATAACTGTTAATGGTTTCGATAAGATGAGCTGAGCAGAGGCAACAGGGAGCTGAACCGAGGGAAGCAGGAGAGGGAGGTACATTTTCATATTCATCTCTTTTTCTACTGTTTGAATTTTTATCAGGAGAATGTCAAATAAAACTAAGTTAAAATAGCACACAGTGCAACACTTCGCTGTACATTGAGATACAGTGTACATTTTTCTCTACAAAAATAGGGGTCATAGTGTACCTATGATTTTGAAATCTAAATTTATCACTTCGGATAACAAGGTATCTTGGATGTTTATCTAGGATGTTTTGTTTTCTTCCTGATTTTTCTTAAAGCACATTGTAAAATATACCATCTGTACAAAGGGTAGACAGAAAAGGTGAGTTTCCTACCTGGTTCCCCAACCCTTGGCTCCCCACCCCAGTGGCAACTATTGACACCAGTTTCCTTTGTATCTGTTCACAGACATTCTAGGGCTTCCCTGGTGGCTCAGATGGTAAAGAATCCACCTGTAATACAGGAGACCTGGGTTCAGTCCCTGGATGAGGAAGATCCCCCGGAGAAGGAAAAGACAACCAACTCCAGTGTTCTTACCTGGAGAATTCCATGGACAGAGCAGCCTGGCAGGCTACAATCCGTGGGGCCACAAAGAGTCAGACACCACTGAGCGACTAACAGTTTTGTGCAGGGCATCATTTCGGTCAAGGGGAGGCCATCGAGGACTGGGAGGCCAAGGAGCCAAGGTCCGTCCCAGTGCTGCAGCTAACTGCATACCCTGGAGGTATGGAATGGAGGCAGGTCCCACAAGGCTCCCATTGGGCATCCCTTCCCCCCACTTATCAAGCCTATTAACATGCACTTACATTGAACATAATTTACTTTATGAGTAAATTGGCTGGTTGGCACTAGTTCCATTCTACAGACACCTAAACATTTGTTCATTTGGATGTTGTAGTTTTCTTTTAAAAAGCAATACTTTGGGGGTTATCCTGCTGGTCCTCTGGTTAAGACTTCACCTTCCAGTGCAGGGCGTATGAGTTCAATCCCTGGTCAGGAGGCTAAGATCCAATAAGATTCGTGGTCAGAAAACCAAAACATAAAAAAAAAAAAAACAACAAAAAAAACCGAAGCCATATTATAACATGTTCAATAAAGACTTCAAAAAAAGCAGTATATTCTTCTTTTCATGCCCCCCCTATTTTTGTAGCTACATAAAAGCTGATAAACAACTCTGTGCCTGTTGCCAAGCTGGAGCCCCCAGCCTTGCGCTCACTCCCACCCGCAGCTGGGCCCAGGCCTCCTCCATCTCATCAGGTCCAGTGCGCAGTCTTCTGCCATTTTCTCTGCCTCCAGTCTCTGTCTCTGTAACTTGTCTTACTCAACATAGCCAAAGTGATCTTTTAACAATTTAATTAATTAATTTTGGTTGTGCTGGGTCTTCACTGTTGTTCGAGTTTTTCTCCAGTTGTGGCGAGCAGGGGCCAACTCTCTAGTTGTGGTGGTGCTGCTGCTAAGTTGCTTCAGTCGTGTCCGACTCTGTGTGACCCCAGAGACGGCAGCCCACCAGGCTCCCCTGTCCCTGGGATTCTCCAGGCAAGAACACTGGAGTGAATTGCCACTTCCTTCTCCAGTGCATGAAAGTGAAAAGTGAAAGTGAAGTCGTTCAGTCGTGTCCCACTCTGCGACCCCGTGGACTGCAGCCCACCAGGCTCCTCCGCCCGTGGGATTCTCCGGGCACGAGCACTGGAGTGGGCTGCCATCGCCTTCCCCGAGTTGCGGTGCTAGGGCTTCTCATTGCGGTGGCTTCTCTTATTGCCGGGCATGGACTCTAGGCAACTACTGCAGCCCAGGAGCTTCAGTATTTGCAGTTCCTGGGCTCCAGAGCACTGGCTCAATAGCTGTGGTGCACAGGCTTAGTTGCTCCAAGGTATGTGGGATCTTCCCAGACCAGGGATTAAACCTGGGTCTCCTTCACTGGCAAGTGGATTCTTCACTGCTGAGCCACCAGGGAAGCCCCATGATCTGTTTTTAATTATAAAGATTTTACAATCTTCAATTTAATAATTTTTATTTTTCAGAAAAGTGATTCATTCACATGGCTCAAAATTCAATACTAATACACACAGAGATTTCCATCCCACCCCTGTGCCCAGCCCCCAGTCTTACTCCCAGAAGAAATGAATGTCTATCATTGTGTATCTTTTGGATAAATTCTGTGAATACTCAGGAGTGTATGTGTGCCTATTCATTATATTTGCAGCCACTTCTTTTCTTAAAAAAAAAAAAAANTCTAACTGTTGCTTCCTGACCTGCATACAGATTTCTCTAGAGACAGGTCAGGTGGTCTGGTATTCCCATCTCAATTCAGAAGTGCTGGTGACAGCGGTAGCATCTGCCGCACTAAGCATGGCTGAGAGCTAGCCCGTGTCCAAGGCCAGGGGCAGCGGTGGAGAGGAGATACCCAGCGTCCGAGGCCAGGGGCATCCACCGGGAGTAGCCACCAAGCGTCCAAGGTCAAGGGATGAGATATGATAGACAGAGTGCCTGAATAAGAGGTAGTGACCAAAACCATTCCAAAGAAAAAGAAATGCAAGAAGGCAAAGTGGTTGTCTGAGAAGGCTTTACAAATAGGTGAGGAAATATGAGAAGAGTAAGGCAAGAGAGAAAGGGAATGCTATACCTAACTGAAGGCAGAGTTCCAGAGAACAGCAGGGGAGATAAGAAAGCCTTTTAAAATGAAGAGTGCAAAGTAATAGAGGAAAACAATAGAATGAGAAAGAATAGAGATGTCTTTGAGATAATTGGAGATATCCAGGGGACTATCCATGCAAGGATGGGCAGGATAAAGGGCAGAAACAACAAGGCCCTAACAGAAGCAGAAGAGATTAAGAAAAACTGACAAGAATATACATAAAAACTATACACACACAAAAAAAGCCTTAATGATACAAATAACCACGATGGTGTGATCGATTACTCACTTAGAGTCAGACCTTCTGGAATGTGAAGTCAACTGGCCCTGCTGCTGCTGCTAAGTCGCTTCAGTTGTGTCCGACTCTGCGACCCCATAGACAGCAGCCCACCAGGCTCCTCTGTCCCTGGAATTCTCCAGGCAAGAACACTGGAGTGGGTTGCCATTTCCTTCTCCAATGCATGAAAGCAAAAAGTGAAAGTGAAGTCGCTCAGTCGTGTCTGACTCTTTGCGACCCCATGGACTGCAGCCTACCAGGCTCCTCTGCCCATGGGGTTTTCCAGGCAAGAGTACTGGAGTGGGTTGCCATTTCCGTCTCCAAGTGGGCCCTAGCAAGCATTATTACAAACAAAGGTAGTGATGGTGACCAAATCCTAAAAGATAATG
The DNA here is from genome assembly GCA_006410875.1 of Neotragus pygmaeus. Taxonomy (NCBI): domain Eukaryota; kingdom Metazoa; phylum Chordata; class Mammalia; order Artiodactyla; family Bovidae; genus Neotragus; species Neotragus pygmaeus. The sequence goes on from SJYV01017837.1 coordinate 747,492, forward strand.
CTGTTAAAACACTGCACTAATATGTCAGTAAATGTGGAAACATCAGCAGTGGCCACAGCACTGGGAAAGGTCATTTAATCACAAAGAAGGGTGATGCCAAATCACGTTTCTACTACCTTACAATTGCTCTCATTTCACATGTTAGCAGGTTAGGTTTTTTTTTTTTTTTTTTANCAAAGCTGATGACATGTCTTCCATCCACTAAAAAGCAGGTGGCTCTGAACTTCCCTGATGGTCCAAATGGCTACGAATCAGCCCTGCAAGGCAGGGACGCGAGTTTGATCCCTGGGTGGGGAACTAAGATCTCACCTGCCATGGAGCAGCTAAACCCTTGCGCTGTAACTACTGGACCTGTGCGCCGCAGCTAGAGTCCGTGCACCTCAACAAAAGACAGAGACTAGAAAGACGGTACCGAAGACCCTATGTGCAGGGCAGCGATAGAGACGCAGCCACAGAGAAAGACTTGTGGACACCACGAGGGGGAGGCTAGGATGGAGCAAGTGGAGCTGGTAGCGGGGAAATGTGTGTACTGCCGCGTGTAAAATAGATAGGCAAGAGGAATTTGCTGAATGACGCAGGGAGCTCAAACGGTTGCTCTGTGACAACCTAGAGGGATGGCATGGGTGGGAGGGAGGCTCAAGCGGGAGGGGACATATGTATACCCATGGCTGATCCTTGTTGTTGCACAACAGAAGCCAACACAACATTGTAAAGCAATTATCCTCCAATTAAAAGTAAAAAATTTTTTAAAGGCCAGGTGAATACTGTAGAAGGAACCCTATGACTTTCACCCAGATATACAACATTGTTACTAAGATCATTGGAAGCCTTAGTCTGAGCACTACTTTTGCTGGTTTTTTTTTTTTAAACTGGTCCATGTCCTTTTTTTTTTTTTTCATTCTAAAAAACTTTATTTGTATATCACATTATGCAAAGTTTTTTTTTTTTTTTTGGTAAGGCTGTCTTTTTATTTTTTTTTATTTTTATTTTACTTTATTTACTTTTATTACAATCCTGTTCTGTGTTCCAGAATGAATGGCTATTTAACATACAACCCAAAGCACTCTGAAAACGGATCCCAACTTTCCATGTGTTTCTCAGTATATTGAATCAAAAGGAAAAGAAAAAACTTCAAAAAAATTGGATACACCTTTTTTAGAACTCATAACCATTCCACATTCAAACAGGGCCTAAGAAATATTAGCTGCCATTTATAGAGCATATTCTATGTATTGGGGCCTGATACCCATCATCTCACATAATGCACGTTACATCCTACAAGCAGTATTTCTGTTTAGAGATGGGTTATGAAGCCCACTGAGATCACAAAGCCAGAGCTGCAGAGCCTGGGCATCCTGCATCTTGAATCCGCCCACTTGCGAGGTGCTTCCCATGGTCCCAGAACCCCAGTGTGATACTCCTATGTGAGAACTCAGTTGGCTAAGGACATGGCTCTTGCAGATACGACTGATGAGGGGGGAGGATGGCTCAGAAGAGGGGCTATCTCTAAGCCTCCTGTTTGCAAACCAGCATCCCCTCGGGGGGTCCATCCCTCATCAGTGGCCTAAAGGCCTTTCTGAAGCCCACCCTCAATCCTCATCAGTCACCAGTTCCGGTCAGTGTCCTAGATAAGATAAGAAGGCAGAGTTTCAGCTCCCCCACCCACTCCTGGTGGGGACTCTTCTGGTACTTTCCAGGCTCCCTGGCAAAGAGTGTGGGGGGGTGTTCCTCCCAGCACAGCTGNACTTATTGTGAATTCTATGTTTATTTCTATATGGCCACACTTTTCTAGATTGTTAATAATGCCTCCTAAATTAAAATATGGGCTACAGTTATTGTCAAGTCAGATTTTCTACTGGCTTTGGACAAAGGTTTGGTCATGGGAACCGTAATGGCACAAATGTTGAGAAACATACTTTTTATAAGAAAACAAATGCTTTCAGTGATCAAATAGGGCTTTTGAGTGCTTTTCTTATTGAATGATACAGAATTAAGTCAAGCAAATTAAAGACTTAAAATGCTTTTAAAGAGAAAAGCTCACAAATAAATGTGTTATTCCAAGGCACATATCAGAAAAGTGTTTAAAATTGACAGATGAGAGGAAAAATAGCTACCATTAACTCTATACAAGCTACTGAAAAATAGAACTGTGTCTATGACCTAGAACTTTCATGAAGAATTAATTATGATCATTATTTTTTAAGTAATAGAGACAGATAATGTGAGCAGTACCAAAATTCTCCAAAACAAGGCTCTATACAAATGCCAAGGGAATTGATGGATTTGCTGCTATTGTTCAGTTTCTAAGTAGTGCCTGACTTTTTGTGAACCTATGGACTGCAGCACTCCAGGCTCCTCTGTCCTCCACTGTCTTCCAGAGTTTACTCAAATTCACATCCAGCAAGTCAGTGAAGGNTGCCAAGGGAATTGATGGATTTGCTGCTATTGTTCAGTTTCTAAGTAGTGCCTGACTTTTTGTGAACCTATGGACTGCAGCACTCCAGGCTCCTCTGTCCTCCACTGTCTTCCAGAGTTTACTCAAATTCACATCCAGCAAGTCAGTGAAGGTATCCGATCATCTCATCCTCTGCTGCCCCTCATCTTTTGCCTTCAATCTTTCCCACCATAAAGGCCTTTTTCAATGAGTCAGCTTTTCACATCTGGTGGCCAAAGTATTAGAACTTTATCTTCAGCATTAGTTCTTCCACTGAATCATCAGGGTTGATTTCCTTTAGGACTGACTGGTTTGATCTTGCTGTCCAAGGACTCTCAGGAGTCTCCTCCAGCACCACAATTTGAAAGCATCAGTCTTGTGGTGCTCAGCCTTCTTTATGGTCTGACTCTTACATTCATACATGACTACTGGAAAAACCATAGCCTTGAATATACAAATCTTTGTCGGCAAAGTGATGTCTGTGGTTTTTATAGACTTATGAATATATTTTAACTAATTATTGGATTATTTATCTCTTACTCTTAAAATTAGATTTTACAGAAACTGCTTCAAGAAAACTTGTCTTATAGAGTGAAGAATGATTATTAAATGATTTAATAACTTCACATTTTAACATGAAGTTTTCTATCAAACACATTAAAAACTCATAATAGACTTAGCCCTGAGAGAAATGTAGGTAAAAATGGAAAGTGCATGTGAGCAGAATCTTTTGTTTTAATTAAAAAGTGAGATGTAGCATTAAATTCTTCACACCTGTAATTTTGGGGGTATTTTCTACATGGTTTCACTACATCTCAGGCATCCTACATTAATGAACCCAAACTCTACCCAAACTCTACTAATAAGAAGAGTATTTCTCTTTAAAATTAAAATCGGCTAAATTATTTTCTGCAAAGAAAATATATATTCTGGCCTAAAATATGTTTTCATTTCAAGTATTATGACTTCCCTGGTGGCTCAAATTGTAAAGAATCTGCCCGTAATGTGGGAGAATAGGGTTCAGTCCCTGGGTTGAGAAGATCCTACAGAGAAGGGAATGACAGCCCATTCCAGGATTCCTGCCTGGAGAATTCCATGGACAGAAGAGCCTGGCGGGCTGTTCCACTGGCTCACAAAGAGCCCATAGGGTAACAAAGTCAGACACCACNGGGGGGTGTTCCTCCCAGCACAGCTGCCCAGGCTGCAAGGGGGCTGGGGCCCAGCTGGCCCCCGGGGTGGGGTGGTGGGATCGGGGGAGGATGCCTGGGTGGGCGGCAAGTGAGAGCTGGCTTCCTGGGGCCTCCCCGGGTGCTGAGCAGCGTGGCCACTTCCGAAGGCCCCTTTGTTTGCCCCTTTATCCAGAAGAGTGGCTGCGATTGTATAGGGTACAAAGCCCCTCTGGGCCCTGACTTCCCACCCCTGCCTGTAGCCCAGCAGGAAGAGGGTTTCCCAGGCTCTCGTGAGTCAGCCGGAGACCCAGACCTTCTATTTCTGGGTCCAAGACCTGTTCATTCATCTAGCCTTCATCAGCTCCCTGCCGCCCCAACCCCGAGTCCCCTCCATTCACACCGGCCAGGGGCTTCCTGCTCCTCCAGGGCTCATATCTGGACACACAGCATAACCAGCTCCTGCACTAAACGTTGCGGGAGATTCCAGGAAGATGCTTCTTTCTCCGTTCCCCTGCTGCAAAGCATTTTTGGAGGTTTGTTGAGATGCAGGCAGTCAAGGATGCACCAGGTGTGGGCCTCCCTGGAGGGGCAGCTGGAAAGTGGGGTGGGGTAGGGAAGTGGGCAGAGCACCTGTCTGTGGGGCCCTGCACCCACCATGAACACACGCGCGGCTGCCCTGGGCCAGAGGAGGAACAGAGTGAAGAAAGGAAGAGGACGGCAGGAGATCGTGACCTCAGCCTCCACCCCCTGCTTGGCCCTTTAAGCACTGGTAGACTGAGCCTGGCCCCACAGTATGGCGTTCAGTGCTCCCAGTGGTACTCTTTCCTGCAGACAACTAAGCCTGCGAGAAGGAAGGGACTTTCTCAAGGACTCACAGCTCAGAAGTGGCATTTAAGGCCATGGGTCTCTCATCCTTAAACTGTTAGTCACCCAGTGATGTCCAACTCTTTGTGACCCCTTGAACTCTAGCCCACCAGGCTCCTCTGTCCATGGGATTCTCCAGGCAAGAATACTGGAGTGGGTAGCCTATCACTTCTCCAGGGGATCTTCCTGACCCAGGGATACAAATGGGGTCACCTGCCTTGCAGGAAGATTCTTTACCATCTGAGTTTAATCATAATTCAGGAAAGTGAGCAGGAATGCCAAGCAGGTGAGGAAGTACATGACCGTGGCCAAAGAGCCTGGTCTAGGACTGGCTGCTTTGCCCCCTTTCTGCCCAGACTGCCCAGTCTCAGCTATCCCCTGGGAGTGGCCACCTTTGCCTAGTGGGAAGGTTCTGACCCTTCTAGGAAAGAGTCAGAAAAGCTCTTTACCCTTGTTCGATCTGTTGTCTTTTGGCCTGCCCCCTGGCCTCCAAAGAAAGGATGGGGACCACCCTGGGCACATGTGCACATCCTAAGCGCACTCAGGAGGAAATAACAGCTTGCATGTGGGCCAGTGGCTCTCAGTGCACTCGCTCAGTCGTGTCTGACTCTTTGCGACCCCATGGACTGCAGCAAACCAGGCTGCCCTGTCCATCACCAACTCCCAGAGCTTGCCGAAACTCATGTCCTTCAAGTCGGTGATGCCATCCGACCATCTCATCTCACCTGCTTTCCTCTAGGCCAGGGTAGGCAGTGACTTAAGGTTTATTACTGGAATCCAGAAAGGCCTCCCCAGCCCCAGGAACCAGACTGTGGACATCAGCCTCTAGGATGAACCCGCCCTGCCCCACCTCCCACAAGCTGGAAACGTTCAGGTATCCTGGGAACTAACTCACTCTTGGTCTCCTCTGAGGAGAAGGGAGCAGCCCGGCTGAAACGTCCTTCTCATTCCCCTGCCCCTGCCCCTCCCTCCTCCTGCCCCTCCCTCCTCCTTCCTCTGCCCTCCTTCCGCTCTCCCATCTTTCTTTCCCCCTGCTTCTCATGCCTTTCTTCATCTCCCTTTCCTTTCCCCCTTCTCATCCTCTCTTCCTCATCCCCTCTCTCCCACTCTTTTCCTCTCCTCCACTCTCTCCTCCCACCTCCAAATCTCCCCAGGGACCCAGGACTTGAAGCTCATGAATGATGCAGTCAGCACAGCCTCCCCCCTCATGAATCCAGAATGCCCACAAACTGTAAAGGTCATACCAGAAGGAGACCTTGGGTTTCTTCTCCTCCAAGCCTCTCATTTTATGGACGGCCCAGAGAGGGAAAGCAATTTGCCCAAAGTCACAAAGCCCAGTGCACGAAAGTATTACGTGGCTCCACTTGTCCATGGGAATAAGAAGAGTCATCCTGGGACTTCCTTGGTGGCACAGTGGATAAGAATCTGCCTGCCAATGCAGGGGACACGGGTTCGATCTCTAATGTGGGAAGATTCCATGTGCCTCGGGCAACCAAGCCCGTGAGCCACAACTACTGAGCCAGAGTGCTGCAACTCCTGAAGCCCGTGCACCAAAACCTGTGCTCAGGAGAAGCCACCACAATGAGAGGCCTGCACACCGTAACTGGAGAGTAGCCCCCTCTCTCCGTAACGAGAGAAAGCCCGAGGGCAGCAATAAAGACCTAGCACAACCAAAAATATATAAATAACTTAAAAAGAAAAAGAATCATGGTGCCGTTTATTGAGCACCTATGAAATACTAGTTCTATTGCATGATAGCAACCCTTTAGAATAGATATCACTATTTCCTTTTAATATTTTGCACCAGGGAATTGAGAAGAATTACTTGTCCAAGGTCACACAGCTAGGAAGTGGAAGAGCAGAGAGTCAAGCCAGGTCTGCTCAAGCTCTGACCATCCATGAGGTCTGCTAGGATCACCTGCTCCAGCTCTCTCCTGCTCTGGACTCTTTGGTCACTGACACTCCCAGAGATTGTTGAGGCCAAGCAGGGGCCCCTGTGTAACGACAGACCTCCCTCTGCCAGCCCAGTCCTGTGGCTCCATCACACACCTGGCCCCTCTCTGGGGTCCTGCCATCAGTTTAGCCCAAGGACTCTGTCCTGCCTGCCTGCCTGCTGCTGCTGCTAAGTCGCTTCAGTTGAGTCCGACTCTGTGCGATCCCATAGACGGCAGGCCACCAGGCTCCCCCATCCTTGGGATTCTGCAGGCAAGAATACTGGAGTGGGTTGCCATTTCCTTCTCCAATGCATGAAAGTGAAAAGTGAAAGTGAAGTCACTCAGTCGTGCCCGACTCTTAGCGACCCCATGGACTGCAGCCCACCAGGCTCCTCCATCCATGGAATTTTCCAGGCAAGAGTACTGGAGTGAGGTGCCATTGCCTTCTCCGCCTGCCTGCCTGGGGGCCTGCAAATGAGGGCAGAGGAGCACCTGGGAGNGCAGCCCAGATCATCCCAGAATGAGGAATTTGCTCATTTATCTGGAAGCAGGGAGACGGAGAAAGGCTTGATGGCCCAGCTGTAGCGACCTAGGTCTTCCCACTGTTAAGTATCAGGGAGTTCAGGCTAGAAAGATTCTTTGCAAAATGTTATCAGAAGGACAGATGAGCTGGCTGACTCCCTGCCTCACTCACCTTAAACATTTTGGATGGAGGAAAGCAGCACCATCCACACTGCAATCCCGGATCTCATTCAACCTCACTAATTGCAGGAGACTTCTACCACAAGCCGTTTTCATCCAGGCTTTAAATCCTTCTCATTTAAAATTGTTTCCTTTCAGAAACTCTATGCATTGTCTAGAAAAATATCACTGCAGTGACCTTTTTTCCCAATTTGAATAAACTGTGTACCATTCCCAGGGGCAAAGGTGGGGCATTGAGGCTGCAAAGACCCAGAGAAAAGGGTGCCTGGCACTGGTTTCCACCATATCACTTCACTGTACAGCTTCATTGTACAATAGAGGAATAGAACAGAAAAAGAGTCTTTAAAGCTTTAACAGAGAAGTCATGTACTTGAATTTTTAAAAAATGTTGATGTTTCAGGATCAAGTACACAGTAAAGAGCCAGTGTAGATAACAGAGTCAGAAGTTCAAACCCGTGTCAGTGATGTGTACAGCTGTCATGAAAATAGGGTCCATCTAGAGTAGCGATTCTTCACTGGAATCAGTTTTGTCCTCTGAGGGATGTTTGGCAATATCTGAAGACACTTCTCATTGTCACAACTTGGGAAAGGGCTGTGGGCATCTAATGGGTTGAGGTCAGGGATGCTAAACATTGTACAATGCATAGGACAGTTACCAGGACAAATAATTATTTGGCTCAAAATGTCAATAGTGCCAAGATTGGGAAGCCATGATCTGGAGTGACACTAATGTAACTAATGAAAATGAATGCAAGATATCTAAAAGCACATACTAAGAGTTTTAAGGCCTAGAAATCTGGGCCCTTTCTTCCTCATTATCAGGTTGCCAGCCCCTGCACTATAATTTTAGCTTGTCAAGCATGGACTTTCTGTAGAGTTCTTGTGTCCCCTGGCATAAAAAGATTAGTTTATATCTATAGGTGAAGGTGAGATTCTTAACTGGTTTGTGGTACATGCTGTTAGGCTACATATTTCACGAAGCCCTAGGTCTGAAATAAATGATGAATCTGTTCATTCATTTATTTCTTAAACTTTTGTTGAGCGCCTTCTAAGGGCCAAGCTCTGTGCTAGATGCTAAAAATGTGGTGAAGGAGAAAATAGGCATTGCCTTCCAGGAGTTCACTGGGTCGGGATTTCTGATCTCGAAAGTCAAAAGCTGAAATTATTTGGGAATATGAACACCCATTTATGAGTACAAAAGCCCAGTGGACTGCAGATATTTTTGGCTCCTGTTTTCCAACTTATTTCAAGGGAAAAGAAGAAGCTCAAAAAAGATGGTATCCTTTACCTGGATGTTTCACTTAGTTTTCAGCAAAGCCACTCCCGTCTTCTGACCTCTTCATTCTAGTCCACTCATTAAAGCCACACTCATGGGCAGAGCGTTTATTAGCACAAAACACCAAATAGTTGTTTTGAAGAGGCTCTTGGTAACCCCATATAATTACGTGGAAAAATGCAATTTTTTTAAGATAGAGAAACCAGCCCTGTTTTTAGTATTCTGTTTAATTTGTGAGTCATAAGGTAGAAACAGTCATAGCCTGTAACTTTTCCAAAAAGTAGGCAGCGTGGCTGACTCTGAATCCAGAAGCAGAAAGCAGGCTACTCTCACTTCTTTGTAAAATGGTGGCTCCAAAGCGTGATGGAAAACCCCAGACAATCATGTGTCCTTCTGAACAGTCCTTCTTCTGAAAACTGAAAGCAGAAACTCCTCTGGACTTTATTTCTCTTTGGGAGAAGGTCACTAATTGGAATAAAGGGTCAAATGCTAATCCCACTCTCCTACCCACCAGCCTCTGGAAAGTGGAAGTTATAAGTAATAAGCGTTTTTTAGAGAAATCTCCATGACTTAACAATTAGAGCACACAAATGTACTTTATGGCACTGAACTATACACTTAAAAAGAGTTAAACTGGTAAATTTTAAGTTATGTATATTTTACAATGATTTAAAAAATAATTTAAAAAAATTAGAATACCCAGGCTGCTTGAAGATGTAGGGGAATATGAGAATGAATGCAGCTAGCCCATATATTTTAATTCCAGACAATTCCAAAAAACATCATTTGGATTTGCAAAGTATTTACATTGTATTAGGTGTTTTAGGGGATCTGGAGATGATTTGAACTATAGGGAAGGGTGCACGGAGATCCAACCAGTCCATTCTAAAGGAGATCAGCCCTGGGTGTTCTTTGGAAGGAATGATGGTAAAGCTGAAACTCCAGTACTTTGGTCACCTCATGCGAAGAGTTGACTCATTGGAAAAGACTCTGATGCTGGGAGGGATTGGGGGCAGGAGGAAAAGGGAACGACAGAGGATGAGATGGCTGGATGGCATCACTGACTCAATGGACATGAGTTTGAGTGAACTCCAGGAGTTGGTGATGGACAGGGAGGCCTAGCGTGCTGCGATTCATGGGGTCACAGAGTTGGACACCACTGAACGACTGAACTGAAATGAACTGAACTGATGCCTTTTATATGAGACTTGGGTACCTTGAAATTTAGTGTCAGAGGGGGGTCCTGGAACCAATCCCTGGAGAATATTGAGGGGCAACTCTATTTTATTTTGCTGAACTGGTGCGCACAAAAGGTTTTGCTAGAGTGGTCTAGAAAGTTCACCATCATTAAATAGCTCCTTTTGCAAGTTTCACAAAGCCATACACTGCTAGATAACTGATAAACTAATTCTGGCTAAGGTATGGTACTTCACTGTGATGTGACAGAAAGTGTGCCCCAATCATTCATGACAAGGCTTTTAGCAAGTACCTCTGCTCATCCACACATTGGTATCCTAACAACAACCCTGCCCTTGGGGTGGACACAGCAGGAATTGCAGTGATAATCTCAGTGATGGAAGGGACCTTAAAGGGTCATTTTGTTCAACTGTTACTCTCAACTCTTATCTGTGAGGTTTCTATCCTACACTGTTTGATGAGCTCCTTTCATTAGGAACTCTATTTTCTAACACTACCTAGGCTAAGTTGGAGCAGAAACCTGGTTTCCTAAAATTTCCTAACATTGTTTCCATTTCCATACTTTGGCAAACAGAAAACTTTTGCATTGAAGTAACTATTTCTCTCTTGAGGGAAGTCTAATTATTTTCTGTATGATTTCATTATTAAGTACCCTTGCATTATTCCTGTTCTTCAAAAAGTGTTAGTTTTCTACTAAATGGAAAATGTTTGTCAGACACAGTCTTTCTGATTGAAATAGAGATTTTTCTTTTTTTACTGATTCATTTTTTAACAGGGACACCCTGGAGACAAAAGCCAGAACTCAACTTAGATATTGATAATCGAATGTTGATTCTAGACACAAGGGCAGGCTAGCAGGACAGTCGGGGGTATTGATCACATGTCTTCAGTACCCACACTGCTTTCTTTACCTTCCAGAGTTCTAACCCTGCTGAGAGGCCTAAAACTGCTGCTGTGTAGAGTCAGACAAGGATAACAGGGAAGAGAAGATGTGCCAGGGGCAGCAGCTCAAATACCTCTGCTGGACCATTTTGATGGTGGTCATGAGTTAGAGCAACAGGAAGACACATCATCTTTAAGAGGGTGGCTTTAAAAATGAATTTTTTCTTACTGCTAAAATGACTCACATTGCACTATAAAATTTGGGGAGAACACAAAAACCACAGATAACTTGAGATAACCATTTGGTATATTCTATATCCTTCCAGCATTTTTCTAGGCATGTGTTATTCTCTTTATAGCTATGAAATGGAAAACCCCATGGACGGAGGAGCCTGGTAGGCTGCAGTCCATGGGGTCCCTAGAGTTGGACATGACTGAGTGATTTCACTTTCACGCATTGGAGAAGGAAATGGCAACCCACTCCAGTGTTCTTGCCTGGAGAATCCCAGGGATGGGGGAGCCTGGTGGGCTGCCGTCTATGGGGTCGCACAGAGTCGGATACAACTGAAGCGACTTAGCAGCAGCAGCAGAGGCTACGAAAATAAGCTTGATGAGTAGTATTCAGAGTGTTCACAAAGTGAACACTTTGTGGAAGTGTTGCATGGTTTTGTGGAAGTATTGCCTGCTTTTGTTTGGAAATGATCTCCCACACAATGTTGTTCTCTTTTGCACTGGACTTATTCTGTAGAATACGCGGCGTTGGATGATTCTTTACTGTGCCTGAGTTCAAGACTTAGGAGTACCTTGCTTGCCCTTTACCAAACTGCAGGTTTTCCCTGGATTTATTCACAGAAATTCTACACAATCTATTTGAAAGAGAAATGCAGCTTTGTCTATGATCTCAACTGCCTTTCTTAGACTTCTGATTCTGTTACTTTCCTTTCTCTTAGATGGAGAGACAAATGTCAGTGAACTCCAACCTCCTGGGAATGCAAGGTCCAAATCTCAGCAACCCCTGTGCTTCTCCCCAAGTCCAGCCAATGCATTCAGAAGCTAAGATGGTAAATAACAATTGTAATCATCCTTTTCTTACTGCATGACTTTTTCTTTTGATTTCTGCTCTTGCAAACTCCAGTTAAATGAGGTAGATGGCTCTGTCTTTGTTTTCAATGAATAGGTCTTTCTGTGGAAAAGCAGTGCAGAACTTGGCCCTCTTTTTGAGGCTATTAGTTACTGAACCTTGGCATGGGATGCTCGTGTAACAAGCATTGGATCAGTGTGTGGCCTTAGTGAAAGGGACTTTTAGAAGTTCGGGGAGATCCATAAGAGTTGAGGTACGATATACCCAAATATGTGTATATTTGTTCAGGAACTGAAATTGACAAAACAATCCAGAGTTTCTCTCCTTCAACGTAGTCACCATTTCAGTGCCACTCTTCCTGTCCTCATAGCCACCAAAATAGATGTAATTTTTAAACATACAAGTAGTATGAAAATATTTTCATTTTTTGTGTCATAGTCATCAGATGTGACATTGATTTGAAAAGACCAGAGTCTCGTTTTCTCCTGGGGTAACTGCAGCTCACATTGAAATGTGCGATTTCAGGTGACATTTAGTGACTTTTAACATATGAGACTGATGTGCACTGAAGTCATTCTTTCCAATCAAAGTGATAGATTCATGCATTTATATCCTACTAAATATTAATAAAAGCAATGCCTGTTGGTCTTGGCCATATAAAGTCAGTTTGCTGGTTACATTTAGCAAAATTACTTGAAGGAATAATTCAGTTTTTGTATACATTCTGACAACACAGTTTGGTAAGGTGTCAGATGCCAACAAAATGCACTGCAGCAAAGTTTTTCGTATCTGATATTGGGTAAAGATAGCTTTTGCTAGAAGTTGGAGATTTTTTTGCTTTGCTGAGTGACAGCATAAGGACCATGTCGGAAGGCTGAGGTTGGATGTTATTGACATCTCTGAAAATTAGCCATCAAAATCCAGGGACTTTGTCTTTAATGACAGTAAGTGTTTTGGACGCTGGCTTTGGTCACTTTCTCTTGGAAATTTCTCTCATTTGACTTGCACCTTCTTAACCCAAGGAAGCAACTGAACTCCCAGTGTTGGCTACCCCAGGCACATAAAGTCTGTGGTTGGGAGAGGTCTCTTTGCTGGGCCACAGTCCCTGTGACATGCCAAATGGCACCAGCATCTTCAGCAAAGCTCGTTAAATCTTTTTGGAATCGGCAAATATTTTTTCAACTCAAGCCCTGCTGAGCCAAACCAAATAATTGCTGGCAGAGTAAAATCCAAACTGGCATCTGTTTTGGAGACCAGAGTAATGCCATTTACATTTTTTTAGAGGAAAATAAAAAATGAACTGTGAAGGTACTTAAGAAAGAAACAAAATTAAGTTATTCATGTGTATGAATAAGTGTTCTGAGTCTAAAACATTAAATGCTACTCCTTCAGCTGGATTACTTCTGAATCATCTAGTTTCGTTCAGGGTCTGTATCTCTTTTGAGAGACCCCACCAGACACACTTGAAGGAGATTCTAAAACACAATTCCAAATGAAATTTCCCTGCCAGCTGAATTTTCCTGAATTGTATGCCACTGTTCGACTCAGAAGTATCCTCTCCCTCTTCTTGCTGGCAAAGAAGGAAAATGCTTCCAAAGGGAGTCCAGGTTTACAGTTATTTATATGCATGAAATAAGAACATATGATAGGGCAGATTAATAGTGAATAATATCAGCAGGAGACAAAAGGGAATTGGGCTGTGCTTATAAAAATAGTGTTACCCTGCAAATGTTTGTCAAGTTAAATTTTGAGCAGGCATACTCCTCTGCTGATTCATGTTCTAAGTGAATGAATATTTCCATATCCATGATGTCTGGGCAAATGAACTGTATCATAGAGCTGATACAGCTTTTCCCTCTGCTCCAAACTCCCACCCCCTAACTCTGTTTTTGCCAATACAAATTTGGATTCCTGTTCATCCAAAGGGAAAAATTGTAATATTGGCCACTTATATTTTGGAAGAATAGCATTTACCTAGTAGCTTGGAAAAGCGTTAAGTAAATGGCTTTTAATACATTACTCAGCATCCCTATTCTGATTTCTGCTCACTTGATTCACTGGAGAAACTAGTTATTGCTACCTACTTGCTGTACAGTATTTTCTAGCAGCTTTGGGTTGCTTAGACGAAAAGTTTTTATGAAATAGAAAGTAGAGAAGAAAAAAAAATCTTCCATGCTATTAATGTCAGCCAGAGCCTCCACAGGTTTCTCAGAACTATGGGCTTTGTTGTTCTATGCCTAATTTTCTTCCTGTGTAAGAGCTGGAATGGATTCCAGATTTCAGCTAAGACTCTTGTTTCACTGTGTTCAAGGACTTTTCCAGAGGTCACACATGGGCTATTGTGATGAAGGCACTCTGTGGGGTGTGTGCTCAGAGCACTCGAGCAACCAGAGAGCCGCCTGGGAGGTATTGCCCACCCCACAATGCTGCAGACCTCTTCTCTTGGGGCCAGGGTGTCCGTTTTACAGTCCCTTTTGGCCACTGACAGATGTCATTGTCCTGAATCTCTGGTGAAACTCAGAGGTCCTGGAGGTGAACAGAAACGTAAAGCAGGATTGCTTTCTGTATACAGCTTTGTTAGAAGCTGATAACTAATTGTTCGATAGAATGCATCCATTCTCCTTGCCCCAAATGGATCATCTCTCCTCTGGGAAAGAGCAAACCAGTTTCCCCAGTAAACTCTCCAGTGCATTAATCTGCAACATCCTAAACTGAAATCACACATGTTCCTCTTTTGATTTAATGTATATTAGTATCAAGCCATGCACTTTGGTGGACTGTAGTCACATCTGTCCAAGCTGATTTTATCATAGGTCTGGCAAATGATAATTTAGTGTTATGGATATTTCTTCTGAAGAATTAAGCCAACAGACATATAGCTTCACAATAATACAAGTGGATATGTGCATACTGGATTTTGTCTCAGGGTCAGAGCAGATTCAGAGGTGTGAGAGCCTCCCACCTTTATAACTACACAGGATGGTAGGTTCTTCCTCCCAGATTCCTAGGATCAGTGGGTGTCTTTCATGAAAATAGATCTGCTAGAAGGAAATTTTCACTGGATATCTGGTAGACAGTTTTAACACTCAAAAGGGAACGAGAGAGAAGGAGGGGGATGAGCAGAGAGAAAGGGAAGGAAGAAGGAGACAGAACGGGTAGGAAATGCAGACCAGACTGGGATCCTGTTTCCAGCCTCTGCTGGGTGTGCGTGGTTCTATAATGATGTAGATGTGGTGTTCTCATTTCTGTAGATTTGTGCTCATTCCTATTTGTGAGAATTAGACCAATTCTATGTAATTTTTTCAAAGGTTTATCTTTTCTTTTTTAAAAAGTCAATAATAGGGTTTGGAAAATAAATAAAGCATGGGGAGAACTTGTCCAAACATCTGTCTGGAGTCCCATAAATGATGAGATGACAACTATTATATTGAAACTGATGATGGGGATGGCATATAAAAAGCCTTTCGTAGAGGGCGCTGGCCACTCTGCCCAGAAGTCACCATCAGTTTGGATAGGAGTAAAAAGCCTAGGAAATAGTGATACCAAGGAGAAGTTATGTATAGCTCTGACCTGATTTTATTCTCAGGACAGCCCCATAAAAGGGATATTGTCCCCATTTTATAAATGAGACTGATCTTTAACTAGTTAAAAAAACTGGCCCAAGGACATATCACTTAGCAAAAGCTAAAGTTTCAGACTCTAATGGCAAAGCATTTTCATCACAACACTGATCCTTTAGATATAAATACACAGGTTCCAGGTGTTGGTAAGCAGCAGATTAAATCAAATTCGTTTTAGGTTAATTTATATGTACAAACAACTGGGAGACAAGGATGGCTAGGACAGTGTAGACCTCTAGATAACCTGTAAAAATGTGGAGTGGTTGGTTAGTATGGACCTTACTACTTAGTTTAACCAGAGCTCTATGGCTGTACTGAATGGTCCAACCTCACTGCCTCTTATTCCAACTCATTTTAATTGTGACATTTCTTGTTTTACATGTGTGTCTCCCCGACTTGATTGATTGGAAGCTCCTTGAAAATAATCCTTGTATTGTGTAAGCTCTGTGTACTGAGAAAGGCCCCATGAATGAGAACTGAATTTAATTGACTTGAATTGAATTAAAATTATGAGAAGGAACCAAACCCTAGCCCTGGAAATGAGAATGGGATGGAGTGGGTAGGGGGCAATGATGGGGCTAAGAAGGGGAGGAAAACATTGTTAAAATGCTTAGCTAAGTATTCAGGTTGTAAAGAGTGGCTATCTACATTTGATTTGTTTGAGAGACATCTAGAAGCAATAGCCATCTTATTTTTTTCCTTGAGAGGGAAGCAGTACATCTGTTCCTTAGAAAACAGAACTGGGAATATCATTGCCCTCTGAGGAATTGAGAGCAATCAATACTAAAGGCTGTTTCTTCCATTGTGATGGACTGACTGTGCTGTGTTTTTGTCACCAACAGTCAATACCTCATCCAGTTAGGTTTACTGTTCATTGAATGAATACATAAATATATGCATTAATGAATGAATGAAAGAAACCATAGGATTGGAGCGTCAAGGCCTTTTAGAGATAGAAGGCGCTTGCCCCAATTCCTCATTTCATAAGTAAGGACAGAAAAACCTGGCAAAGACTTCAGGAGCTCAAGCTATCATTTAAATACAAAGCTGGGCCCCAACTCAGGCCTTCTACACAGAATTTTGCTTTTGCCATCAGCTGTACCAATAAACTACTAACAGTGCTTCTTTTTTTGGCTAATAGTTTCTTCCTGGCAGATTGGCAGATGAGAACCGGGGTGGCATAGTGAGCAATCCATGGTTAAATCTCCACTTTGTTTTGAATGTCAACCTGGGTGTGTTTGTGTTTGCCTTTTCCCTCCCTAATTATCGAGCTGGATAACTGTTTGCCTACGGTGCCCTTTGGCCACCCACTGTCCAATAGATAAATCACAGAGAAGTCTGGCTCCATATGGAGTTGCCTGGAAAATTTATACACATGAAAAGACAGTCTCCAGGTAACATCTCTCTGGCACTCTTGAGAAATGCAGCCCTTCGATTTGCCTATTTGCTTTAATCATCCCCAGCTTCATTCCTAAATGTCTAGGAATAAAAAGGTGGGGAATAAATAGGCTGTCTGCTTCTCAAAAGCTTTGTGGCAAGGCAGGAAATGCTGTTGATTTGAAAGACACCCTCCTTCACTTGCCAGCAGCCATGTGGCCCTGTAGCCAGTGATCAAAATGTGGTAATAGGCTAATCCAAGGAGATCACTCTTTTCAGAATCCTGCTCCTTGGTGCTATGAAAAACCGCTGTCCAGTATGGAGGTGAACAGGAATTAGGTAAGATTCTGTGACAACAACAGCAAAAATCTGAACTCTTGATGGATATCATTTTAAGGGCAGTATAAAACACCACAGTAGAAAACAACAATTGTTAACATTAATTAATCACTTGTTATGTGGTGGCAGAAATTATGTTAAGCATATTACAGTACATTATTTCACTTAATTCTTGAAACAATCCCCTGAGGGAGGTACTATTCTCAATCTCATTTTATAAATGGATAAACTAAGAGACTGAGTAATTTGTGAAGAACATACAAGCTGATTAAAAAGAAAACAATGGTGTTGGGATGTTAACCCAGATATTGGGCTCTTGCTCCTGACCCTAAACATTAATGTTTTGCCAGCAGTGGGAATGTTCATCTTTTGAATTTATATTAGTAGAGCACTTTCCAAACTCTATACAGTGTCTCCTTGGAGCCTGATAGCAACCCCTATAAGGTCAACAGGGAAGTATTATTATCTTCATTTTATAGACACGGAGAGTTTTCTAAGTGACTTTCCATCATGATCCAGCGGCATAACCAGGCCCTGAGCCCAAGTCTTTGATTTTTGTCCCGTTTCTACTATAACATCCCTGACCCTGGAGTCCTCATGATAACTTATTCTGAATCAAAGCAAGTCCTTATAAGAGTAAAACTCAGTGGTATTAAAGGGAGAGGAGACTCAAATTAATTGCTAGACTGGGTGACCTATTAACTTCTCCGGTCCTCATCATCTAGACACTGGAGAGAAGGCTGATTCGTGTTTCTGTCTGGCCAGGACAAGTGCTGAATTGAAGGACTAACAGCAACAGCACAACGCTGAGAGCTCGTAGAGGCCCCGAGTCCTTTCTCTTGGCTGAAATATAACCTTTCACATGCTATTGCCACTTCACCCATTTAAACTGTAGAAAGCTTAGTTGGGGAATATATCATCTTTTTTGGTACCATGTAAATGGTTAGATTGTGAGATCATTGATAGGTGCTCACAACCATTTATTTATATTGCCATAGAACAGAATAAATTCCTACAGTGTTTACATTCCATGTGCTGATCAGGGTCCTAAATATATGGGATTATACATTTGATTGTATTTGTTTTGAAAATGAGAATTTGAGAGATGATCAATTGCTTATGAATCACCAAATTCCAAAGCAGGAAAGGAGCTCAGGGATTATTTTAGCAAAATTCTTTCCTTTGAGAAACCACAGTCTGAAGTTCCAGTTAATACCTGGTCTAAGGTCACTTAGCTAGTTAGCAAAAGAAGGGGAATTAGAACCCGGATTCCAGGTTTTCAGTTTAGTACTTCACTCTCCATGTGCTAGTCAGGAATTGACAGAGAAAGCCATCTGCTGGTTGCCGTGATAGTGAACTTTCTAAGGAAGTCTCCTGAAGCATTGTCTGTGGCATTTGGTTAGTGAGGCAAAGTACCTGGGAAGAAGAGGATCAGTCAGCTTTTCCCTTTTATATCAAATGGGAGTTGAAGTTCGTCATCCAAATGGCTGAAGGAATGGGTTCATTTTTCTATAATTATTCCTGACACCTGGGGGTTCTCAACATGAGACCACTAATCTATTCTTGATCACGCAGAGTGTGGATACACAATGAGTATTGCATCTCTTGGTACGCAGTATAAACTACCTTGATTTTGCCTGCCACTGAGCAAAAGTAAAGTTCCCACATCTCATTGCTGTGTTTTTTGGGACTGCGTGGATCTTACTTGGGCTTTTGGAGATGTGTTTCTCCTTGGTGTGGAGCAGTGACAGAGTTCTCCAAGCACCCAGCACAAAGCAGTATTGAAATGTCCCTTTCCATCGACTCTCTCTGGGCTCTCCCTTCCTCCACCCTCAGTAGAGTCTTCACATACACACATTCAGACAGTCTCCTAGGACTCATTGTCTTCCCAGTTTTCTTTCTTTCTCTTTCTGCAAGTATCCACCCTGTTTTGGTAACCATGGCAACAGGTGAAACACAATCCCAATATTTGCTCGCTGCCTCTGTCACCCAGCCCAGCACGCGCATCTCCGGCTCTTGTTTTTGTGTTTGTTTAACGTTCCCAAGCCTGAAGTCAAATGCATCTGGGCAAGGACGCTGTGCACGGTCGGTCTGGTTCGGAACACCCCCTCTCAGACAGTCTTCAGGCACGTCTTCTTTGTGTATTTGTGTACGTGTGTGTGCGCGTGTTTCCTTGTCTGCTTTGCAACGCTGTACAAATAAGTTCAGCTTGTGTAAGAATAGCCAAGGGGGAAAAAAGGATATTTTATAAACCTTGTTACAAGGAGTTCTGCTTTGCAGTGATATATTTTGGTCTTTTTCTTGGACTTTATGTTGCTTACACTTTCCAAGATTTTTGCCAGCACAACTAATAACGAAAGTTTGCTTTGTACTTTGGGATGATGGGTCTGCCTTGATTTGGTTTTTTATATGGCAAATACAGCAGATCTGTCAGAAAAGTTGTGCCTTGAGGGGGATGGAAAGCAGAGCATGGGGGCAGATAGAGGAGGCAAAGTTTTCCTAAAGGTTTTGGATTTTTCTTTTGTTAAAAAAAGAAAGTAAATGAGAGAATCCCGTCTTCAAATCCAAAACTAACCAGGAGTATATTTTTCCTATTGGTATCCTTTAGAATGGTCTTTCTATCCGTTGTTTGTTGGAAAATCTAGCTGTACTATAGTATTCCATATTTTATATATTTTGTTTGCCTTAGTATGAATAAGATGAATCATTAGGTTCTCAGAATCGGTGAGTCCCAACAATAAGAATAAATACATTAAGAATTTTTTATTTTGAAATCCTATTTACTGTCACCAGACAGAAGATGTGTTTAAGGACAAGATTTTCATCCAACTGTGGCCTTGGATTCTAGAGATTAAAAGTGCAGAGACAAGGCAGTAACCTGATTTCAGTAGCAAGCCACCATCTGAGGAAAAAGAGGGAACAGGAGCACACTTGGGTAGAATGTCAGAGCTGGCAAGTGTTTCACTTGCACCCTTTCCTGGACTATCCTTCTCCCTTTTGGCACCGCTGCACGGGAATGTGGCCGTGTTTCCAGGGTACCAGTCCCGTGTCCCTCCCAGCCTCTCCTGTTCCGCTCAGCCCCAAGTATCACGGTCTCTCTCTGAAAGGCCCTCTCAGGAGCCTGGCGATGTTCTGAGGGCTTCTGGCTCTCTCTGGCTGCCTTGCCTCTCCTATCCTATTTCCTTTGCTCACAAACAGTACTCCACTCTTTAAAATAAGACTCAGTTCAAATGTACATTTCCAGCAAACTCAAGTAGGGAGAAGCCACGCTTTCTGCTGGGGTAGACTCCGTTTGAACTTTGTTTGTCGCATCCTTGAGGAGGCGTTATTGCCCGTGTCCCTGGCTCACTGCCAGCCTGTGAATTCCTTGAGCATAGAGGCCAGTGTCATGCCATGCCCCAGGGCTGGCATCTTTTCCTGCATGTTCTAGGTGCCCAGGAAAAATGTTTATTGATAAAATGAAGGAAAGAAAAGCTGATAAGCCAATTTAGATGGAAATATTACTGTGACTTACTATGCTGCCCAGTACACCTGGGCTTTTTTTTTTTTTTTAAGTTCCAGGGATAAGGTAGGACTTAACTCAGATGATTGATTCACCAGTAGTAGAATTTCAGGACCCATGACGAGTGGGTGGGAGAGAGATATTTGAGCAGGTGAGAATCCTTCCCACAATTTCCCAAATCCCTGCATTGGTATCTGGGCTTCTTCCTACCATGGCCAAGTGCAGCTCTGCGGAGAAGCCCTGCTTGTGACTTCTGGTGTATGTCCTGCTTTTAAAAAATTTCATATGCTATTATGAGCATTTGCCCATATCACACAATATCTTTTGAAAATATCTTATTAATTGTATAATTTATCCTATGGCTATCACATTAAAAAATTCACTTTATTTCTATTTCTGGGTATTTAGATTTTCTCTACTAGAATTAACCCTTTGATTAGAAAAATAAATCAAACAAAAAGCTGATCTGAAATTATTTAATTACATCTTTGATTATTTTCTTAGAATAGATTCCCAGAATTAGAATTACCAACTCAAAAGGAATATGCATTTTAAAGACTTAGTGTATATATATATATATATATACACACACACACACCAAATTTCTTAAAATTTACACTAATTTTCATTAATCCCTGTTACATAGGAGGATATCTGTCTTACAGCATTTTCAGAAGTATTAAACATTCTCATTTTTAAACAGAATCTTAGCCAGTTTTGATTTGCATTTCTTACATTATAATAAGTTTACACATCTTTTTTCTATATTTGTTTGCAACTTGATTTTTCTCTTTGGTTACATTTCTGTACTTTCAGGCAATTTTTCTTCACTGGAGTGATTATTGGAATGCAGGGAACAAATGATAGAGCAGGTTATCCTTTCTCTGCTGCATTTTTCAAGTTCTTAATAGTTAGCTGACGTTACCACCTTACTTTACTAATTACATTTTTGTTTCTAAAACTCAATGCATGTCTGAAAATATATTTAGTACTTTTGTTTATATGACTTTTTTGCTTGGATGCACAGTGTTTGGAGGGTTTAAGAAATCTCCTTACGCTTTCTGATTTTCATAGTTATTTGACTTATTTATTGCAAAAGTTTTGGCTCCCCTGGGAATATGAATGTATTTCTTCCGCATTTTCTGTGTTTACCTAACCAAGCCTTTGCTTATTTAAATATAAACCTGAGTACTTTAAATAAACTAAAGTTATGTTTGTGTCTCTCACATTTACCTGAGGTCAGATTATATGGATGCTAAACTTATCCCCTTTAAGAGACATCAGCCTCTGACCATTTTTATTTCACCCACATGATGGAAATATATGGATTTATACTGATTGAATTTGATCATTACTGCTGGATATATGTTACCACTGGATGGTTAGATGTCACTGAATCTATTCTCAAGCAAGAAAGTTAAACTGAAAATATAAAGTAGCTTAATTCTCATGGAGTGATATTAATGGCGTGTTATTTTAAGGTTGCATGAGTCCTATGTTAACCAGACTGTAACCTCCTTCATAGTGCCTAGGCTCCCTCAGGGGAAGTATCTGACTACCTAACACAGAGTTGGCACAAAATGTCTCTTTGTCAAATCAGTGAGTGTGAGTAACTAATTATATAGTAATATCAAACAGGCATCGAATGCTGATTCTGGGCTGTGTGACCATGTGATTTTTATGTTGTAAAGATTCAGGGAGGAACTGCACATAAAGCTCTCAGAGTAGGCATTTACATCTATTCTCAGCTTATTCCACCCTCACAACTGTCCTGTGAGGCAGTATCTCTGTTGTGGTTTGCTTGTGTGTTTACTGAAGTATAGTTGATTTACAGTGTTGTGTTAGTTTCAGGTATATAGCACAGTGATTCAGGTGTATACATATGTGGATATCGGATTTCAGATCTGTACACTTGAGATGTATATCAGTGCTCCTGCATAGGCCATCAGTATGTCTGTATTCAGTCATGTCTGACTCTTTGCAGCCCTATGGACTGTGGCCTACCAGGCTCCTCTGTCCATGGAAATTTCCAGGCAAGAATACTGGAGTGGGTTGCCATTTCCTACTCCAGGGGATCTTCCTGACCCAGGGATCGAACCCAGGTCTCTTGTTTCCTTCATTGGAGGGCGGATTCTTTACCATCAGCACCACCTGGGAAGCCCATACCTAACATGCTAGGTTGCTTCAGTCGTGTCCGATTCTGTGACCCTACGGACTGTAGCCTGCCAGGCTCCTCTGTCCATGGGATTCTCTAGGCAAGAATACTGGAGGTTGCCATGCCCTCCTAATATCAGAGAATAGTGCCCAAGATCTCTAAGCCAACCCAAGACAGACTGAGAATTTGAACCCTGCTCTGAAATCTGACCCTCATACTGGATCTCTGTTTTAGCAACCTAAAAACAGCATGTTGACTATTCTAGTAGGGGTGGAAGCTGTGTTAATTAACTGGCAAATATTTATTATTAGTGTCAACTATGTACTAAGCCCCCCCGCCTTTTGTTTTTCAAGCAGTAGACCCCTGACATTTCTGAGTGTTTTGGCTGGCATTGTTTTGAATCCCCAAACCCATGGAGGTAGCAAGTCACCTCCCTGTACCCAGGAAAACAGGCAGAGAAACCGCATCAGATGGAGGGTCCTTCTCAGAGCTATGGAGCAACTGTAGTTTAAATCTGCACCCCAGCAAAAGTTCAAACTACTTTAGGTCTTGGAATTTGAGGGTAATTTTTTAATATTTGAAACCTTGAATGTTAAATTAGATAATACCAGATCCCTGTATCTTTAACAGTAATGTTAATAATGATTGGTTGCTCATAATTTAAAATCTGTAGAATATTTTCCCACCTTTCACACAGATGGTCAATCAAGCTAGCCTCTTATGGTGTTATGGCTCTCAACTGGAATCAAGAACAAGATGAGTTTGCTTTTTGTCTTCTCTTTGAGAAGTAGAATAAACCATTGGTTGAGAACAAAGACCCTCCAATCAGATTGCCTGGCTCTAAATCCTAGCTGCACAACCTGATTGCTTATCTCTCTGTTCCTCATTTTCTTTTCTATAAAATGGGGATAACGGTAGGGACTCACTTACAGAGTTATTTTCAGGATTATGTGAGGTGCTACAGGGAAATCGTCTGACACAATCCCTGGCACACAGTAATTCTCTTTATATATTATTTTCTTTCCTATTTTCCCTCTGCTTCAAAGGATCCTCCTCTTTCTTTTACTGGTTTAATTCATGATATTTAAAACATACTTGTACAAAGTCCATAGTCTCATAAAAGAGAAAACTGAAACTAAGAGAGATTAAGTACCTTACCTTTGATCATTCAGCAAAGTCGTGGTAAACTCAGTTATAGAATTCAACTCCTAGTTTTGATTAATGCTCTAAATTACTCTGATCCTTAAAGGGACTTAGATATGGAAACCCATGGAAGTTACACAGCTGTTGCTTTGAATTCACCAATTAATTGAAATATGTAAAAATAAAAATGACTTATAAAAAGGTTTTTAAATAGTTGAAAGCTTATTTTAGAAAGCAGAGTTCAATGCAGCATACTTTTGAATCTCAAACACATGTTCTTGTTTTATGGTTTGGAGGTTCACAAACATATGAATATGAAAACATTTTTGTAACATTAAATATTTTCATGTTAAAATATTAGGGCTAAAATTACACGAAAGACGAAAGGCTCACCAAGAAATATATATTAAATTCCACTGCCTAAAATAGACTTTTAGTATGTCTGTACAAATTACTTGAAATTATACAAATATTTGGAATATGTCTAGCCACGAGACTCAACTATGTACCCTAAAATGACATGAGCAGTACCATGCCAACTTTCAGCATTTATTTTCTTCCAAAACACCAAGGATCGTTATTGGTTTAAATGAGAATTTCCCTTTTGCTTTGCAAATGGGTTTGGAAGAAATGCTGGGGAAGGAGAGCTCTCCAGTCAGTCACTTGGATGGAGGTGGTTGAGTCTCTAGTATGTGGTTAAGAAGGCGCTTTGCCAACATACCCTTTGGAATAACCATATCCGTGATAACAGAGTGTGAAGACCTGATTATTTTCAAATCTGATGAATGATCCCAGCTGTTCTATAGATCAGTATGGGGTATGTGAGAACTTGGGATCATAGCAAAAGCGTGTTTATCTCACTCCATCATTGCAGTGAACTTTATCTCCTGGGAATTTTCTTAGAGAGCAAGTCTGGACAGAGTCATGGCTTAATGACCAGGAGTTCTACAAGCACTGTTCCTCAGCTCCAGTGATGCAGAAGACAGGGCCTGCGTTTGTAAGGAAAGATAAGCTAAAGAGCTGTGCATGTTCTTAGACAAAGATAATTTGTCACATCAGCACCATCAATCTCTTAGTTCCCAGCTCACTTGGTTCCAAGAGATCTGCTTTGTAGATTTGTTATATATGTAGATGTGTCTCTACCAGTCCACCAAGCCATTAGTTCTTTTATCCATCCTTTCATTGAAAACACTATGGAGCCCTTCCAAAATACCAATGTTATATTTGGTTTTTGGAGATAAAACTGTGATTAAGACTTAACTATAGGAACTTGGAGTCCAATGAGGGAATCCGGTAAATATATAGATAGCTAAGTATATTGTGATATATATTATGATAAAGCAAAGTACAAAGTGTATGTCAAATCCACCTTCACAGTGCTGGTGCTGAGAACTCCAGAGTGGCTCTCCAGGAGGACCTCTTGAATGAGTCAAGCTACTGTGCTCTTCAGCCCAGTGGCCTCTAGCTACAAGTGGCTATTTAAATTTTAAATTCATGAAAATAAAATAAAAACTCCAGTTTTGAGTTTCACTAGCTGCATTTTATGTGTTTGGTAGCCACATGTGGCCAGTGACTACCATATTAGATGATACAAATAAGGAACGTTTCCATCACCACAGAAATTTCTACCCAATAGCACTGGTCTAAGCAAATCAGAAGAGCTTTCCTGGTGGCTCGGAAAGTAAAGCATCTGTCCTCAATGTGAGAGAACCCTGCAATGCCTGAGACCCAGGTTTAATCCTTGGGTCAGGAAGATCTGCTGCAGTAGGAAAAGGCAACCCACTCCAGTATTCTTGCCTGGACAAGAATAGACAGAGGAGCCTGGAGAGTTACAGTCCATGAAGTTGCTAAGGGTCGAACACAACTGAGCAACTAACACTTAAGCAAATCAGCAGGGTGAGAAGGAAGGGTTTTGCAGGGAGAATAAACAGTGACCAAAGTCCTGGAGGTGCTAGAATATAAACAGCATTAGGAAAATAAAATTACCTAAAACATGTGTGTATGTATATATGTATGTATGTATATACTCAGGAAGCAAGTACTGTTTAAGCTACAGTTATAGATTTTGCAAAGACACAGTGCCAGTCTCTAAATAACATGTATTGAGCACGGTTGGGGAGAGGGGTCATAAAAAAAAGAAAAACTACCAAAACCTGTATTTGAGGTCAAAAGAGAGACTGATTTTTGGATGTCAAGAAGGAGACTTGGAGGGTCAGGCCAGTTTAGTCTTCATGAAGTTGTTGCTTTGATCTGGGTCTTGAAGAGCTATTAGGATTCAGATAGGGAGGCAGACAAATTCCTTACCTTGGTAAAAAAAAACATTCAAGTTTCTTCCAGAGTTAGGGTCCAGCAAGCAACTGAGTAGCTGAGGACTCTGCCCACTGGCATATTCATTAATGTCTTTCTCCTAAGACTGCCATTTATATAATGGGGAGCTTATTCAGCTGTGCCAACTTACACGGAATAGTCTCCCTTCTAAATGGTGTTAGCATGGATTAGTTTAGGGAAGATTGATCCAGATCTTGTTTGCAGCCTGTGGCTGAAAAAAGGACTTGGGGGGTGGGTATTAAGGATTATGCAAATCACTGGCTGATATGTAGGCTGGAAACTGGAGACTTTTGTAAAAGCAGCTTTTACACGCTGCTTGGTAAGGGAACTTGGATGCAGTTCTAGGCATGATGACTTAAGCAGATCCAATGAAAATATCGGTAACTGATTATGTACATATATAAATTCTATTCTCTGAATGGTGCAATCAGATCTCATAAAACTCACCCTTGGCCACTTATTCCCTGAAGCTACAGACAATGAGCACTTCCCTTTTCTGTTTTCCCCCTGAGGTCTGGCTTATCACAAAAGCCACTTGGCCTCCCATTTCTAAGATTGTGATGTACTTTGTTGTTTGGGAAACCCAAATAACATCTCTTCCTTCAAACACAGAAATCTGTTTGAAGGAAGAGATGGATTCAAGGGATCAAGAAATGAAGATTTCCTTAACAAAAACTACTCTAAAGTGTGTGAAACTCATGTGGAGATCCAGTCTTTAGAAATTGTGTTAAATGATGAACAAGAAAAAAGTAAAACAGTTTTGCAGATCACTATTTAAAATCCCCTTGCTTTTTAAGTCCTTTTTCAGTAGAAAACCCTTTTATACATCTAACTCTTAAGAAAACAAAAAGCTAATTGGAAAAATGGCGTGAATGTTTGGGGAGAAAACGAGAAATTTTTTTTTCCCATTATCACTTGGCAGGTAATTTCTAAAATTTAATTAAATGTAGTTTGATATTTATTCAAGCAAATAAAATTTAAAAGAACAGAATTCTGTCTGGATTTTAGGCTTTNATCTGAAGTTATTGATATTTGCTCAACAATCTTAATTGCAGCTTGTGTTTCATCAGCCCCTTAGAAGTTACAAAAATTGCCCCATTACTGCTGAAATCTTCCTTCTCTTTGGGGCTTTACAGGTGGTGCTATTAGTAAAGAACCTGCCCATCAACACAGGTAGACTTGAGAGACACAGGTTTGATCCCTGGGTCAGGAAGATCCCCTGGAAAAGATCATGGCAACCCACTCCAGCATTCTTGCCTGGAGAATCCCATGGACAGAGGATCTTGGCAGACTGTAGTCCATAGGGTCGCCCAGAGTCTGACATGACTGAAGTGATTTAGCATACAGTCACTTTCCTTACCAATGGGGCTGATATCGATAGGGATATCACAGCTCAACTGGGAAAGGAAATGGGAAAAAAGACTTGGACAGGAGATGGAAGATGGAAAGTAATAGATTACATCCTGCTTTGTTCTCAGGAGTTTAGATGTCACTGGAAGGCATATTGGGGCTTCCCAGGTTGTGCAGTGGTGAAGAATCCATCTGTCAATGTAGGAGACGCAGGAGATGTGGGTTTGATCCCTGGGTCAAAAGATCCCCTGGAGAGGAAACTAGCAACTCATTCCAGTATTCTTGCCTGGGAAATTGCATGGACTGAGGATCCTGATGGGCTACAGTCCATGGGGTCGCACAGAGTCAGACATGACTGAGTGACAGAGTGCACACATATACAGAAGGCATATTGAATTTAAGTACATAATTTGTGATCCACCATAATCATCTGCATGATTTTGAATCATGTAAGTATTATTTTAAGACTAGATTTTGCATCAAGTAAGAAAGTGGTTCTAACTTACATGTGTTTTGCCCCTTTTGTCTCAAACACTGTGACCTTGATGCTATTTTTAACTTACATGTTTATACTTGTAGAAATGTCTAAAATAATTAATATAACCAATTTTGTATTTTCAGGATTAGTTGTTTGCAAACAGCAAACAAGCTTCTGTAAGAAACTGGAGCAAGTCTTTCCAGTTGGGCTATATTAGAATTCCATCTACATTTTAATTTGGTTCCTGCTGTGTGGATATATTAGACTGAATCTATTACCTGGCTCAATGGTCCTCTCAGACAATTTCCCTTTCTCATTCTGATTTTTATTGTAAGCTATCATCAACATACTGTAGAAGTCTGCAAATCCTATTTTGATCACTTCCATGAGGTGATGATAACTGTGACCTTACATTAAAAAAACACAAACTGAAGGAGTGTCGTGATATTTAATAGATTACCTTTTTGGTGTGTTTGTGAGACTGTACGCTTGGAAATTTCTTCTTTACTGATCCTTCATTTGAGTGTTTGCAGAAGAAAATTCTGTAGCAATCATTCCCTTGGGGCAAGACCTGGTTTTACATGAAACATTCCTGCTTTATGTATAATTTTGAGTTGCCTCTTACTCTGGTGATCACGAACCACCTGCTGTTTTTTCGTCTGAAGATACTGTCTCTCTGAGTATTTATTATAATTTCAGCTTTAAATATAGCTTTTTCATGCATTTAATACATTTAATCCTTACTGTGAAACAAATTAATAGACCTTTGGTGGAAAGCTTAGGAACATTAATTTAGTTCATTCTGGTTTATTTAACTGTGTTGCTCTCTTACTGGGGTATACTTTTTCAGGGCACGTCTGGAAGTTAAGAGAGATGATGTCAGATGGTAATAGCATGGCACTTCATTTTCTCATGCTGCCCAACAGTTTGATGAAGTGTACTCTTAGGGAAAAAGAAATACTAGTAATTCNTTGATATTTATTCAAGCAAATAAAATTTAAAAGAACAGAATTCTGTCTGGATTTTAGGCTTTGAGTTTCTCAAGACCAAAAACACATTATAATGAACACATTACTTGGCCACTCAGTGGATTTTCTACACACTTGTTAAACTAATAGATTTCTATCTGACTGAAGCTTGTTGAGTTACCCAAAGTGCTGTGGGGTTGAGCACCTTTCAAAAGTTTGTAGTGTTGCCTTTGGAACTCCAAGGTGGATCTTCTGCAAGCAGTTCTTCTGCCTTCAAGCCATTCCTGACTCTCACACAGGACTGGATTTCCCAAAGTGTGTTTAAAAGTCAGTCATTCAGAACTCAAAACACTTTTTTTTTTCCCCATAAGAAATGCCAGAGATGGTTGCTTTCCCAGGACTGCCCATAAAAGCCTTTTATTCCATAGTGTATCTGAAAGAGTTCATCCACATGTGTTGAGAGAAGAATGGGGTAGTATGAACAAGAGACCCCTCCCACCATCCCTGGAGACAATGCTTTTTACTTGCTGTAGAGGCAGCCACCTGGGCTTCACTGTGAAGGAAAGGAAACACATTTCTCTCTGAGGGGGACATATCCCTGGAGCTATCCCTAATATAGGTATTTATAGAGTGAACCACTACAAAGTCAAGATGTACTGGGTTCACCAAAAATAGAACAACTCAAATGAATTTTTTGGCCAATTCAATATTATTTTTTTTTAAAGACAACTCAGTAATCTCCGAAGTGAAGTTTGTTTTGAACTTTCTCTTCTTTTATTACTGTGAGTTCCATTATGACTATTTCATGCCACTACTGGATTTAGAAACCAAAGGAATGATGATCACATGATCATAGAAATCAGTGTCCCTAGGATTCGTCATGAGCGAAGACAGGCATCTATCTCTTACTGGCTTGATACTGACATATTCATAGCCCTTAAAAATAGCCACAGTGCACCATTCTCAGATTTGATTGATATATTGTGACTTTTTGACGTCAGAGCAATTGGTTGATTCTTTTTAGCACCAAACCAATGACAGGAGTGATGGAGATGACCTAGAGAAAGAAGAACTCTTACCCTGCCAGGGTTGAAATAATTGTAGCGATTCTATATTCTTGTTTCCTCTCAGAGAACAAGCCCTTCATCTCCTCCTCATCGTTAATAACACTACCATTTTCTAACATTTTTTTCCACCTAGAAATTATGTCTATGAGTTTTTGAAATATAAATTACTACCCCACTAGCTATCATTCATCTATAATGATATACTTGGGAAATTTTCAACCAGTATCACAGACTATTGCTTTTTCTTGCTTTGCTTTCACTATCTGAGTGAACGTTGCGGGCTTTCCAAGTGGTGCTAGTGGTAAAGTATCTGCCTGTCAATGGAGGAGATGCAAGAGACACAGGTTTGACCCCTGGGTGGGGAAGATTCCCCGGAGTAAGAAGTGGCAACCCACTCCAGTATTCTTGCCTGGGACAGAGAAACCTAGTGGGCTATAGTCCATGGAGCCACAAAGAGTCAGACACAGCTGAGGGACTGAGCATGTCAGAGAGCTGAGACTTGGATGAAAGTTTA
Organism: Neotragus pygmaeus; assembly: GCA_006410875.1. NCBI lineage: Eukaryota > Metazoa > Chordata > Mammalia > Artiodactyla > Bovidae > Neotragus > Neotragus pygmaeus. The sequence goes on from SJYV01017837.1 coordinate 777,872, forward strand.
GACCCCAGAAGACTATGTCTAGTTGTCCTTAGTGATCAAGGCTATTTTTGAAAGAAGAAAGAAAAACTGGACATTAGAGCACTTAGGAAACAGTTTCTCTATAGGTTTCTTAGAGCTTCCATAACATAGTACCACAGGCTGGGTAACTTAAACAAGAGAAGTGTATTGTCTCTCAGTGCTGAAGGGTAGAAGTCCATGATCAAGGTGTCAGCAGGCCTGGTTCCTCCTGAAGGATGTGAAAAAAGGCTCTGTTCCAGGCCTTTCTTTTTAGCTTATAGGCGGCCACCTTCTCCCTGTGTTTTCACATGGTATTCCTCTGTGTGTCTGTATCCTAATCTCTCCTTATAACAGTGTCAATCATGTTAGATTTTAGAGCCCACTTATAGGACTTCATTTTACCTTGCTGCTGCTGCTGCTGCTAAGTCGCTTCAGTCATGTCCGACTCTGTGCGACCCCATAGATGGCAGCCCNAGCCAGGTCTGCTCAAGCTCTGACCATCCATGAGGTCTGCTAGGATCACCTGCTCCAGCTCTCTCCTGCTCTGGACTCTTTGGTCACTGACACTCCCAGAGATTGTTGAGGCCAAGCAGGGGCCCCTGTGTAACGACAGACCTCCCTCTGCCAGCCCAGTCCTGTGGCTCCATCACACACCTGGCCCCTCTCTGGGGTCCTGCCATCAGTTTAGCCCAAGGACTCTGTCCTGCCTGCCTGCCTGCTGCTGCTGCTAAGTCGCTTCAGTTGAGTCCGACTCTGTGCGATCCCATAGACGGCAGCCCACCAGGCTCCCCCATCCTTGGGATTCTGCAGGCAAGAATACTGGAGTGGGTTGCCATTTCCTTCTCCAATGCATGAAAGTGAAAAGTGAAAGTGAAGTCACTCAGTCGTGCCCGACTCTTAGCGACCCCATGGACTGCAGCCCACCAGGCTCCTCCATCCATGGAATTTTCCAGGCAAGAGTACTGGAGTGAGGTGCCATTGCCTTCTCCGCCTGCCTGCCTGGGGGCCTGCAAATGAGGGCAGAGGAGCACCTGGGAGAACGGGGGTGGGAGCCTGGAGCACCTCCCCTTCCATCTGTCCACCCACCCAGGAGCCCCTGAGATGTCACATGAATTCAGTGTTGGCAGAAGCCCAGGGCTGAGGTGGGAGTGTACCCACAGCTGTGGGGATGAGGCAGAGAAGGAGAGAGGCAGGTGGCCAGGGACACCCCCATCTGCTGGCTGGCCCTTGGAGGAGAAGGGGGGCTGTCAGATGTGGGAGGACCAAGAGCTACCCGCCGATGAGTGGAGGTGCCAGGCCCAGAGAGGGCCTAACCCCAGCTGAGCCAGCTGGGGCAGAAAGAAGGCCTTAGGGACGAGGTAGCATAGGTTCTTGCTCTTCACATGGTGTTTCCTGCATTCATAGGTCACAGGCCCACTGGGTGTGGGGAATTAAGAGATCCAGGCAGCAGGGAGCCCCTGTCGCTGGACTGCTGATGGGTGCAGAAGAGAAGGAAGAACACTGGTCCATTTGACAGATGAGGAAACTGAGGCTCAGATAAGAGAAGGGAATTTTGTGGGTTCCAGCATGAGACTACAGGCACTCAGGGCTCTTGGTTCTTGGGGGAAAAGTTTCAGGGAAAGCCACCAGGGGATCCCTTCCTTGTCCCAATGGGGTCACCAGACCCAAGAGGGCTCAGAGTCGAGAGGAGGCTATCAGGAGACTGAGGGCAGGAGTTCCCTGGTGGTGCAGTGGTTAAGAATCTGCCTTGCAATGCAGGGGATGCAGGTTCAACCCTCAATCAGGAAACTAAAATCCCACATGCCTCAGAGGAATTAAGCCCTGCAACTCCTGAGCCCATGAGCCACAACTAGAGAGTCTATGCCCCACAATGAAAGATTCCGCATGACAAAACAGAGATCCCACGTGTCACAACTAAGACCAGATGCAGCCAAATAAATTAATTTAAAAATTTAAAAAAAGGAGACTGGGGGCAACTTTTCCCTGTGGCAGGGTCTCAGGTTCAAATGCTCATGTGGTGCCCTGCAGCACTAGAGTTAACCTGGTGTCTCCATTTTAATTAAAAAAGAGGACCCCTTCCCCTAACACACCCAGACTTTCTGCACCCTAGAGCTGGGTGCTCCTGCTAACCTGGCCCCTCGCCACTCCCCTCTCTTCCCTTCTGAACATCACCTCTCTCCACTGAGTTTCCTCCCTCCCCTCCCCTCCCATTCTCTGAGCTCAGCTGTGCCCACATCACCCTTGCCCCCAGAAGTCCAGACTCCCCTACAGGGCTCACGGGGCGGTTACTCTTAGGAGCTGCCTGGCCCTCCCTCCATGTGCCCCTGTTCCAGCCGCCCTGAGCTGCAAGGAGCCTCGGCATCTGCTGCTTCTGGCCAGAACTCCATTCTTCCTTCTTGGCCTGGACTGCTCCTGGGCATTCACTGGGCTTAGAGGTCACTTCTTTTAGGAGGACTTCGGTGGCTGGGTTAGCTGCCCCTGCTGCCCAAGGGGCTCCAGGACCTTCTGAAACTAGCGCTGGCTCCTAGCCTTGTCAGATGTGAGTCTCATCCTGTGAGCCTCTGGGCTACATCTGTAAAACGGACGCTGTGCTCCTGCACTGGTTCCCCACATCCTGGTTTGAGGGCTTCAGACAAAATCCTTGAAGTGCACGTGCTTTGAAAATGGGACAGCTTCTTGTAAACAGAAAACAGAGTTTGTGGTTAATAAAACCTACTGGCCCAGCATCTTCCCTAGTGGTCCAGTGGCTTAGACTCTGCACTCCCAAGGCAGCGGACCTGAGTTTGGTCCCTGGTCAGGGAACTAGATCCCACATGCCGTAACTAACAGTTTGCCTGCTTCGATGAAGATTGAATGTCATGAATACTGCAACTAAGACCTGGCACAGCCAAATAAATACATTTTAAAAAAAACAACACTTACTTCTCTCTGGGTCCTGCTGCCTCCTCGTCCAGGGTCTGGAGTTCCCCAGACTGCTGAAGACAGGGATGTTTGGGCTATCTTGCGGTCATCAGCTACTTCTCTTTGCTGGGTCCCCTACATCTTTGTGAGGGTGGGTTGACAGCCTACCGGAGACGTAAGATAATGCTTTCTAGGCCCTGAGAGGCCCCTTGGAGGTTNAAAAAAAACAACACTTACTTCTCTCTGGGTCCTGCTGCCTCCTCGTCCAGGGTCTGGAGTTCCCCAGACTGCTGAAGACAGGGATGTTTGGGCTATCTTGCGGTCATCAGCTACTTCTCTTTGCTGGGTCCCCTACATCTTTGTGAGGGTGGGTTGACAGCCTACCGGAGACGTAAGATAATGCTTTCTAGGCCCTGAGAGGCCCCTTGGAGGTTTGTGCCCTACAGCAGGGAGGATCAGTTTCCCCACCGTGTAGACAACAACCTGTTTTAGGGCTTGTCTTGAAGGCCAAGGCGGAAGTGGGTTTAAAATCCAGCCTGCACCCAATCCCTGACCTGTGTGCCCTGCAATGGCCACATCTGCCCAGAGAGGGCACCTTTTCCTAATTTTCGCACAAGACTTGTCTGGGCTGGCAGCTGGGATGGGGTGCAGGTCACATCAGGGGAGAGGCAGCCAGGCATCTGAAGCCCTCCAGGACTCCCTGGGGCTGGAGCCCCTTTCAAGGTGTGGGTATTCAGCAGGTCTCCGAGGGAGGAGGGGAAAGGGTCCGCATGCCCAGTGTTCTACAAGGAGCCTGGGTGAGTGATGTGTGTGGAGGTGCCGCAGTTGGGCCTTGGGCTGTGATCCACGATCCCCACGTGGTCCGAGCATCATCCACAGGGGTGGCTTCCTGATGCCAGGCCCTCCTCTCGATCCTCCAACTCTCCTCTCTTGGAAAGAACGAAACAGATAATGAAGTTCTTTTTTCCATCTCATTTGCCATTTCCTGGTCTAAGTAAGGAGTGTCAGGACAGTGACAAGCTAAAAGCTGCTGATTACTGTGGCTTTAAAGGCAGCGACCAGTGAAAGGAGCCAGCATCAGGAATAATGTGGTCCAGCCGGTTTGGGGTGCCCAACCCTGCAATTAATCAGCTTTGGAGTGGGGAGGGGGGAGTGGCTGGAGAAGATGGGTAAGGGTCTGTGTGTTTATCCCCAGGAGGTGGGGAACCAGGCAATTAAAGGGACAGACACTCTCCCTCTCCCGGGTGGTGATGGGGCCTGAGGATGGAGGAGGCAGGGGCCAAGTTACAGTCATCATGAAACCAGTTTGGGTATTTTGAATTCAAACCCATATTGCAAGTCTATGGCTTGGGTCTGCCCCAAACTTCCCCCAGAAATCCCTGGGATTATCATTCTATCCGATTTAGCAGCCTGCCCTCTGGGGGTCTAAATGTTAGACAGCTGAGGCTGATGGACACACACACACACACACTCAGAGGCATTTAATCAGTCTGGCAGGAGGGTCTGTTTGCAGAAGTGATTTCATTTATTTTATTCCCACTAGCAAGCAGGCTTGACAGGGAATAAGCCTGTCCTCTGGGTAGGCTGGTAAACTCTGTGACTTGTTTGCAAGGTTATTTTAAATGTATGGTGTCAGAGGAATAAGGTGAGCTTGGGGCCTAGATCCAGCTCACATTTATCCTTCTAGACTCACCTGAGTTATTAACTTTGATGGTGCTGGTGTTATCCGGCCCGTGATCGCCTGGATTCAGGTTTCTGGGATTCTTGTAGGTCGTCCTGCACTGGTGGAGCCCTTTTTGCTTCTTTTTTAAAGAAAAGTAATTTTAAAATTCATTTTTACTTTTGGCCACACTGGGTCTCCGTTGCTGCACTCGGGCTTTCTCTAGTGGTGGCGAGCCAGGGCTCCTCTCTAGCTGAGGTGCACAGGGTCCTCATCGCAGTGGCTTCTCTTGGGGAGCACGGGCTCAGGAGCACGGGCTCGGGAGCACAGGCTGCAGCAGTCGTTGCTCAGGGGCTTGAGTTGCCCTGCGGCATGTGGAGTCTTCCCAGACCAGGGATCGCACCCATGTCCCTGCACTGGCAGGTGGATTCTTCACCCTTGGGCCACCTGGGAAGTCTGCCCCTTTGTTCCTCAGGCTGTTTTCGGGGATTCAGGAGCTGCCAGTGATGGCTCATGAGGCGGCTTGAATCTGGACCTCAGGCTGGGCAGCAGGGCCCTCGCCAGCGGTGGGATTGTGCCCAGGCTTCAAGGTGGCCAGGATGAGGAAATGTCCAGATCCCTTATCCCATGGGAACCTCTGGGGCCATGATGAGGTGGGTGAGGAGTGGGGGTGGAGGCTTGATCTCTCGCTCTTTTAGCCCCCTGAGGATCACTAAATTAATCCACTAAAGAGGCTGGGTTGTTTTTATCTCACTCCCAACTACTCCCCCTCACCCACCAACCCCCTGGCCTTTGTACACCGAGGGGCTGAGAGTCCAGACAGGACTAAAACCCACAGTGGGGTCAGAGGGGAGGGCCTGGCAATTAACCTCACATCCTGAGCAGGGTGGGGTCAGGGGTCATTGGAGAAGGGGGGCAGGGGCTGACCACCAGCTGCCAGGCCCAGGAGGAGGCCTCCAGAGGCACCCACAGGTGGGATTCCAGTCAGACCAGAGCTGCAGAAAGAGAGAGGACTGGAAGTTCTCACTCTCAAACCAACCCTTGTACCTCTCCCAGGCCCCCAGGCACGCATCTTTCTCACTTGGCTCCCACGGCACACAGGGCCCATCCTGTCCCTGGCCAGACTTCTTCCCGGGCTGGGACCCTGCCCCCCACCCCATCCAGGAGCGGCAGCTGATTCTCCTCCCCCACCCCCCCCCCCTCTCTACTTTCAGAGGAGAATAACCTGTGATAATTTTTTCTTCTTCTTTCTGGCAACTAATGGACTCCTTAAATAGCAAAAATTGCGGCCTGTAATTAAGATCTTGCTTTTTAAATGATTAATCATTGTAACCCCTTTGAGCAGCATCCTACTTTCCTCTCTTCTCACATTGAAATGCAGATCGTTGGCGGAGGGAGGGAGGTGCTCCCAAGCCACCGAGGAGCAATTAAACTTTCCCAGCTGTCACTCGTCCCGTCTGCCTCCCGGCCTGTCCAGACGCCGCCCTGGAGAGAGGGCAGGGCACTGCTCAGAGTGCCCGAGCTCGCCAGTGGCCTGACTGGGGCCTCCCGGAGAGCGTGCCTCCAAGCCTGACCCTGGGGTGGCAGCCCAGCTGCTGGGGTGGCTCTTGGAAATGCCCAGGAAGGCAGATAACCCTTGCCGAGCACTTCCAAATGTGCCCAGCTCTTTAGTAACAAGATCTATTTCAGTGTTCACGCTAGCCACCTGAGAGAGATGGGAAGGTGGCCCATTTCTACAAAGTGCCAACATGTATCAGCCCAAGAAGGGTGTTCCAAGCCTTTTGTCCCTTTGATCCCCACATGGACTGACCACATGATTTGAGGATGGTATATCATTAGAGCTAGGAGGAGACTGGGAACTCTGGTGTCCCTAGCGGTCAACCTAAAAACAAACAAAAAATGGAAGGACTTTCCTGGTGGTCCAGTGGTTAAGAGTCTGTCTGCCAATGCCAGGGACACGGGTTCAATCCCTGCTTTGGGAAGATCCCACACGCCTTGGGGCAACAAACCTGCGTGTGCCACAACTACTGAGCCAGGGCTCCAGAGCCCAAGAGCCACGACTACTGTACCCAGCACCTGCTGAAGTCGCCACGCCTAGAGCCTGTGCTCCGCAGAAAGAGAAGCACCACAATGAGAACCCTGTACACGGCAACTAGAGAGCGGCCCCTGCTCGCTGCCACTAGATGAAAGCCACACAGCAGCAGGGACCCAGCACAGCCGAAATAAACAAACAAGTAATCTCAAATTTAAAAACCACAGGGAATTCCCTAATGATCCAGTAGTCAGGGCTCCATGCTTCCACTGCCAAAGGCATGGGTTTGATCCCTGGTTGGGGAACGAAGATCCCACAGGCCGCACAGCAAGGCCAAAAAGATTAAAATAAAAACAACAAAAACTAACATACCCGGACTTCCCTGGTAGTGGTGCAGTGGATAGAAGTCCACCTGCCATTGCAGAAGTTTGGTCTATCCCTGGCCAGGAAGATGCCACACGCCATGGAGCAAATCAACCGTGTGCCACAGCTACTGAGCCTGCTTGCTGCAAAGACCCAGCCCAGCTGTAAATAAATAAATAAGTAAAAATTTAAAATAGCTTACCTGTCATCTTCCTCAAGAGGATGCTGGGGCCCAGAGGTTAAGGGCCATGGCCAAGATTGCGCATCACACATATAAGCACTTAGGAGGCTGCCAGGCCTACAGTGGGTGCTCGCGGGTCTGCTGATTGAGTAAACGTGGGCAGATGTACTTCTTCCTTTAGGGCTCTGCTACTGCCTTTTTCTGAGAAAGCAATGGCACCCCACTCCGGTACTCTTGCCTGGAAAATCCCATGGATGAAGGAGCCTGGTAGGCTGCAGTCCATGGGGTCGTGAAGAGTCGGACACAACTGAGCGACTTCACTTTCACGTTTCACTCTCATGCATTGAAGAAGGAAATGGCAACCCACTCCAGTGTTCTTGCCTGGAGAATCCCAGGGACGGGGGAGTCTGGAGGGATGCCGTCTATGGGGTCGCACAGAGTCGGACACGACTGAAGAGACTTAGCAGCAGCAGCAGCACTGCCTTTTTCAGAACCGATTTGTGTGTGTGTGTGTGTGTCTGTGGTGGTGGCTGGGGGAAGAGGGTGCCCTCCTTTACAACACTTTCAGAGGAAGAGGCAGGGGGCAAAAGAGAGTAGACTTGCGTGTGAGCTGGGCTGCCAGGTAAGGTCGCGCACTCTCCCTACACGAGAGCACTGGCTGAGGCTGAGGGCCCGTACTCTGCTGGCCAAGCCACGAAGGTACGTGTGACCATCCTTGCTAAAGTACCATCAGCCACAGACTGTGAATAAGGGATGGCACCGCCCCCACGAAGAAGACGGTAGAGCAAGATGGCAAACGCACAGAAGCTGCGGCCCCGCGGTCCCTCTCCTGGGACTTGGTCCTACAGATACACTCACACTTGTGAGAACTGACTTACGAGCAAGGTTATTTGTTGCAGTGACATTTGCAAAAGCAAAAGGTTGAAAGCAAGGCAAAGGAGTCTCAAGAGAGGATTGATTAATGTCATACTAGGAAGCTGTGTCAAATGAGGGAAGAAAATATGAGAGCAAGTTTGGATGGGCTGGTTTATGTATAAAGAAAATTCTGGGGAAGGATACATAAAAAATGAAAAACAGCTATTACTTTTCGTTAAAAAAATTATTTATTTGGCTGCACTGGATCTCAGTTTCGGCACACAGGGTCTTCATTGGATCTTCACTACAGCATATGGAGTCCAGTTCCCTGACGAGGGATGGAACCTGGGCCCCCTGCACTGGGAGCACAGTCTTAGCCACTGGAGCACCAGGGAAGGCCCCCATTATTACTTTAACAGGAGACTTGAGAACAGGGCAAACGAGAGACAGGAAATGAAGGAGACTTCTCACAACAAACATGATCAGTTTTGTACTAGGTTAAAGTATGGGGCTTTCCCAGTGGCTTAGCCAGAAAAGAATCCGCCTGCAATGCAGGAGACGCAAGAGACGCAGGTTCGATCCCTGGGAGATCCCCCTGGAGAAGGAAATGGCAAGTCACGTGAAAACACCTAGTCTAGGGTGCACAAGAGGCACTCAGTAGGCAGGAGGCTTGTTCTCAGGGCCTTTTTTCGCTCTGCACTCCTGTAAGAGGCAGCTCACCAGTTTTCACTCAGGACTTGACACATGGTGGCCAAAGGGTCTGTTGTTTAGTCCTGCTGGGCAAGTTTCAGGACAGGTATCCCAAGGAGCATGAAATGCCATTCCTCCAGAAATGCCTTTGCTCTTCAAAACCTCCAGGGATGAAGTCTTCTGGGGCGAGGGCACCTCAGGGGCCAGCACCATCTGGGGGAAGAGGCAGACCAGCTCACTGTGCCCAGAATCAACGCTCTGCCCTGGGTCCTCACACCCCACCAGGGCTATGTCCCCTCCCCTCAAAGAAGTTCTGAGTAGCACAGCCCCTTCTACCACTCTGTAAATCCAAGACCAGGAATCTGAGCCCTGGGCTACCTACTGTGTCAGATGGGATTGTGTCTGCTGCAAGTAACTGACAATCTGATGGACAGGACCAGGACTTAAGCAGACACAGGCTTAGTCACCTCACACAGTAAGAGGGTGGTGGTCCTCGGGAGAGCCCAGTGGCTCAGGGACTTCAGGGGTTATCATCTCTGGTCACCTTGGCACTCGAACCTCGTGTGTATGCCTGTGTGTGTGCTCAGTCTTGCCTGACACTCAGCGAGCCCATGGACTACAGCCTGCCAGGTTTCTCTGTCCGTGGGATTCTCCAGTCAAGAAAATCTGGAAAGGATTGCCATTTCCTCCTCCAGGGGATCTTCCTGCCCCGGGAATGAACTGGAGTCTCCTGCATCTCTTGCATTAGCAAGTGAATTCTTTACCACTGCAGACTCCTGGGAAGCTCTTAGGCGCTTCTAACGCTATCCCTCCAACAATGCTTCACACTAGCCCATCAGGAGAAAGGATCAGTGAACACTAATCCCATCCTTAGCTGCCAGAGGCACTGAGCCACCTTGACAAGGCCCAGGAAGGGAGCCTGGCTGATACAGGGGGACTGTGTGGTTCCCAAATTGCATGCCCCCTATCATCCTCAAGGCCTGGCCTGGGGGAGAAAGCAAGGGAGATGAGTCGTTCCTTTCTCTTCCCACCCTCACCCAGCCTGCATTCCCGCACACCTCCCAGAGTGGGGTCACGCCAGCCCAGCCCGGTCCCATCCTCCCTGGGTTTGATGAATGCCAGGGCCGCTTATAGAGTCACAGTCGCCAAATTAGGTTGCCAGAGCACCCCTGGCCTGGCCTGGAAACACCTCCCCAGCTGAAAGGAGGCACGTCTGGACCGAGCAGACATCTTTATTCAGCTGTAATTGACGTTTCACAGACGTCTGTAACTCCGTCTGGAGGGACACAAAGCGCCCCCATGCTCAGCCCTGCCAGCCTCTTTATGTCGCCCCCTTTCATCTGGCAGTCAAAAGTGTACGAGCCGCCCAGGCTGTTCTACCCGGTCCCGGGGCCCCCGGGACAAAGGCAGGCACTGCACACAGAGGCCGCCTGGTGGGCCTTTACCTCCAGGAGCACGTTATGCTAATCCAGCACCAGCCTGGACCCCTCTGGCATATGGATGGGCGGCTGCCAGCCTGGCTGGGACTCAGTCACTGGGGGCCTGGCCGCTGGGGACCCAGAGAGTCCCCACTCACCCAGAGGAAGAGTGGCCCCAGTCTGTCAGGTTCTAAGAAAGTGGGTCCCCTTGGGCCCAGACTCAGGAGGCTGAGACAAAGGGGGAAGGGATGCTGGTGCTCAGCAGGAGCTCTTAGTCTGGGATCCCTGCCCACCCCAGGAGGAGCTGCATGTGAACCTCTCACAGGGTAGGCAAAGCTATGCACAGGTCCTTTTCTCTAGGGAGAGGGTCCCTAGCTTTCATCATTTGCTCCAAAAGGTGACTCTTACTGTGGGGCTCATGCAATCGCCCATTTTACAGATGGGAAAGCTGAGGCCCAGAGCTGGCATGCCTTACTCAATGTCACCCAGTAAGTTGGTGGAGGCACATGGGCCCTTACTTCTGCCCAGAGGACCTCTTTGCTGTCAGAGGCCACACAGAGATTACAGAGGCAGGCAGGCAACTGAGGAGGTGTCCAGGTGCAAGGAGAAGGGGCTGGCAAGCCAGGGAGCACAGCTGCTCAGTCACAGCCCTGGGCAGCCAGGTCCTCAAGAGGAAACTTACATTTAAAACAGATACACAAAGTTTGCCAGTTCAAAAATGTGGATTCAGGGGCTTCCCTGGTGGCTCAGGGGTAAAGTCCATCTGCCAAAGCAGGGGACACGGGTTCGACCCCTGATCTGGAAAGATCCCACACACTGTGTGGCAACTAAGCCCACACACCACATCTATTGAGCCAGTGCTCTAGAACCCGGGAACCATAACTCCTGAGCCCGCTACCGAGCCCAGGTGCTGCAACTACTGAAGCCCGAGTGCCCTAGAGCCTGTGTTGTGCAACAAAAGAAGCCACCACAGTGAGAAGCCCATACACCACAGCTAGAGAGTAGCCCCCGCTTGCCTCAGCTAGAGAAAAAGCCCACACAGCAACAAAGACTCTGCACAGCCAAAAATGCATAGATAGATAAAGAAAGTTATTTCAAGAAGTAGATTCAGGACTGACACGCATACGCTATACATACCGTGTATGAAACAGATAACTAAGCAGAAAACCTACTGTATAGCACAGGAAACTCTACTCAGTGCTCCACGGTGACCTGAATGGGAAGGAAATCTAAAAAAGAGAGAGAGAGAGAAATGTATATATATGCGTGTGGCTGGTTCACTTTGCTGTACAGTGGAAACTAATACATTATAAAGCAACTGTACTTCAATGACAATTTTTTTAATGTAGATTCATATTTTTGAAAAAATTTCAAGCCACCGAGGGGCAGGGGGCGGTGGCATACACGGCCCTCAGGCTGCTGAGTTTGAGAGCTTTGCTTTTGACCTCACCGAGACCCCATCCTCAGTTCCCAAGACTGCAGGCAAGGCAGGCTTGAATGTGGCCACCGGCTCAGACTCTCCCTGTGCCGCGGTCCCTGCTGGCTCAGAAGCCAAAAGCAGCTGAGATGTGGGCTGCTGCCCAGATCCCCGCTCTGCTTGTCCTCAGTGTCCCAGTGCCTGTCTGCAGCCCTCTGAGTGGGTGGCTCCTGCTTTCAGTTGTCAGCCCCGGCTGAGACGTCTCATCTCCAGTGACTGCAGTTCCTCGCCTTCCCTGAGCCCCGCTGTTTTCCCCACTGGAGGCAGAAGTGACAGGTTAATGGCAGTCTGCGCTGGTCTCTGCAGGGCGCCCTGACCTTCCCTCTGGGCTTGGCATGATCCCACAACACAGATCGACCCCCAGAGGGGGCGAGAGGGAGGAGACCTCGAGGGACAGAGAGAGAGAGATGCAGAGAGAGAGACCACCAAGACAGAGAAAAGCAGGAAGGCGAGGAAGAGAGAGAGAGAAGAGAAAGAAAGAGAAGGGGAGTCAGGCAAATACACAGAGAGAAACAGCAAGGAAGTCAGAGATGGAGAGAGACAAGAGATGGTAGAGGAGACAGGAGGAGAGATAGGGAGAGATAAACACAGGGGACAAGACTGACAGGTGGAGAGAGAGCCAGAGAGAGACCACCGAGAAGAGGAGGTGGCCAGGGCAGGAGAGGACAGAAGGCTGGGGACATTCTCCCAAGTGGCCCCAGGCCCCCTTCCCCAGACTTCCTCTGGCAGGGCCTTCTCTGCAGTTTCCAGAGGCTCTGAAGGGTGAGAATTGGAGTCCTCTGAGAGGTTCCCTCTGGGCTCTAAGACCTGGGGGTCGTGCACGCCTGCATTTGAAGCTCAGGTAAAGCCTCACTACCTCTGCTCTGGGCCGTGAATGACTCCAGGACTGATCTATTTCAAGAGATCGGAGAGGCAGAAGGGCAGCTCTCGGGGTCCACAGAGCCCCGCCCCCCTACCTGCTAAAGCAGTTGACATTTATTTGGGAAGGATGAGGCCAACATTTTGAAATTCTTTTTTTTTTTTAAATCCTTTTAAAAATTGTTCTTCAGCTTTAAGATGATAAAGAAAACAAAACCCGTGACAATATAACAGTATAGGAAGGGGTCAAGTGAAGAGTCAATTCTCCTCCCCTGCAACACCCCCAGGCACATTCTCAGGGACAGGATTCAAATCCAGAGCCCTCTAAGCTAAATTCACAAGGGGTTCCCTAAGCCTTCCCTTCCCTTGGCCATGGGACTGGGGCTACTGGTTGGCATTCATGCCAGCTCTAACTGCAGGACCCCTTGGTGGCATCTCTTAGGAACATACAGAAGGGCCAGGTTCTTGATGAAGCAGCTTCTCACCAGCACCCACATATGTAAGTGCACACGAGCGCACATGCACAATTCGTCTTCCAGGTGTGCCCAAAGAGTTAGCTCAGTGACCTTCCATTATAATCATTGGTAACAGTCAACCAGAGAAGCTAAAACATGTATCTAGCACTGTGCGTGCGTGCTAAGTCATTTCAGTTGTGTCTGACTCCTTGTGACCCTATGGACTGTAGCCTACCAGGCTCCTCTGTCCATATGATTCTCCAGGCAAGAATACTGGAGTGGGTTGCCATGCCTTCCTCCAGGGGATCTTCCTGACCCAGGGATTGAACCCGAGTCTTTTATGTCTCCTGCATTGGCAGGCGGGTTCTTTATCACCAGCGCCACCAGGGAAGCCCATCCGACACTAATGTGCTGCCTATAACTATGATCTTTGGGACACTTGACCTGTGTGCCTTGGTGCTCAGTGACTCAAGTGGGGAAATTTCAGGCACAAGAGAAAGATAAATGGTGCTGGGCCAGTGCGGGAAGAGGTTTGAGGGGATAATGAGCAGATGGGCCAGACTCATCCCTTTTGTGTCTTTATGATTGATACCTTCTTCCAGCAAACATTTACAGTGATGTTTATCTCATGTGCATTTAATTATGTGCATAGATATTCAAAATGTTTTTAATTAAAAATACTGTACAAGGACTTCCCTGGTAGTTCAGTGGTTAACAATTCATCTTCCAGTGCAGGAGACATGGGTTCAATCCCTGGCTGGGGAAGTAAAATCCCACATGCCAGGGGGCAACCAAGCCCACACATCACAGCTACTGAGCCCATGAGCTTCAGAGCCTTCTCACTGTAACGAAGATCCCTTGTGTTGCAACTAAGACCTGATGCAACCAAATAAATAAATAAAGACAAATATTTAAAAAAATACTGTACAAATACATTTGAATACGGACTCTCTTCTATCCTACATACTAATACATCCATTTATACAGGTATTTTACTGTTTAAATTTATATATACAAAACCATGTATACTGACTTGCCAGGCAAATTTTAAGGGCTCATTAGGAGTAATTTTGGCTTTATTGGACATTGACCTTAAGTACCGACTCTGATCCCACAAAATACGAGTCCACTGTGCCTGTTCCCTCTTCTCTGCCAAGCCCTCCATTATGCCAGAGGGAGACAGAAGCAAAAGTCTCACCTTGTGGGATATCGTGTCCTATTGGGGGTAGCCGGATGGGCACATGTTGAGAATATACGGTGATGGGTGTTAGATGGGAGGTGTGCCTGCAGGGAAATGGCACCCAGGGAGGCTTTGTAGAGCAGAGAACACTGGAGGAAAATCTCACAGGTGGGGGTAGGAGAGGTCCTGGGCGGTAAGTTTCAGCCTTGCTCCAGACGTCTGGGAGAGAACCTAGGTTCAAATCCTGGCCCTGCCACAGACTGGCTGTGGGACCTGGGCCAGGCCTCTCATCTCACCGGCCCTAATGTCCTCAGCAGATGCTGTTGGTCACCCACCAGCAGCCATTCCTTTGTCCTTGTTGGCATGGCTCTAATTTTGTCCCTGGCTCAGAGAAGGGGAACCCAGCCCCCGCCCCAGCCTCAGGGGGTAGGGTTCTGGAAAGTTTAATCCTAGTTCCGATGTCAGTGATTGGTTTAGGCATTGAAATGAGTTGCACCATTGGTACAACTCCCTAAGAAACCATCTCAATTAAAGCAATTATCCTTCAATGAAAAAAATTTTTAAAGCAATTATCCTCCAATTAAAACAAAACAAAACAAAACACCTCAGCACATCAAAGAACAGTCATTTCTTTGGCTCAACACATCTGTGACTGGGGCAGGAATCAGTGGGATGGCATCTGTAGGTTCCACGTGGTATCAGCTGGGCAGTTTCAATGGAACTAGAGGATTAATCGCCTGGCTGCAAGTTGGGGCTGGCTGTGGGCTGGTCACTCAGCCTAGCCTGTGGGCCAAGGGCCTCCATTCCTCAACGCTTGAACTTCTGCAGACATGGCTGCTGGTTTCCTAGAACAAATGTCCCAAGAGACAAGAATAAGAAGCTGCTGTTTCTTAAGGTCTGGGCCTGGAAGCTGGCACAGTGTCATTTTCTTCTGTTCTATTGGTTAAGCATCACTGATTGAATGGACATGAACTTGCGCAAACTCCAGGAGATGGTGGGGGACAGGAAACCCTGCTGTGCTGAAGTCCATAGGGTGGCGAAGAGCTGGACACGACTTGGTGACTGAACAACAACAAAAATTGGTCAAACAGTAACCAAGGTCAAATTCAAGGGGAGAGCACTGACTGCACTTCTTGATGAGAAGAGTCTGGAAGAACTAGGGTTGGGGAGCATGCTTTAAAATTGCTATAGCCAGCGAAACATGGGGAGACGTCTATCGAGCAGGATTTCTCTTTTTTTCCGGCTGCGCCGCACGGTTCTCCCCCAGGAAGTGGAAGCTCAGTCTTAACCACTGGACAGCCGGGGAAGACCACAGGGGATATTTCTAAAAAAGTTTCCTTTGCTCCCCCAAAAGACATAGGCTTGACTGAATCACAGTTGAGAGGCCGAGACTTCCCTGGTGGTCCAGTGGTTAAGAATCTGCCTGCCAATGCAGGGGACACAGGCTCGATCCCTGGTCCAGGAAGATCCCACGTGCCACAGAGCAGCTAGGCCCACCACTAAGGGAAGTCACTGCTATGAGAAACCTGCCCATCTCGGCTAGAAGGTAGACTCCACTCACTGCAACCCGAGAAAGCCCACACAACAATGAAGACCCAGCAGAGCCACACACACACACACACACACACACACACACACACCCAATTAAAGAAACGGAGAGGCCAACATAAGAAATGAGACTATCCCAACAAGAATAGGATGATCATACGCTTGATCCTTTACGATTATATTCTTAGTTTCATAAAATTTAGGGAAAGAAGACCATTATAATAATATTTCCTGCAGTTGTTATATTTGGGATCATAACAAAGCATGCCTAAATTACATATAAGTATGTGAATTACACTTAAAATCCTGTAGAATTTCAATAATTGATGGGAAAACTCAACATGGTCAAGATGTCGATCCTTCCTAAGTTAAAGTATATATACAACGCAATACCATTGAGACTGGAATTTAGAAACAGATCCTAAAGTTCATCTAGGGGACTTCTTGATGGTTCAGTGGCTATGACTCCACACTCCCAATGCAGGGGGCTCTGAGTTGGATCCCTGGTCGGGCAACTGGATCCTATATGCCACGACTAAGAGTCTTCATGCTACGACTAACACCCAGTGCAGTCAAATAAATAAGTAACAATAAATATTTTAAAAATTCATCTGGAAAAGCAAATGTGAAAAATTAACCAAGAAAATTGTGAGAGAGAAGAAATGTTCTCATAGGACACAAAAACACATGTAAAGGGACGTGTTGTAACACAAGCTTTAATAAGAAGAAACTGCAAAACCTTGAATGTCCAACCACAGGGAAATAGTTAAATACATTAGACAGTAGGTCTCAAACTTGGGCATGCATTAGGATCACCTGGAGATTGTCAGGCCTGCTCTCAGAGTCTCTGTAGACTGAGGGAGGGACGACTCAAGAATTTTGCATTTCACAGCCATGAAAAGGAACAAATTCGGGTCAGTTGTAGTGAGGTGGCTGAACCTACAGTCTGTTATACAGAGTGAAGTAAGTCCGAAAGAGAAAAACAAATATTGTATATTAATGCATATATATAAATATATATGGAACCTAGAAAAATAGTACTGATGAACCGATTTACAGAGAAGTAATGGAGACAGAGGAGACTCCCGGGTGGCGCTAGTGGTAAAGAACTCACCTGCCAAGGCAGGAGATGTAAGGTTCAGTCTCCCGGTTGGGAAGATCCCCCGGCAGAGGGCATGGCAACCCACTCCAGTATTCTTGGCTGGAGAATCCCATGGACACAGGAGCCTTATGGGCTGCAGTCTTTGGGGTCCCAAAGAGTCGGACACGGCTGCAGTGACTCAGCATGCGTGCAGCGCAGACACAGGTGTAGAAAACGGGCTGGTGGACACAGTGTGGGGAGGAGTTGCTGTTGTTCAATTGCTGGGTGGTGTCCGGCTTTTTGAGACCCCACGGACTGTAGTGCACCAGGCTCCTCTGTCCAGGGATTTTCCCCGGCAAGGGTATTAGAGTGGGTTGCCTGGGCATCTTCTTGATCCAGGGATCAAACCTGCACCTCCTGAGTTGGCAGGTGGATTCTTTACTACTGAGTCATCTGAGAAGCCAGTACCCAGAGTGTAATATCCAAACTGGCCTTCGAGTTGTCCCCTACCTTCCCCTCTGGCCACAGGCCTGGCCATTCCTGAGCCAGATGGTCTGTCACCTCCCAGAAGGTGGTTTCTCCACCTCCAAACCCTTTGCTTGAATAAATCCTATTTGTCCTTCAGGACTCCGATTTGACATCATGGCCTCTGGAAAGTCAGGCTAAATACTCTCCTGCTTGTCCCACCAAATCCACGGGTTTCATGCGGGTGTCATCAGGAGGGAGGGGCGTGAGGCTGGGCTGTTGTTCTGTGGTCTCCTCTCCTCCCTCCCCCTCAAGGGTCACTTGGAGCTGGCTATGGCCCTTGACAGGCATCACTGATCTGCTCGAGGCAGCCCTCTCCATGTAATCCGCCCCCCACCTAGGGTCCTCCCCTCCTTCGCCTCCTCAAGTGACCTAAGAGTGGTAACAGCCTGTGCTGCATGCTAAGTTGATGCAGAAGTCACTTCAGTCGTGTTCGACTCTTTGTGACCCTATGCACAGTAGCTTGCCAGACTCCTCTGTCCATGGGATTCTCCAGGCAAGAATACTGCAATGGGCTGCCAAGCCCTCTTACAGAGGATCTGATCCAGGGATCAAACCCATGTTTTCTGCATCTCCTGCATCGGCAGGTGGTTCCTTACCACTAACGCCAGCTGGTATATAGACACTAGGTGTGCTAACAGCTGAGCTGTGACTCAGTGTGTGATTCAAAGCTGGGTTGGGCCTCTAGGGCCATCATTTGAATGCCAGCTTTGCTATATGTTAAGCTGTGTGACAGACGCAAGTTACTCACCTTCTCTGTGCTTCAGTTACTTCATGAGGCAAAATGGGATCAATATCCGTACTCCCTTCATAGAATTATTGTGAAAAGTAAATGAAGTAATGTATGTAAAGTGCTTAAAACTGTGCCTGGCACAGAATAAGTGCTCTGCATTGCTGTATTCGCCTTTAGTCCTCTCCTGACCTGACCCATTGCCCTGTCTGCGCCCTCAACAGGGCTGTGGAACCTCTCCCTCCCCCTGCCCCTCCCTGCACCCTTGTCTTCCAGCACCTGGCCTAGTAGAGTCAAATGACAACTGCCCATCAAATTGGATTTGCGCTAAGAAGGATTTCTGGCCATCATCTCTGAAGGATTTCATCCCATCATCAGGGATAAACATGGATTCTGGCCTTTCTCCCAGTTGGGGCGTGAGGGGTGCTGAGCTGTGACTGCAGACCCTCCCTCAAATCTCTCTTCCTGCCCCAAACTCCAGTGCCACCCTGCACCCCAGCCTCCTGCCAGCTTCCAGCAGGGCAGATCCCAACAGCCCTGAATGGCACAGTGAGGAGGCACCTGGTGGTTGGGGTTGAGGGGCAGATGTGAGTAGTAGCCCTGTGAGCATCTGTTGCGGGGAGGGACGGCAACAAGCCAGGAGGGTCCAGCAGCGAGCGGCCAGAGTGCACAGGGCCCCTTAATCTGAGGAATGGAAGTGTTGGGTTGCCACACCCAAGGGAGACAAGGAAGGTCCTCACATGCTAAAGGGGGGCCTGAGGAAGGCAGGGGAGCCGAGGGCAGGGGAATGCCCTGGACAGGGAAGTTACCTGTATCTGGTCTGTTGACAACCATTCTTCCTAACGTCCGCCATGGCTCCCAAGCACCATGTCCAATGCCTGGCCATCTTTGTGGCCGTAGCTCTGTGCTGACTGTAGAGGGTGATTCCAGCTCACACCAGTGTGCCTATGCTAAGAACTCCCATGACCCTGACCTTCCTGGGTCATCTTAGGTCTCTGCACCTTCCATGCCTTGTACAAAGCCAGGTGTTTCTGTCATTTCTTGTTTGCTGCTTGAAGGAAGCAATGAAATCCTATGGGTGGGTGGCTGGCGGTGGGGGCAAAGGGACAGAGGGATCAGATAGACCTGGGTTCAAACTTTTGTCCCTCAGGACTTCCCTGGTGGTCCAGTGGTTAAGAATCCACCTACCAATGCAGGGGACAAGGGTTTGATTCCTGGCCTGAGAAGATCCCACACACCTCAGAGCAACTAAGCCCGTACACCACAACTACTGAGCCTGCACAGCTACAGCCTGAGCTCGGCAACAAGAGAGGCCACCACAACGAGAGACCCGCGCACCTCAGCCAGAGAAAGCCTGAGCGCAGCATGGAAGAACTGGTGCAGCCATAAACAGATAAACAGACATTTCTGCTCCTCACCCACTGGCCGTGTGGCCTTGGACAAGGCATTCAGCTTCTCTGAGCCTCGGTTTCTTTGTGAAATGGGAAGCCCAGTGCCTACCTCCCTGGATTGCCCTCAGGCTCAGCGGGTTGCTGTGTGCAAAGTAGTGGCACAGTGGCTGGCTCTTCATAAAGACTAAACAAACCGGTAAGTTATTCCAAGTCTGCACACTCCTCAGTCTCACCCTTTCAGGATCCCGTCTCTCCAGCATCTCCCAGGTCCCCTTTCGCAGTGGCCTTCAATCTTTTTGGCATCAAGGATCAGTTTCATGGAGGACAGTTTATCCACAGACCAGAGGTGGGGGCATGATTACAGGATGATTCAAGCATGTTACACTTACTGTGCACTTTGTGTTATTATTACATCAGCTCCACCTCAGATCATCAGACATGAGATCCCAGCAGTTGGAGATCCCTGCCATCCAGTTCACAAACCGCTCCAGCCTCAGCCTGGTCCTCAAAGGGCCAGGCATAAAGACAGCAAGCTGCCCACCTTCACCTTGAAGGAACCCGGGGGTCACCTCTTCTGTCCCCTATGGGGTCCTCCCCTCCTTCCCCATCCTTCATCTTGACAGGCCCCAAAGGATATCCCAGAGCACAGCCCTAGCTGGAAGTTTCTGGAATTCATGGGACAAAGCCCCACACTAGCTAGGGGAGAGTTCCCAAGGCCTGGGTGCCTACACGCCCAGCCCGCCTGCTCCCTGGAACAAGGTCTGGGCACCTCCTATTTTCCCAGCCAGGAGGCCTGCCGGTTCCCACATTACCACATGAATGGGCCACAAGCCCCCCGTCCACTCGAGCAAACAATTTGGCTAGCAAATTGACATAATTATGAGAGACAGAGAGGGAAGAAAGCCGCCCCCACCCGCACGCCTCCCCCACCCCCGCAGGCGGCTCCTGCCGAGCTCCTCCTGGGCTTTGTGGGCTGGGGCGCTCAGGGCTGATTAGAAACCTCGTGGCCTTTTCAAGAGCCCTAAGTGATTGGCCCCCTTAATCTGATTACAATTTGCGGAGCCCCTCCAGCCGCCTCTGAAGGGCTGTTCTCAAGCACCCTGCTCGATGGTGCGCACACACACGAGGACACGCACACACACACACGCACACACACACACACTTAGCACCCACTCAGGCCTGCTGGCGCGGGCGCTGCCTCTTCTCTCGCCAGGCTCGCCTCTTCGGTCGGGGACCTCTGAGTTCCTCTGGGTGGGCCTGGCCTCTGCCTTCAGGGACTGTTCCCCTTACGAGAGCACCTAGATCTCAGACACACAAGGACGGACGCTGCCCCTAACACCCTGGGTCACCTTTTTTAAAAATCATTATTTCTTGATACAATTTTACAGGTGACTCTCCATTTACAGTTATTACAAAACATCGACTCTGTTCCCTGTGTCGTGCAATGCTTGCGCTTGTCTTATAGCCAGTAGTTTGTGCCTCCCCTCCCCCACCCCATACG
>SJYV01017837.1:799642-829028 GCA_006410875.1 Neotragus pygmaeus
GGGGCACAGGCGTACACTCACACCCCATGGGCATGCCTTCCCTCACCCATTCCTCCTCAGACCAGCCACCCCGAGCATCCTGGACCAGCCTGCCCCCACACCCCACCACCAAGGGCAACCCTCTCTCCAGAGCAGCTGTATTTCCAGGGCTCCTCGGCCTGCAGCTCCCAGGGGATTAGGCCCAGCAGGCAGCCTGGACATGGCTCACGCACAGGCTGCTCCAGCCACCCCCCCTGGGAACTCAGCTCGAAGGGCTACTCTCAATGGCCTCAGCCCTCCACTTTGTAGCTGTTAATCCCCGGGCTCAGCCACAATGGCCCCTTTTCCCAGAGTTGCTCCTGCCTCTCACGGGCCCTGGCCTGGCCTCCCACCCCAGTCGGAGCCCTCCTGGGTCACAGCTCCGGATGAGGGTGAGGTGGAGGACAAAGCTGGGCCAAGGCAGAAGAGGGGGCTTGGCCTTGTTAATGAACCACCCCACTCCAAGAGATGCAAAGTGGGCAAGTATGCAGGAGCAGGGAACATGCCCAGAGGCCTCCAGAGTGACCCCAATTCGCTGCATATCCATCTTTCAGACCATGTGTCCTGGAGGCCCAAAGAAGTGGTTCTCAGGGCTTCTCTGGTGGCTCAGGGGGTAAAGAATCTGCCTGCAATGCAGGAGACCTGGGTTTGATCCCTGGGTTTGGAAGATCACTTAGAAGAGGAAATGGCAACTCCAGTATTCTTACCTGGAGAATTCAATGGACAGAGGAGCCTGGTGGGCTACAGTCCACAGGGTCACAAACAGTTGGACATGACTGAGTGACTCACACACACATATAGGAACCCCACTCTTGTCTCACAGTGTCCTGAAGACCCTCATCTCCTGGCTGGACTCGGAGCCAGAGAGCAAGAAATGTGGGGTCCAGGCTCAAACACTGACATCAGAGGGACTTGGGCTCCAGTCTCATTCTAGCACCACCTTCAAAAAACTGTGACCTTGGACTGGTTACTTATCCTCTTGGAACCTTCGTTGCCCATCTGTGAAATGCACCCCCCTCCTCCAAGTTGCTGGGAGGTTACATACCAGGACCTGTAATGATAGCACAGTGCCTAGCACGCAGTCAGGGCTTCATACATGGCTGTTGGCATCACTTGTGAGTTGAGAACAGGAAGGGACTTGTGGTAGAGCCTCGAAGCAACAGAAAGGGAAAGTCTCCAGGTGCCCCTACAACCATGATGGAAACTCTGGGCTCTGCAGGGCCCTGATAAAACCTTCAGAGGTGGGCCTTCCAGGATAAGCCTCTCAACATTTTTAAGCCCTCACCCCCAATCACTTTGGAGTAGGAAATAGCAACCCACTCCAGTATTGTTGCCTGGAAAAGTCTATGGACAGAGGAGCCTGGCAGGCTACAGTCCATGGGGTGGCAGAGTCGACACAACTGAGCAGCTGAGCACAAACAAGGGCCCACCTTAATCCAGGCTGATTTCATCGCAAAATCCACAGTCACCCTGGAGAAGGAAATGGCAACCCGCTCCAGGACTCTTGCCTGAAAAATCCCATGGAAGAAGCCTGGTAGGCTACAGTCCACGGGGTCGCAAAAGAGTCCGACGCGACTGAGCGATGTCACTTCCCAATCACTTGACCTGAGCTAGTTTGGGCAACAGCGGTGCAGATCCGGGTCTCTCCCTGCTGGGATCTGGGCTTGGGTTCCCAGGGCAGCCTCGATCACACAGAAGCGACTGCAGGACCCTCGCCCCCTAGAACTCCAGTCGTGTCATCAGGGGAAGGGGCCCTGCCCAGAACCCCCAAAACTTGGTCCTCGGCTGGGCCTCATACCGGGTGAGACTGCCCGCGGGACCTCGAGGACTCCGGATCTGCTCACCCGCACCCAGCCTCCCGCGCCGCAGCCCCTCCCGTGCCCTCGGGGGGCGTGCCGGGCTGGGCTGGGCCGGCTCCGCAGGGGGAGAGAGGCTGGGGCGCAGATCCGCTGAAATCAAAGCTGCCGCTCTCCGCCCCGCCACGCCGCGCCCCTGCGGAGCCGCCGCGCACCTCCTCCTTTGTCACAATGTTTTTCAATCGGTGAAGCAAACTGTCCAATTAGAGCCGGGGCCTCCGGCTTCCATCTTTGCCGACGTTTAATTAACATGCTCCTCTTGGCAGCTGCTGACAAGTTCCAGAAACAGGTTGTAAAGGCTTTTTGTCTTTACCCAGCATGGAAAATGAGGGGTGTTACATCGCGGGAACATGAATAGGTTGCATTTCAGCTCCTCCTCCCCTCCGCCTCCTCCCCCTCCTCCTCCGGCAAGGGGAACGAACGAAGGCCCGAGTGTGTGTGTCTGTACGTGTGAACTGTGAGGGGGGTGGGGAGACCTTCTCCACTCCTTCCCCTCGCCCCTTCTTCTTGGAGTCTCTGCTCCACAAAGGATCTGGAATCTGCTTCTTATTCTCCAGCTGGCACACTGTCTCCTCACCTCCTTGTTACCCATGCCAAACCTGGCCACGTTGATTCTCATCTCTGGTCTCTGCTCAAGCTACTGGCCAGCCTTCTGGTGAACTCCTATTCAACCTCCAAAGCCCTGCACAGGTGGCCCACTTTGGTAAGCCCCCAGAGCTCTGAAGGCCTGTTGGAGTTCAAGGTAGATTCTGGATGTCAGGTGGATCCCCCAGCTACACTGTGAGCCCCCAGGGGGCTGGAGCTGTGTGTTACTCTGACCCAGGTGGTGGCAGGCCTTAATAACTGATGGAAAGATCTGAATGGCTGCAAGGCTCTCCCAGTGTGGAGGGAGAGCAGGGCTGGCGTGGCAGGGAGAAAGGTGGGAAGGGTTGGGGGAGGGGTCGTTGACCACAAAAGCTCTGTCTCCCTACCCCCTCACCCTGCCTGAGTGCCCAGTCACACGGTGGGCACACGGGCATGGTCTCACGCAATGGGTGTTTCTGGGGGGTGGTTGGATGTGAATGAAGTAAGGAGGGGTCTTGGGGAAAGAGCCCAGTCTAAAAGCTGAGCTCTGCTAGGCGGCACTCCAGGCTGAGCCGACTCCAGCACCCCAAATTCTTCTTCTTGAGCCTGGGATAGTTTTTCCTGCAGTGTGCGTGGCAGCTGGGTGTGGGGGCTCAGGACTGAGTCTGGATGTTTCTTGGGTCTTATGCTTCCCTGGTGGCTCAGTGGTAAAGAATCCACCTGCAGTGCAGGAGATCCAGGTTTGATCTCTGGGTCAGGAAGGTCAACTGGAGAAGGGAATGACAACTCACTCCAGTATTCTTGCCTGGAGAACCCCATGGACAGAGGCTATAGTCCATGGGGTCGCAAAGAATCAGATATGACTGAGCGACTCACACCCCCTCAAACTGGCCCTGTTGGAGAATTCACACCCATTCTACAAAGAACACCAGGCATGTTTATTCACAGAGGCCACCATCTGCATGGCACAGAGAGGTCTGGAGGATTCAGCGGGTATGGAAGACACTGGCTTATGGGCAGGCAGTGGGTGGAAGCGCTCAGCAGACACCGGCTGGCAGCTATGTTGTCTCCTAGGAGGACTCGGGTCCACCCCAGCCCCTAGCCCCACTCCTGCCTGTTTTTCTCAGGATGTGACCGCCAAAAGCCCCAGTGGCAGGCCTCTTGCAGCTGGAACCTGGCTTGGATGCCCACTTTGTCTACAGCTCCTCCTCCATTCTCAGGCAGGCCCCCTGGGATGAAGGTGGAGGGGGAGATGGAGTCACCCTGGGCCAGACCAGCAGGAGGGGTGCACTCGCCTTGCTCTTGTGTTTCCAGCTTGGTCAGCACTGGCTCCTTGGGGAGCACCAGGACAACTGTGGAGCCTGCAGGGAGAGAGCCAAGAGCAGCGGGCCACTGCCAAGTCCTGCCCAAAGCCCCTCGGGCACCTTTTCCTTTTCTGGATGAGATGGGCAGCATCAGAAGCAGCTGGTCACAGTCTCACTTTTCCCTTTCCTTAATCCCTAGCAACCTCTCCTACCACATCACTCAGCCTTTTGTCCCAGAAACAGTTCTTTGCAAACTCTGGTCTCCAAGGAGGTCAAATAGCTATGGTAAGAGCAATGATAGTGACCTGGAAAGACCCCAGTTCCTCCACCTGCGCTGTGTTGGCTTTGAAGTGCCTGAACCTCTCTGAGCCTTAATTTCCTCATCTATTAAAAAAGCCTCCCAGGTGGCACAGCAGTAAAGAATCCACCTACCAATGCAGCAGATTCAAGAGACCCAGATTCTCTCCCTGGGCTGCAAAGAGCTGCTGGAGGAGGAAATGGCAACCCACTCCAGTGTTCTTGCCTGTGAAATCCCAAGGATACAGGAGCCTTGTGGACCACAGTTCAGGGGGTTGCAGAGTCAGACATGACTGAGCATGAACGCACGCAGGCATTAAAAAGAGGGAAGTTGGGATTTCCCTGGAAGTCCAGTGGTTAAGACTTCACCCCCAAATACAGGGGGTGCAAGTTCAACTCCTGGTGGGGGAGCTAAGATCCCACATGCCTTGTGGCCAAAATAAAACAAAACATAAAACAGAGGCAATATTTATTGTAATAAATTCAATAATGACTTTTAGAAAAATGATCCACATCAAGGAAAAAAAAAATCTTAAGAAAAGTGGGAAATAATTGCACTTGTAGAGATCTCTAAGGTGTCAGGTGCAAAAGGTACGAAAAAGGGCTTGGTGCATCTCACAGAAGGAGCAAGGAAATGTTAGTAGATGAAAAAAACAAAGGAAGGAGAATGAGAAGGAAGGAAAAATGGTTCTTGCCCGAGTTGATCAGCTGAATAGAGCTGGCCCTGTCATTTCCACTTTTATAAATGAGGAAGTTGAGACTCAGTCTCTGGGGTGAAGAGATCCTCAAAGTCACGTAACGTAGGCAGTAAGCAGCAAAGCCAAGTGTGCTCCCAGATCACTTTCCATATAGTCTTTCCAGCCCAGAATGCCTTCCACAGATTCCTATGTCTGTCCAGTCTATCCAGGATGGTCTGACACCAAGTGCCTCTCCTACCAACCCCAGCATGACGCTGGCAGGTAGAAGCTCAGATCCTCAGTTCTTGATGCTTTCTTTCTGCCCCTTTGCTGATGGCATCTGATTCTCAGAGCTGGGCCCCCACGAACAGGCCAAACCCATGCTCACCTGCTTCTCTCTTGCCCCGGGAGTTTAAGGTTCTGGGGGCTTGATGCTGGAGTCCTCAGGATGGACGGCAGTGCTTTTCGGCTCCTTGGGTATCTGCAGAGAGAGGAGCGGCTCTGAGGGCCCTGGGTCTGAGGGAGGGGTGGGGNGGCCCTGCCCCAGGCAGGGCAGGTGTCGCTGGTGGAACTAGAACAGCCTGGGCAAGGCCAGAAGCAGCGAACGGTGTGTGGTGGGCGCCACCTTGTGATCACCGCACAGTTTGCATGCCGTGAAGCAGGGCAATCCTTCACACACCTGTCCTGCTCCTAGTTCAGTTAGCCACTGTCCAGGGTGCTTGGGCACTGCAAGGCCAAGCAGGACACAGTCCTTGCCCCACTAGAGCAAAGGAAACGGGTCCAAGTGAAGTGCACAGTGACAGTAAGAGTTGTACATGCACGCAAGAGGCTGATAACGCAGGCTGGGGGGATTCCAATTGTGCCAAACACACTTCTGAAAGAGGAATAGTAATGCACCAGGTAAGAGGCAGCTTGGCAAGCTCCCTGAACGCCACGATGGCCCAAGAGTGAGGTTGGGGTGGGGATGTAGGGGCAGCCGCAAGTGGATTGGTAGATGGGAGTATGGGTGGGAGAGATCAGCCCAGCCTTGGCCTCAAGGCTTAGATTTGATGCTAAAGACACCCTCACCTGTGCTCCTGGGGGACGTCTGCCTCACCTCTGTCCTCTGGGAGGTCTCCTCATCTGCCAGATAAACTGCCAGAGGCCAGGGGCCATGAGAATGGCCTGATAGTGGCTTACTTCCAATGACATGGTATTGTGTGGCTTGAAACTGACCACTGCTGATAATGTGGCTTGAACTGACCACTGCTGATAATACAGCACAGAGAAGGTGTGAACTTAGAGTAAGTTATAAAGATCAAAGTCCCCTGGACAGAGGAGCCTGGCAGGCTACACGGGGTCACAAAAGAGTCGGACACACCTGAGCGACTGGAACAACAACGACGTAAATGATCAAAACAGAACCAAGAGGGAGTTCCCAGGGGTCCAGGGGTTAGAACTTGGCACGTCCACTGCTGTGGGTACCTGGATTCAGTCCCTAATGAGAAGACTAGAATCCCACAGAAAAGGAAGAAGAAAACGAAACCAAGAGTGAACTGCTATGTATGGGAATGGTAACATTTCTTTTCGTTTATTTCATTAACCTTAAACCTGTGTGGTTTCTAATTGTGGTGTCTGAAATAATTTAAGTTCCCACTTCAAATATAGAATGAAAATAATTATGCTGCTAAAAAATAAAGTTTATTCATAATGTAATAACACAAAACAGTTCTTATGATAGAGAGAGAAAGAGAAAGAGCAGGATATGAAATCAAGTATAATATCGTCTTAGCTATTTTTAAAAAGTCCACATAAATTTAAAAAGGAGGGGCTGAAAGGAAATATACCCAAAATATTAATAGTGCTTGAATGAGGGTGATGGAATTTCTATTTATCTCTATTTCCAGATTTTCTTTAATAAGCTTCTATTCATGTTATAATTTTAAAAATAATTTAAAGAGAGCAAATTTAAAAGGCTTATTAGTTATGTACATAATATTGGTTTTTAGTGGATATTAGTTAAGATTATCCTGAAAACTTCTGGTATGATTTTAAAAATACAGAGCCAGCTAATCATTAAAGATGCAAATCAAAACCACAATGAGCCATCACCTCACACCTGTCAGAATGGCTGTCATCAAAAAATCTACAGGGTGACCTGGATTCTATCCCTAGGTTGGGAGAATCCCCTGGATGAGGGCATGGCAACCTCCAGTATTGTTGCCTGGAGAATCTCCACGGACAGAGGAGCTTGGTGGGCTACAGTCCATGGGGTCGCAAAAAGTCAGACCCAACTGAGCGATTAAGCACACAACAAATGTTGGTGAGGACGTGAGAAAAGTGAACCCATGTACAGTGTTGGTGGGAATGTAAATTGATGCAGCCACTATGGAAAACAGTATAGAGTTTTCTTAAAAAACTAAAAATAGAACTGCTGTATGATCCATCAATTCCACTAGTGGATATATATCCGATGAAAATGGAAACACTAATTTGAGAAGATATATGCATGCCGATGTACACAGGAACATTATTTTCAAGAGCCAAGGTATGGAAGCAACCTAAGCACCCAACAACAGATAAATGGAAAAGGAAGATGCGGCGTATATATAGATATACAGTGGACTATTACTCAGCTGTAAAATAGAATGAAATTCTGCCATGTGCAACAAAATAGATGGACACAGAGGGTGCTTAGTGAAATAAACCAAAGACAAAATACTGT
Source organism: Neotragus pygmaeus (assembly GCA_006410875.1). Lineage (NCBI taxonomy): Eukaryota > Metazoa > Chordata > Mammalia > Artiodactyla > Bovidae > Neotragus > Neotragus pygmaeus. The sequence continues at coordinate 807,063 of SJYV01017837.1, forward strand.
ATGTTATCACTTACATATAGAATCTAAAAAATATTTATTTTTTAGAATGAATGAATATAACAGAAAAGAGACAGATTCACTGATATGGAGAATAAACTAGAGATTACCAGTAGGGAGAAGGAAGGAGGGAGGGTCAAAATGGGGTAGGAGATTAAGAGGTACAGCAAGCAACTATGTATGAAATCAATAAGCTACAAGGATATATTGTACAGTACAGGGAAATATAGCTGTTATTTTATAGTAACTTTAAATAGAGTGTAATCTATTAAAATGTTGAATCACTATGCTGTACACCTGGAGTTAATTTAATATTGCAAACGAACCATGCTTTAATCGTAAAACAAACAGCCAAAAGGAACATGTTGGGCAGACCCTTGTCCCAGGGCCACAAACACAGGCTAGGTCTCTGCCCTTGTCATGAGGGGGAAGGCTGGGAGACAAGAAGGACTCTGTGTTTCATTCCCCATCTCCTAACACAGGCAAATACCTGTCATGATGATTCGTGGGGAGGAAGGCCACCGTGAAGTCACAGGAAGCCCGGATTATGGCACATTTTTAAAGACGCTGAGTTCTGTGACATTCTACTACTTTCAGCTTCTAGAATAATGTTTCTCAAGTTAAATTTTGTACCAACACTGTTCTAGAGGCTGCTCTAGAGGCTTAGGGGAGTGTCAGTACAAGATCACCTGAGAGCTAGTTCAGAGTCCAGGCCCTACTGAATTTGAATTTCTGGGCTAACGTCTGGGAAACTGACTTTTTACCAGGTCACCAGGGGGTTCTTATGGCTACAGAAGCTGAAGACTGCACTGTGATTCTTAACCCAGGTTGTATATTAGATTCACCTGGCAAATTTTAAGTACAGTGCTAATATCCAGGCCCCACACAAGACCAGTGAACTTCAAGTCTCTGGAGGCTGAGGCCTGGGAAGTTTCGAAAGACCCCCAGGTAATTCCCAGTGTGCATGCAAGGGCCCAACCACTGGTCTTAGGTGATTGGTTCACAGATGAGTTTTTCATCAGAATCATGTGAGGAGCTTGTAGACAGAGGGCTGGGCCCTGCCCCTTGAGCTTTGAAATCAGGAGGTCTGGGTGGCACTTGAGAATTTATATTTCTTACAAGTTCCCAGATGCTGCTGCTGCTGCTGTTCTAGGGAGCACTATACTTTGGGAAGTACTGCTTTAGAATGAGGGCTTCCAAGGTGGTTCAGCGGTAAAAGAACCCACCTGCCAGTGCAGGAGATGCAGGAGACGTGGGTTTGATCCCTGGGTTGGGAAGATTTCCCTGGAGAAGGAAATGGCTACCCACCCCAGTATTCTTGCCTGGGAAATCCCATGGATAGAGGAGCTTGGCAGGCCACAGCCCATAGGGTCACAAGGAGTTGGACATGACTGAGCATGCACACATGCTGTAAATGAAACCTTTAACCCCCCAGGGGACAGCCTCCTGGATAAAGGGGCAGAGGACGCAAGCTCTGTCCCCCAACCCTCAGCTTCCGGCTCCCCAGGCCCCAGCCCAGCTGATAGGACCCAGGGAGAGGAGCCTCGGGACAAGTCAGCAGAACTCACCTCCCAGTAGACTGCATCCTCAAAGCAGTTCTCATCCGGTGCTTGTCCCCAGAATGGTAATCTCAAANCAGCTTCCGGCTCCCCAGGCCCCAGCCCAGCTGATAGGACCCAGGGAGAGGAGCCTCGGGACAAGTCAGCAGAACTCACCTCCCAGTAGACTGCATCCTCAAAGCAGTTCTCATCCGGTGCTTGTCCCCAGAATGGTAATCTCAAAATGACCCCTAAAGGAAGTTGGAGGTCCCAGAGGTCAAGAATGACTTCTTCTCTGCCTACCCAGAGCTTCCCCTCAACTGGAAAAATCCTCCCGGTCTCAGAGCCATCAGTGGGTGGCTCCTGGGGGCTCCAGGTGACCTCTGGCACACACTCCTGGGTCCCCCACCACAAGGCCCCACCTTTCCTGGCATGGTCACCCCCACTCACCCACGATGATGCCGCCCACCAGGGCCATGGCCAGTGACACAAAGAGCCCGATGGCCTGGAACCGGCCCTGCGTGTTTGGGCTCCAGTTCAACTTGGATCTTTCAGTGCCAAAGGCAGAGGCAAGCCTGGGGTAGAGACAGGGAGCAGGTCAGATCCCCTGGAGAGGCCAAGCGACTACCTGCTGTCACCCTACACGCATGAGTGGACATGAAGGCTCAATAACCTCTGGGCTTCAGCCTTTCCATCTGCAGAATGGGGACACTAAAAAGATCAGATGATCTCTAAGATTCTTATGGAAGGACAGAGGTTGAGGAGAGAGGCCCATGAAATAGGTCCGGAGTGGGCAAGAAATGGGACAGAGATAGTCTTAGGCCCTGGAGGAATAGCAGGAAGGAGGAATGGAGAAGGAAGGAGGGAGCTCAACTTCCTTACACTGCCTCTATTCTTACCCTTCCTCCCCATACAGATCAACGCTGGCGAAGCTTGCCGTCACTGCGCCCGCAATACCGCCTATGATGCCAGGAATGCCGTGCAGGTTGTGAACACCACACGTGTCCTGGATGTGCAACCGGGACTCCAGGAATGGCTGGAAAAGCGGGGATGAGTGTTGCTCAGGCAGGGGTCTGTGGCAGGCTGTGGGGAGTCCAGGATTCTGGAAGCCCCAAATACACAAGGACCCAGCCCCCACCCTCTCCCTAGGGACTGCCCACTGCCCCCCCACCCATCCAGTCCCTGGCCCTGGAGCTCTCACTGTCAGGTACACAAAACCCAGGATGGAGACGATGCCGCAGATGAAGCCGATGATGAGGGAGCCAAAAGGCAGGACCATCAGCTCGGCAACGGTGCCCAGGCCCACTCCTCCGGCTAGCGTTGCGTTCTGGATGTGCACCTGGGCAGGGCAAGCAGAGCAGGCGGGAACTCAGTCCTCTCCCAGAGTAGCATCCTGGAGGAGTTGACCTAGGGCCCAAGTTGATCTCCAGTGCGTGGGGGGCCACCTGGGAGCCGAGACGGCTCCCGTGCATCTCGGCCAGCCAGGAGACTGCAGAGGACTCCAGCCTGAGCCCAGGCTTGGGACAGCCACCCCCGTGCTGCCTATGCAGCTGCCACGCTTGCCAGCGTGCGGGGCATCTTCTACATGCACACGCACCTGTGTCCATGGCACATGTGCGCCTGTGTCTGTGTGCACATGTCCTGTGTCCTTCAGCCCACCTGCATGTCCCCTTCGGATCTGGGTGCCCAGACACGAAGGTGTGCCCAGGTTCGTGTGTCTGATGTCCTCTGTACGCACGTGTGCTGGCGTCAGAATCTGTGAGCCTACAGGAGCACCGGCTGACTCTCTGAGGACCTACCTGTGCCATGGACCGCGGTGCTGGCTTGTGAGGAGTATGTTTCATCTCCACAACAAGCCCAGGAGGCAAGTACTGTTACCTTTTCATGTTTGCAGGTGAGGAAATTAAGACACAGGGGAGGTTCATGGACTTGTCGAAGACCACACAGCCAGCCGAGGGCAGAAAGGTGTCTTGATCCAGGTCCGTGTGGAGCCAGAGCCCCTGACCTTCGTCCTCTTCCATGTCCCTCCCTGCATGTGCCCATATGAGTGTGTCTGATTCTCTCCCCCGGGGCCTGTGTCCCCATCTCTCTGTACAGTGACTGCCCAGTGCATCCTGGGGCTCAAGGCTGTGTCCCGGAATAACATACACTCCTGGCAGCATCTTGGCACATAGGTGCCTGGGTCTAGAAGCTAGTGTCAGAGTATTAGATGGTGGGACTTTGCGGATGGTCCAGTGCTTAAGAATCCACCTTCCAATGCAGGGGACGCAGGTTTGATCCCCGGCTGGAGAACTAAGATCCCACATGCCTCCGAGTAACTAAGCCTGAGCACTGCAATGAAGACCCAGTGCAATCAAAAATAAACAAAAAGAATATCAGAGAGAGAGGTGGTCCTCTTTCTATAGAAAAATCTGCCAACACCCATTACTCCCCCAGGAATGACAGGAACATGTGTCCCGGTGGCGTGACGTAAAGGGCACTGGGCAACCTGTCTCTTATACACATCTCAGCCGGTGCTCNTTCTATAGAAAAATCTGCCAACACCCATTACTCCCCCAGGAATGACAGGAACATGTGTCCCGGTGGCGTGACGTGAAGGGCACTGGGCAACACCGCAGCCCCACAGACGTCCCAAGTGTTTTGAAGGGGTTCTCTTTTGAGCGTGTAGAGGGGGCAGGTAGGGGCAGAGCTAGGAAGACTGGGGGCCAGAAGCTGTTTTTTTGGGGGGTTGCTCAGTCCAGAACTAATGTCAGCACCCAGGTTGTGGGGAGAGGAGGATGAGAAGGAGCCAGTTCATCCAGGGCAGCCGGCATGATAGAACCTCCACTAATCTGGTTCTGGGCTCTGCCTAAAGCCAGCTGTGTCATCTGGACAAATAATTTCTCTCGGGGCCTCAGTTTCTTCGTCTGAAAGATGGGTGCGATAATCCTTATGCTGCCTGCTTCACTGAGTTATTGGCAGGGTGTGGTGATCAGTGCCCACTGGGCACAGGCAGTTGTGGCCACAGCTTCCCCCAAGGTTCCCCTGCCCCCACCCCACTCACCATGTCCAGCTTGCCCTTTCTATGTAGGGCGCTGGACAGCGCCACTGAGGTGAGCACGCAGGCTGCTAAGGAGCAGTAAGTGTTGATGACCGCTCGGTGCTGAGCATCTCCATGATTGGATATAGCTGAGTTGAAGCTGGGCCAGTACATCCACAGGAAGAGGGTGCCTGGGCAGACCAGACAGGGCCAGTGGAACCGGGAGAAGGGGCGTTAGATGGCCTTGACGGAGCTTGGACAGACATCCTGTCCTTTAGTTCCAGAGATATCAAGTGACTCACCCACCCCAGCCATTTCCCTCCCCTGGAACTTTATTCGTGCTGGGGTCTCATCTTGGAAGGCCCTCCCTGCGTTACTCACTGCCTAATGCCGTCTTAGTCTTCCACTCTGCACCAGGAAGTCTACCCTGACCCCACAACTTGGTAAAATGCCTCCTACCCTGCTTCCCAGGCACCTTGAGGGAGAATCTTTTCCTCCACTGAAGGGAGATAATCAAGTTGCGTGGCCATCTGTTCTACCACCCTGCAAGGAGCTCCTTGAAAGTAGGACCGGGTTTTAAGAAACCAGAGAAGGTAGCTGATATGTGTTCTCTGGAATGAATGGACACAGGAAATAGGCACGTACACCTTGCTGAGATCAGGGATGGACGCACTTCCTGGTTATCACTGTGTCTGCCCTGGGGCATTCAAGGGAACACCCAGGATGAGTGGCCGACTTCTTCCAGCCCCGTGGGGAAAAGGACAAGTAACTGGGCTCCTTGAAATATCTATAGGCAACCTCTCCCTGCCTGCTCTCCGAAGGGGACTGGCAGCCACCCATCAGACCACGTGGGGATGAGGTATGATCACCACAGCCTGAAATGCTCGTGGTGACCCTCACCCCCACGGCAGCACGGCAGCCCTCGGTCATCACGGGCGCCCCCTCAATTGCTATGGAAGCTCTCACCGATCATGGCAAAGAGGTCCGAGTGGTACGTAGAACTCTGCCTCTCCTTGCTGTGGTGTAGGTTAGGGCGGTAGAGGATCCAGGCCACCGTGAGCCCAAAGTAGGCGCCAAATACATGGATGGTCATGGAGCCCCCCGAATCCTTCACCTGGTGGATGGGTACAAGGGTACTGTCAGGGTCTGACCCTCCTCTCCCTCCCTCCTCTGACACTCTCCCACCCCCACCTCCCCACACACAGACACTGTGCAGCTGTCTCCAAGGAGGTACAGGAAGGAAGCCCAGGGCCCTGGCAGAACCATCAACTGGGAAGGGGAGGAAGTGGGGATCCCCTCCTCAACTATACTTCAATGAAAATTAAAGTGGGGAACTTCCCTCGTGGTTAAGAATCTGCCTGCCAGCATGGGAGAAAAGGGTTCAATTCCTGGTCCGGGAAGATCCCATAGGCCACAGAGAAACTAAGCCCATGCACCACAGCTACTACAGCTACAATGAGAAGCTCATACATTGCAACAAACAGTAGCCCCCGCTCTCTGCAACTAAAGAAAATTCTGTACAGCAGTGGCAGCCCAGTACAGCCAAAATAAATTAAAAAAAAAAAAAAAAGAAAGAAATCATAGACCTGCTTCTTCCCTTTAGATGGGAAACCCAACCAGAGAGGTAAGCGTGTCATCCAGTGTCACAGGGCTAGTTGTTGAATTGTTGACATATCTCTTTCCTGACTCCCAGCCTGGTGGGTGCCTCTACTAGCTGTGTGACCTTGGGGGAGCCCCTTACCCTCTTTGAGTCTCAGTTTTCTCATCTGTAACATGGGAGTAATAACTGTGTCTGGCTCAGAGAGAAGGACTGAACGAGATAACCCACGTGAAGCATTCAGAGCAGGGCCCAGGCAAGAGCAAGTGCTCCTTAACTGACAGCGGTGATTCCTGTGTTTCAACTTGGCTGCAGGAAAGACCCAAACACTGTCATGCATTTGAGGGAATTTCTACAGCAGATGAGAGAGGGGTTATGAGGGTCAAAGAAGCCTTCTCTGCCTCTAAACTCACACCCAAGGTACTACTTCTCAGCCAATTTCAGATTTCATCTATTGATTCCCCTGTGTACCCCCTCACCTAGCCTAGCTTCTTTCTCTCTACCCACCCCAACCAGTCTCCAAGTCTGGTTTATTCACCTTTTTTATAAATCGCTTATGATCCACTTTCTTCTCTTTGTCCTAGGCCAGAGCCAGTCTCATTACTTCTCACCAGGGTGACTAACACAGCTTCTTGACTCTCTGCCTCCAACCGTTCTCTTCACCACAGACAAAGTGACACTTCCATAGCATGTATTTGACCATGCCCCTCTCCTGCCTGAAACTTTCCATAGCTCCCTATTGCCCTCATGATAAAGTTGAGACTCTTTAACACAGTCTATGAAAGTCTTGATGATCCATGCTCCTCCCTCCCCTCCCTAGCACCCCACCCCCATTCCCTCTGCCTCAAATACCTTTGCTCATTCCTTTGCCTGATTGTCTACATGACTTCTGGCTTTAACAACTCTTCCTCCAGGAAGCCTCCCTGGCCTGCCACATGCTGGCTCAGGCCCTCCTCCCCTTCCCCCAGGGTACCTAGCCCTGGAACTCCATCCTTGTCTCACTGTCTGGTCACTGTGTGTTTGCTTCCTGGCCCCCTCACTAGGTTGTGAGTTCCTTGGGATTGAAACAAAGAGTCCTGCTCACTCCTGTATCCCACTGCCTGGAGTACTGCCTGACATGTGAATCCAAAACTTATTCCCTTGACAAATACCTCTCGATAATTTATCAGGCATTGGGCCAGGTGCCAGGAATAGAGATAGTCTCCAGAGAGATAAGGTTTCACCCTTATTTGTCCTTAAGGATAAATGCTCTGAAGAAAATTAGTCAAGGATAGTGACTAGGAGGAGGTAAGGGAGAGGGCAACACTGGTAGGAGAACCTGGGGGCGCCTCTCTGAAGAGGTGAGACTGCAGCTGAGACCTCAGTAATGAAAAGGACCAGGGAGATGAGCACTCCAGGCAAAGGGAGCAGTAAGTGCAAAGGCCCTGAGGTGGAACCAAGCTTGGGTATTTGAAAAGCAGACCGCAGGATATGGTCAAATCACAGAAAGATGGGAAGAGATTAGATGGTAAGCTTAGAGAAAAGGCTGAGGCCAGAACATGTAGGGCCTTAAAACAAGTTTAGATTTGATTTGAAGTGAAAAAAAAGAAAACAACACAGGGTTTTAATCAGAGGAATGGTCTTATATGCATTATTAACAGGTCCCCACAGCTGCTGGTGGAGATTAGCTAGCTTGAGGTGGTGGGTCAGGCAAGGATGAAGACAGGGAGGGACTTCCCTGGTGGTCCAGTGATTAAGACTCTGTGCTTCCACTGCAGGGGGCACAGGTTCAATCCCTGGTAAGGGGACTAAGGTCCCACATGCCACCTGGCATGGCCAAAAAAAAAAAAAAANGAAAAGAAAAAAAAAAAAATATATATATATATATATATATATATATATATATATATATATATTTGTTTCAATTCTGGTTGTGATTCTATTACAAGTTTCTTATATTTTATTCTGCTTTCTCTTTTAATATCCTTCCTACCTTGAGCCTACTTGAAGATTTTGTCAACATAAATATTTAGACCTGTTAGCAATTTTTTTTTTTTTGGTTTTATAGCTTCTTCTAAGTTCCCAATCTGAGAACAGACACATAAGTAGACAGTCAAAACAAACTTCTTTAAGAATGGAAAAATCAACTGATTCCCTCAGAGGTGTGCAAGAGGGATTGAGTAACACATAAAATCACTAAGCACAAAACCATTTAAAGGGTCAAAACATGGTATTGAAAGATTCAGTGATGTATTTAAGTCCATCCAGTAAGCTAAGGAATGACATGATCAGTTTGAATATTTAATAGTTATATTAGCAGTTATGAAGCAAATTTTTGGAAGATGGAATTGAGGTGTCTGGAGATAGAGAGATAGATTGAGAGAACATTTGAATCATGTGAACTAGTTTAAATGAGCAACAACAGAGTAGAGAGGAAAGACACACGATATGTTAAAAGACAGAAATTCAAACACTGGTTGCTAGTTTAACAGACTTGTTGAATTATTGTGCTATAAACAAATACATAAGAAGTTTTGGAGAGATGGAAGGGATAGGACAGATCCTAGTTAGAGATGTTGAGTTTAGTTTGGACTGATTAAGTTTTAGTGAGATGCTCTTATGAAGAGGTCCAATTGATACACAGATTATTAAGCTTAGGGCAATCACTGATAACTTCTGAATTTCTAATTCTAGGAGAATGATTAGATTAATTGAGATAAGTCAACCTGTTGAAATATGAAGCTATTAAAATCATGTTTTAATAGGAAAATGCTCAAATAATAGTATCACATCAAATAAAAGTGAAAGTGAAGTCGCTCAGTCATATCCAACTCTTTGCAACTCCATGGACTGTAGCCCACCAGGCTTCTCCATCCATGGAGTTTTTCAGGCAAGAATACTGGAGTGGGTTGCTATTTCCTTCTCCAGGAGAATCTTCCCCACCCAGGGATCGAACCCAGGTCTCCCGCATTACAGGCAGATGCTTTATCCTCTGAACCACCAGGGAAGCTTGTGCAGTAAAATCTCAATTGTGCAAAATCTAACCTAAAAAGACTGGAAAGAAAATTGTTAGAGTTTCAATGGTCATACTAGGGTTAAACATTTATGGTGACTTTTCCTCATTTTTCTGTTTGTTTATATTTTATAAGATTTCTATGTGCATTACTCAAAAATCACTTTAGGGTAAGGGATGGTTCCTGGAAAGATAGTGATTAAGTTGATTCTAAAGGACTAGGTATCTCTTTGCCAACAAAGGTGTATATAGTCAAAGCTATGGTTTTTCCAGTAACCACATGTGGAAGTGAGAATTGGACCACAAAGAACCTTGAGCACCAAAGAATGGATGCTTTCTAACTGTGGTGCTGGAAAAGATTCTTGAGAAAAACCAGTCAATCATAAAGGAAAATCAATACTGAATATTAATTGGAAGGACTGAACCTGAAGCTGAAACTCCAGTACTTTGGCCACCTGATGTGAAAGAGCTGACTCTTTGGAAAAGACAATGATGCGGGGAAAGATTGAAGGCAAAAGGAGAAGGAAGTGGCAGAGGATAAGATGGCTAGATAGCATCACTGATTCAATGGACGTGAATTGAGCAAACTCTGGGAGATAGTGAAGGACAAGGAAGTCTGGTGTGCTGCAGTCCAGGGGGTCCCTAAGAGTCATACACGACTTAGCGGCTAAACAAAGGACTAGATAAGAATTATTCAGATAAAGAATCCTCTGGTAGTAATAGAAGTAGTAGTAGTAGAGGTACATAGGTAAAGAATACAGGTAACTAACTGCAAGCAATTGAGGATTGTTGAAACATAGCATGATGGTATGGAGTGGTCAGCAAGGAAGCTAGATAGGGATGTGTGACACCTTGAGATTCTATCCAAAGCACTCTGGGCAACTGTGTATTGCCCAGGGTAGTGCATTTATTTGCTAAGGTCGCCGTAACAGAGTATTTCAGACTGGGTGGCTTAAACAATAAAAATTTCCTTTCTCAGTTTTAGAGGTTAGCAGTCTAAGAACAAGGTGTCAGCAAAGCTGATTTCTTCTTCAAGGTCTCTCAACTTGATTTGCACATCGCCAACTTCTATGTCTTCACACGGTCTTCCCTCTGTGAATCTGTGCCCATATCTCCTCTTCTTTTAAGGAAAGCAGTTATTTGTGTCCTTATTGGATTAAAGTCCACCCCAGTGATCTCAATTTAACTTAATCACCAGTTTAAACACCGTATTTCTAAATATAGTCATATTCTGAGGTACTAGGTGTTAAAGACATCAACACATGAATTTGGAGGAAGGAGAGACACAATTCAGTACATAACAGAATTTAATTTCTTTGGCAACCATGTGGAATGTGAATTTGAGGGAGAAAAGATAAACAGGTTGATTTAATTATCCAGGCAAGAAATTGTGATGTTGTATAGAACAGTGAATGTAAATCAATGAATTTAAAATAAATATAATAATAATATTTCCAGAAAGATAAGCTAGTCTAGAGGGGAAACAGTGAATTCAATTTTAAGGCATTTAATTCTATGCCTGTTATAGAATTAAATATGGAAGTTTGAAGCTCAAACAGATATCTGGGCTGTAAATCTGGATTTGGGCATCATTAGTAGAAATGTTATTTGAAACAGTGAGAACAGATCAGTGAATGTGAGTGATGAAAGCAATATACTTAAAACAGAAAACCAGCATTTACAGACCAGGCAGATANCCTGACAGTCCTAAGATTAACATTAACACTGTGCTTCCACTATAAGGGCGTGGGTTCAATCCCTGGTTGAATTTGGCACAGCACAGAAAAAAATAAGAGTGGAAATCATGTGCTCAAAACAGTTAAACAAAAAAGATTGAATTCCAGATGATACTGAGGAACCACTGTGCAAGTCCTGATCACCCTGCGTTTGAGAAATTCTATGTTTTAAAAAAACCCGTGGGGGTTTCTAGGCAGAATCCAAATATAGAGAAGTTGAAGAATGAGAAAGGGATGGGGTTCCTGAATAATCCCTACTCCTGAAAATATGCCAAAGAGGTGTCTAAACAAGAGTCAGAGGCCTAAGATGCTCTTTACCTTGGCCAGTGAAATAGTCAACCTCAGCGGGCATCATTCCTGCCTTAGAGGTCCATGTGAATGGCACCCCCAGTGTTTTGCAGTGTGCAACATGTGCAACTGTACATGTCTGCTTTGGCCACTCCCCTGGAACCTTCCTTACAGATGTGCCCCCTCAGTATACTGGGTCATTTTATTGGCAGAGCAATCTGGGAATGTGTGTGTGCAAGATGATGTGCAGGAACATCCCATTCTTTCCCTCTGATGTGCCAGGAGAAAGGAGGAAGAAAACCAACATGTGAGGAACCTCTACTCTGTCTGGTTGCTGGATTGATGTACCAGGTGGATGCTCAATATATGTCATTCTCCTGCTTTACAGCTGGGGAAACTGAGACTCAGAAGACTAAATGACTGGTCAAACTTGAATTGAATCCAGCTGGCTTGTCTCCCCAGTCCTTTCTTTCTCTGTCACCTTCCTGTCCCAAGTGTCCCTTCCACCGCCATCCCTGTTCTGAGCTTTGCTCACCTCTAACAGGTTGAGGAGAATGTATTCATTTATTGAGAAGAGGGTCACTTGGAAGAGAGTCATGATGAGGAGCTGGACAGGGCTGACTTTGCCCAGAACTGCCCCAAAGGCCACACAGACAGAGCCCACGCAGAAGTCCGCATTGATGAGGCTGTAGGGAGACAGGACAGGAGAGGGGCTGAGGCCACAGCAAGAAGTGGCACTCAAGCTCTGGGGCTGAATCTGAACTTTGGTCACCTGTGGGTTTGGGCTTGTGGTCTAAATTTGCTGAGCCTCAGTTTCACCATCTGTGGTAATGGGCACATAGCATCTTAGAGCTACTCTAAGAATGCAAAGAAATAGCCTGTGAAGTATCCAGCACAGCAGTGGCACCTACTAGATGCCACCACACCCTTCCTTTGAGGGCCCATCTCAGGCCCCACCCTCTTCCTTGCAGGCAGTTTGTACTCAAGGCACCCAAGTGATCTGGCTGCTGTTGTTGAATATCATCCAGTCCATATTTGGGACCTTGTCCTGCCCTTCATTTTCTACCTGCCCTTCCAAAACCTCTTCTCACCCACCACCTCTTCAGGAAGCCTTCCCCAATACCTCTAACCAGATGTGGTCTCTGCCTCCAAATCCTTATCTCNCATCCAGTCCATATTTGGGACCTTGTCCTGCCCTTCATTTTCTACCTGCCCTTCCAAAACCTCTTCTCACCCACCACCTCTTCAGGAAGCCTTCCCCAATACCTCTAACCAGATGTGGTCTCTGCCTCCAAATCCTTATCTCTACACACACTTCTCCTGCTGGCTACCAGGGCCTTGCTTAGGTTTGAGTCATCATGACCTCCTCTTCACCTTACCTGGGAGAGAGGATCTATGTCCAGGGAAGAAGGAAGGACCTTCCTGCAGGCAGTAGGGTGCTGGGGGCTGGGTAGAGGGAGGGGACAGGAAGGCCAACAGAGAGAATGCAGGCCAAGGAGCTTGCAGGCCCTCCTTAAGTCTGGACCCTGAAAACCCAGCTAGCCAGCAGAGGCATGCCATGTGGTGAGAGGGGATCCTGATTCCATCCACGTGCCCGCTGTGCCTAACCTAGGTCTCCTGCCAGCAGCAAAGCTGTCCTGGAGACCAAGGCAGACCCTCAGTGTGGCCTCCAAGTCATGAGCGTTGTCAACCAGGGTCCTTGTAAAGACAGCAGGGGCTACTGCTTCCTTAAGGCAGTCACAGCCACAGAAGCCCCCCTTCCCCATACTCATGTGTGTGTGTGTGAATCAGGAAGTGAGAAGTAAGAAGCCAGCTGATGGTAGGGACAGTGTGTGGAGTGGGGGCAGGGCACTGTCTCCGCAGGGTCCCTCCCCAGACAAAGGATGTCCACTGGAATATCTCTTCACTATAAGTCTCGTTCATTTCCGCATCCCCTGGGCCTGGCTGAATACATGACTGACAGGTGCAAAGTGCCAGGCACGTCAGTGCTTGTTCAGTGCAGCACAGGACCTCCTGTATCACACCTGGACCCATGGAACAGGTACCATTATTAGCCATGTCATAAAGATGGGAAATGGAGACTTAGAGAGGCGGAGTTATTTGCCCAAATTACTCAGCCAGAAGACCACCCGGCAGCGATCACCCACTAGGAAAGAGTGAGAGGGAGCGCACAGAAGCCCATACCTGGGCCATCGGCCCCTGGGAAATGGATATCTGGATGTCACATCTCAGGCAAGGCCCGAGAATGGAGGCTGAGGAGCTCACAGGTCCTCCTTGAGTCCGGGGAACAACCCTGGAGGGACAGGTGGGATCTGGGACTCTTCAGCAGGGGCAGGACAGAAGCTAGGAGAAGGATCCTCGGGTGAGGTCTAGGGGGCCACATGTTCATCTCAGTCCTGGGCACCAGAAATCGGCTCCAGCTAAGTTGCTGAAAATCATTTCCCCAAAAGCCAAGTTGCCAAAACTCAAGTTGTCAAGTGATTAACTTGTTAAATAACTGGTTCAAAAAATTTAACCCACAAAAGTTTACAATAATTTCCTTTGAACATTTAAAAAAGCTCCATACTTCTGTTTTGCATTTAGCCACAGCTATTCGCTGTGGTGGCCAATTAAATATACCACAGGCACTTTTATAATTTGAGTCTATGGCTTTGGGAATGAGAATTTCCTGTGTATCTTATACAGTAGAGTGATATGCATGTATGTCATAAATTTATATACAAAAAGACCAATTTCTTGGTTCCAAAACTTTTTCTACCTAGTCGACTATTTTTCCTGTTTCTCTTAATTCATGGATTCATTAATTGGCATTAATTCATTCATTAAATGAATTAATATTTTGCAAATATTTGGCATATGTTTAAAATTTCAGGCCCCTGGCCTATGATATCTGATTGGTGCCTTGTATGTGACAGCAGGGATTTGTACTTCAAATGTAGTTTTGGGGAGGGAGGTTCAAGAGGGAAGGGGCATAAATATATCTATGGCTGATTTATGTGATGTGCAGTAGACACCAACACAATATTGTAAAGAAATTATTCTTCAATTAAAAATAAATGTTAAAAAAAACGTGGTTTTGTACCAATTTGCCTCTAAATCCTTTCTGTGGATTTGGTTTTCCAAGCAGGCTAATGAATGCTTGTTTTTACACACCAATGGCAACTTTCTCAAGTTATGAAATGTACTTTTCCTTAGCCAAACGTCACATGTCTACAGAAATTGAAGACAACCTAACCGGACTTAAAGAAAAGCCTTCAATAAACCAAACCTTGACTAAAAAGGGAAGGGAGGGGGAAAATCTCCCAAAGGCTGTTGATTTTGTGCCATGCAAGGGAAACTGTTGTCAGTTTCTTAAGTTTCCCTGGCTGGAGAGTTTGGTAAATGAGTCACTCAGTGAGATGACTGCTTGGCAAGCTGGGTTTTGGCAAGTTGGCAAATTTACTGTATAACCTGGTGGAGGTGTTGAGGGAAGAAGCATGCTAAGGCTCCTAGGAGGCCTCTTCAGACAGTGGGAGGGAGGGGCTGAGTTCCCTGATAGGAGGGAATGTAGTACTTGTCAGACCAAAAGATTGTCACAGACAAGTGATGAGGATGGAGGTGAGAAGAGATAGGGATCAGGGGCCCCCTCGGAGGCTGAGGCAGGAGGGACTTCGGCCCTAGGACTCCACACAGGCCTCACAGCTCTTTGCTCTGTTCCGTGGGTGAGGACACGGGCAACTGGATTCCCCATTCAATATTCCCTCTACAATGAACCTAAGGAGACTGCTTCAGGCAGTCCCACACTCCTTCCGCTCGCCTGCCACCCGCTCCCTCCCTTCCATGGGTCCCATGGCCTGAGGTCTCTCAGAGGAAATTTTGATGTTTGCCCTGAGATGCCAGAGCAGAGTCCGGACTTGGACCCTGGGGAAAGGTCTTGCATCCCTGCAGCCTGTGTCTTAGGAGGAAGGAAACCCTCCAACAGCACTTGGTTACCATGAGAACTCCCACCCTGGAGACTCACTGATCAGGAGGTGAGTGAGTGAGTGAGTGAGGGTGTGTGTGTGTGTGTGTGTGTGTGTGTGTGTTGGGGGTTCGGGGTGGGGGTTGGTGTATGTTGCAGAGCCCCTGGGTACCCTGGCTGGGTGACGAAGACCCGTCTCACAGCCTAAAGCCTCTGGGNTCCATCACCATCTCCTGGAGCTTGCTCAAACTCATGTCCATCGAGTCGGTGATGCCATCCAACCATCTCATCCTGTTGCTCCCTTCTCCTCAGCAATTGCTTAATTATATTAATTACTACTTCTCGTTTTCTCTTTCAAGACTGACCAGGTGCTTTGCATTGGGGTGGCGACTTGCTGGGGGTCGGTGGAAGTTAGTAAGACAACGCCTCTCTTCCCCTACTTTCCCCAGCCTGTAGTGAGTGACTCAAGCAGCCAGGCAGAGTCCCTCCACCATAGGAGGCCCCTGAGGGGCAAGCATGGCTCCTGGAGGCCAGTTCTGAGAGCCGCCACCAGGGGGCGCCAGTACACAGCTGTTTGCGACCCCTTCCAAACTCACTCTCGGGAAGGTCTGAAGAAGGCCAAGTTTTGAAATTTTCTGAAATCTGAGGATCAAGTTTCCCATGCTGGTGGGCAACAGCAGCTCTCTCTCCAACGCTTCTTCAGCCCTGCAGCAGCCTGGGGACAGGCTCTTCCCATGCTCCACAGGCCAGCCCAGCCTAAACTGTTGCCTTTCAAATTCATTGGCCAGTCCCTCAATTCCCCAAGGCTCTGTGTCCACCTCTCCCACAACTCGGAGCTGAACATAGAACCATCCCACCACTGCAAAACCTCCTGGCGAGGTGGTTGAGGGAGTGGCAATGCCACAGAGACTGGGGGAAGCAGGTTTTGTGCAGTGTGAGGGCTTGGCCTTACCCCTGCCTGTGCCATTGACCAGCTGGGAAAATCTCTAAGCTCCATCTCTAGCAACATAAAGTGAAAGTGAAGTCACTCAGTCGTGTCCGACTCTTTGTGATCCCATGGACTGCAGTTTACCAGGCTTCTCTATCCATGGGATTTTCCAGGCAAGAGTACTGGAGTACGTTGCCATTAAATATACTCCTCGTCTGGCAGAGCAAGCAAAAAGTGCCTGTGAGTGGGAAGAAAGTTTCTCTGGTGGCAGGTAAAGAATGTGCCTGCCAACGTGGGAGACACGGGTTTGATCCCTGGGTTGGGAAGATCCCCTGGAGAAGGGAATGGCAACCCACTCCAGTAGTCTTGCCTGGAGAATCCCATGAACAGAAGAGCGTGGCAGGCTACAGTCCATGGGGCTGCAAAAGAGTTGGACGTGACTTAGTGACTGAACAACAAGTGGGGAGAGCACAAAGGAATTTAAATGCTATAGCAATTCAAACTCATGTTCAAAGAGATATTCCTTGGCCACATCACTAAAGTGAGGTGAAGTGAAAGTTGCTCAATTATGTCCGACTCTTTTTAACCCCATGGATTATATACAGTCCATGGAATTCTCCAGGCCAGAATACTGGAGTGGGTAGCCTTTCCCTTCTCCAGGGGATCTTCCCAACCCAGGGATCGAACCCAGGTCTCCCACATTGCAGGTGGATTCTTTACCAACTGAGCTATCAGGGAAGACACATCACTAAATGGATGCTAAGCCTACACTTAAACACCTTCAGCAACAGCACCAGTCCCTTCTGAGGAAGCTTGATACCAGTGTTTACTGTCCTCTGACTTCATGTCACGAGACACGCCTTCCTGGCTACCCATTATCTTCAGTCTTCCAAGAGTTCCTGTGCATTAACTAACATTCCCACTTCATAGATGAGCATACTGAGACTCAGTGTGATTAGAGAGGTGGCTTAATCTATTTTGGGTTTCCCTGGTGGCTCAGATGGTAAGGAAGCTGCCTGCAATGCAGGAGACCTGGATTCAATCCCGGGGTTGAGAAGACCCCCTGGAAAAGGAAATGGCAACCCACTCCAGCATTCTTGCCTGGAGAATCCCACGGACAGAGGAGCCTGGCGGGCTACAGTCCATGGGTCACAAAGAGTCAGACACAGTTGAGCGACTAACACTTTCACTTTACTCCATTTAAAGTGATGGGCCCATATCTGTTTAATTCCAGAGTCAACTGCCAGGTTACATTGCCCTCTGCTTGAGGAATGCACGAATCTGAGGTTTAATTCCCAGGAGCACAGGGTGAACCTTGCTGCCTCAGTTTAATGAACCAGACCTTCAGGTGTTTGAAACTGTGGCATCCTCAGCCTTAGGCCATTTCCTTCTCCCTCTGTTTTCCCGGGAAGCTTCGAGAGCCCAGGCTCTGATGGTTTCTCCTCAGGCCAACCTCCCCAGATGCTGCCCGAAGCATCAGCCCAGGAGGAAGTTCGTGTTCAGCAGCTTGGGCTTTCAGGGCACTGCCAGGACGGGTCCCCAGCTGGTTCTGTGCCCGCTATTTGCCAAGGGGCCCATGACCCGGGAGCTGTACTCAGGCACCCCTGGGCCCCAGCTTGAGCCAGCTGGAGCTAGACTTCTCTGAAAACTGAGATGCCCAAAGGACTCCTCTAATCCTCTGGGCAGGAATGAAGCCTGCACTGGTGTTGACAGCATGGAGCCAAGAACCTAGAAAGTACCAAAAGGGACTGCCCTCACTCCAAGCCCCTGGAAACTGCCTTGAGGCCCGGGAACCCAAGCCTGGGGCCACACCTACATTCCAACTCCTGGTCACAGCCACCAGTAGGGGAGAAGAGTCCAGGAGGGTGGGTTCAGGTCCCTGGAGCTCCTACTGGCTCACTAGGTTTCTGGATGAGTGACTTTTGCAAGACATGTCCCCTCTCTGGCCTCAGTTTCCTGGTCTGTGAAATGGGAGTCATAACATTGCCAACAGTCATGGACAGATGTGAGAGTTGGACCATAAAGAAGGCTGAGTGCCAAAGAATTGATGCTTTCAAACTGTGGTGCTGGAGAAGACTCTTGAGAGTCCCTTGGACAGCAAGATCAAACAAATCAATCCTAAATAAAGGAAATCAATCCTGAATATTCACTGGAAGGACTAATGCTGGAGCTGAAGCTCCAATACTTCGGTCCCCTGATGCTAAGAGCCAAGGTATTGGAAAAGAGCCTGATGCTGAGAAAGATGGATGGCAGGAGAAGAAGGGGTGACAGAGGATGAGATGGTTGGATGGCATCATGAACTCATGGACATGAGTTTGAGCAGATTCTGGGAGATAGTGAAGGAGAGGGAAGCCTGGCATGCTGCAGTCCATGGGGTTGCAAAGAGTCAGACACGACTGAGTGACTGAACAACAAGTCATGGAGGGAAGATCAGTTTGCACAGGTGACTGTTGGAGATGAACTTCAGGGTCCTTTCTAAAACTAACAGTCCATGACTATGTGAGTACCAACAGTTAGAAAGAGACTGTCATTGGCTGTTGGCAGATGGTGTGGAAAGCTAGAAAGCACAAGGGCATGAAGAGAGTCCTGGGCTGGGGGTCCCGAGGTTGGGCCAACCCAAGTAACCTTGCCCCAGTTCTAACTGCTGAGTCCTAGGGCCTCTGCATTTAGTACTCAACTAGTATTGCTGCATTATGAAGTGAGGACTCCATGACCAGCACAATGCCAGAACTTTATGTGCAGCCTAACCCCACTCCTGTAGGGTAGGTCCCATTATTATCCCCATTGGACAGATGAGGAAATCGAGCCTGTGTATTGTTGACATTTGCCTACAGGTTACCCACCTGGTTGATGGCAGAGCCGTGATACAGGTGAGGTGTGGTGACTCTATGGACATGCTGTTAATCACGGCACCTTGGATGCCGGGGAATTCAGGGGCGTTTCTCTCCCTCTCCAAGCCAAAACATGGTTGTGCTGTGGTCCTCCAGCCCGCAGGGCTGATAGGCCAATGAGCCACCACTGCAGCCCTTGACGTTGGAACTACTCTCTTCAGTTGGAGAGTTTGGGCACAGCGGACAGGAGAGCTAAGGTCACCCACTGGCTGGGGTCACCTGAAGACATCAAGAAGGGCTCTCTGAAGGGAGGTTGGAGGTCTCTGAGGACACCTGGAGGGAGCTCTCTTCGTGAGTTTTCACGAGTTGAAAGGAATTTGGGCACGCCTGGCCATTTTCGGAGCTTAACCTCTAGACACTGGGAAGTCTCCATAGTGGGGAGCCTAAGAGGGGCGGGGCAGGGGGCTGGGGGCGGCATTTCCTCCTGCAGCTCCCGCCCAGGCCAGGCAGGACCCTCCGCCCGCGGGGAGGAGGGGGGGCAGGGAGGGGACCCGCAAGGTGGACCTGCAAGGTGGCAGGACTTACTCGGGTAGCGATAGTAGAATTCGTTTTCCAAGTCAGTGGACAAGTTCTTGATCACCTTCTCCTCCACCCAGTGGGGATCGGCATCTGTGTCGTAGCGCACGAACACGCCGAAGAGGGCTATCAAGGCCACCTCCAGGAGCAGGCAGACGACCGGCAGTCGCCAGCGGAGATTGGTGTCCCAGATCATGCTGCAGGGGGCGCCTGGTCGGGCGGGCAGCGGGCAGCTCGGAGGCTTGAAGGCAGGACAGCCTTATAAGACCTGGGGCAGGGGCGGGGCGCAGCGGCCGAGTCGGATGTTGCGGAACAGTTGATCCTGACGCTGCCCGCGCGCTCGCCCAACTGGCGAGGGGACCCGCGGCCCCGGGCTCGCCCTGCAGCCAAGGGCCCCCCGCATCGGGGTGGGGGGCGGGGGGCACGGTAGCAGGCGCAGGAACCGAGAGGGCAGAGGGCAGGGAGGGATTAAGGCGCCCAGCCTCTGTGGATCCCACAGATGCCAGGCAGCAACTGCTTTCCCCGTTTTGTTCCGGTGAATAGAGAAAGGAAAAGAAGATCCTTTGCCTCCTACCGAGATAAAAGCAAAGGCATTCCGAGACAGAATTCTTCACCATCGCCATCATCATCATCTGCTTTTCTTCTGCTTCGGCGTCATCCCTTTCTCTTCCTGATTACAAAATTCATACAGGTACCCGAAAAACCAGGAACGTCCAAGAAACTGTCACAGACCAGGGAAGCCTGAAAAGACAGGGACAGATCAAGGCGATGTGGTACCCAGGGATTGTACCCTGGCACAGAATGAGAATGTTAATGGGAAAACTGGCGAAATCCATATAAAGTCTGAAGTTTAGTTACTAGTGCTGGTTTCTTAGTTGTGACAAGTGTACCCTGGTTATGCCAGTTAGGAGGGATGGGGGTGGAACAGGGGCACTTTCTGTGCTACCTTTGCAACTTTTCTGTAAATTAACATTATTCCCAAAGAAAAGGGTGTTAAGAATTTACATATATATGTATGAAAGTGAAAATCGCTCAGTCATGTCAGACTCTTTGCGAGTCACATGGACTATACAGTCCATGGAATTCTCCAGGCCAGAATACTGTAGTGGGTAGCCTTTCCCTTCTCCAGAGGATCTTTCTGGTCCAGTAATAAAAGATCGTAGGGACAGTTTAAAAATTTTTCACAAGTTCATTGAGCTATGATCAGAAATTATCTATTGGTTAACATAAGTGATCTCGACATGACATAAGATAAAATTTAACTATGTAATTTGTTATATCTCTGCTTAGTCTGTATTTTGCAAAAATGAGTTTGATTTTCTAATTTTTCTTTAAAAACAGAAAAGAAAATGCAGAAAAGCACAAAGAAGAAACTAGAAAACATTTGTAATCCTCCCATCTATAGGCAACTTTAGTACAAGAAACAGAGGGAAAGAGATTCATACTATAATACTGATTTATGTTTGCTTTACTCATTTAATATTTTGTAACCATCTTCCCATATTATTCTTTTTCTATAACACTATTTTTAATGGCAGGATATATATCGTATGTTTTATCTAGTAAATCCCTAGTGTTAGATCATGAAGTTATTTATTTGTTTGGTATTATAAATAACATCTTCATGAACATCCAGGTCTGTGAGTCTTTGTACAGGTTTCAATGAATTCCTAGAGCCTGAATTGCTTTGATAGATATCGCTCCTCTGTTCATGGCATTCTCCAGGCAAGAATACTGGAGTTGGTTGCCATGCCTTCCTCCAGGGATCTTGCTGACCCAGGGGTTGAACCTTTCTCCAGGGGATCTTGCTGACCCAAGGATCGAACCTGTGTCTCCTATGTCTCCTGCACTGGCAGCCGAGTTCTTTACCACTAGCGCCACCTGGGAGGCCCCGAGATATCACTCGATTTTCCCAAACAAAACACATGCCTCAGGAGCCAGGTGTGACAGCGGCCAGCACACACCCTCTCCAATGCTGGATTTTAAAACGTCATCGCCAAGTTGAATCTCAGATTTGTAAAAGCCACGAATGCTGTGTGGAACACCTGAGGTTGAGAGCCTGCCCAGAGTGCTGGAGACTGGAGTGTGGCTTCCCTGTGCCAGCACGGGGCACCCGGGTGTCCTCTCTACGCGAGGCAGCCTGCTGCAAGTCACAGCCAGACACCGCAGGAACAGTGTCAGCAAGAGGGGCCTTTGATTACTGCCTGCGCTGGCCAGACCCCTTAGACAGCTTCTACTTGCGGTGGAACCCTTGCAAGGTGGCTATTGGAGGCCCATCCTACAGATAAAGAAACTGAGTTCTCAGAGAAGCCAGGGAGTAGGATGGAGAGTCAAACTCTGGGCTGTCTGATTCCCCTGGACCAGGCTGCTTGTCGGCTCCAGGCAGAGCCAGAAGGAAGGTTTGCTTTCAGGGATGCACGCTCACTGTTACAGGAAAGACTTCCCCTCATTCACACAGCGAGGGGAGTGAATGGAGGAGGATCTTCGGAAATGAAGTGGAATGGTTCTATGAAGACCTACAAAG
>SJYV01017837.1:829138-911055 GCA_006410875.1 Neotragus pygmaeus
TGGCGGGGGGGCGGGGGGGGCGGCACCCAGGTTTCAGGTGCAATCCATTCCCAAGGATGGCTCCCAGGGGCCATGAGCGCCTTAAAAAGAGGAGTGATGTCTTACTAGTTATTTTTGGGCCTGGCCGAGTTGCTTGAGGGATCTTAGTTCCTCCACCTGCGATCGAACCCATGCTCCCTGCAATGGAAGCAGAGTTCAAAGCACTGGACTGCCAAGGGAGTCCCAGGATGTCTTATTGATGACTTTCGCCCCTGCCCACAGCACAGTATGGGCACAGAATCAGCACTCAAATAATTTTGGAAGGATGAAGGAAGGAGTGAGTAATATTCTTTGAGCACCTGTGTGCCAGGCACTGTTCTGGGTGCTAGAATATAACAATGAGCAGAAGAGGTAAATCCCTGCCCTCATGGAACTTGCGTTTGGGGTCTGGGGAGTTGTTGACAAAAGCAAACACAATATGGGAATAGAATCTAAAAAAGAGTGGGCATATGTATATATATAACTGATACACTTCGCTGTACAGCAGGTCATTACAGAGTATTGAGTAGAGTTCCCGGTGCAAGGTAATTCCACTAAAGTATGATGTCAGCAGGCAGTTTCTGACCTGTTTAGATTATGTAACTTATCTGCTGTTCCTGTTTAGTCACTAAGTCATCTCCAACTCTTTTGCGACTGTAGCCTGCCAGGCTCCTCTGTCCATGCAATTTCCCAGGCAAGAACACTGGAGTGGTTTGCCATCTCCTTCTGCAGGGGATTTTCCCAACCCAGGGATCAAATCCATGTCTCCTTGTCTGAAAGATATCAGTTAAAGATCTAGGGAAGTGCTGAAAGTTTTGATCCTGTATAATATCATAATATTTAATGACTCACTAAAGCTTTATGTATTGGATACATTGAATGCTGAGCTCCTTCCTACTACTCTTGCTACTACCATTGTTACATCACAGTAAGCTGGCCCCCTCGTTACTGAGTAACAAAAATTTAATTTTAAAAAAGCAAGAACACAATAAATAAGTAAACTATATGGTATGTTAGAAGGTAATAAGTGCCACAGAGAAAAATAAAATGGGAAGTGGAAGAGAGAAGGCTGGGAGTGTAATATGCACACAGGGGCCAGGGAAGGGCACGCTGAGGGAGGGAGGGAGGAGGAAGGGAGGACGGAAGGAAGGAAGAAGATTCTTCTGCTGCCTCTAGTCCCAGCTCAGCGTTGACCTTGGGGAACACGGCCTGCTGCTGCACTTTTCTGAATGTCCCAGGGCAGCTGTCCCCCTTACTGGCTGCCCTTGGTCTTAGTGGTGGACTGAGTTCTGGTTTTCCTTTGAGAGGCCAGCAGTTTCATTTCTGGTGCCTCTGGGCGGGGGTGGAGGTGGGTGATGGCCAGTGCTCTAAAAGCCTAGAGCAAATATCTCCTCCTGGAATATCTTCTCTCAGGCTAACTTAAGACCAGGTCAACAGGTGGCCCCAGCTCCAGCGAGAGCAGACTCTGCATAGCGCCCGTCCTCCTGGGTGAAGGCAGGAGGATGGGAATTCCCTCCCTGAGCCTTTCATCCACTTTCTCCTCTCCTCCATCGACAATTCATTCACTCACTCACTCATTCTTTCTTCCTAGAGCTGGCCTCACGTTATCTGCTTATTTATCTGTCTGTGATCCGTCTCTCTGCACTAAAATGTCAGTCCCCGAGGGCGAGCTCAGAGTAGTTGCTTGTTTAATGATGTTAATGATTTTTTCGAGTGAATGAATGGATGAATAGATAGTCTTTCATTTTATTTAGCTAATCAAAACATGTGCTGAGTATTGGAAGCTGGAGTCTTGCCCACAAAAACAGGGGGACAAAAAGGCCTCCATATCCAGTAGCCCCACAGGGTTGTGCCCAGCATTAATCACCCCTTTTTTTTCCTTTCTTTTTTGAACTATCACGTTTGTTTCTTTTTAAAAAAGATTTATATATGTATTTATTTTTGGCTGCTTTGGGTCTTTGTTGCGACGAGCTGGGGCTACCCTCTAGTTGCGGTGTGCAGACTTCTCACTGCAGTTAGTACTATATAAAAGAAAAGTGAAAGTGAAATTCGCCCAGTTGTGTCCAACTTTTTGCAACTCCATGGACTGTCTAGAATGGGTAGCCTTTCACTTCTCCAGGGGATCTTCTCAACCCAAGGATTGAACCCAGGTCTCCCACATTGTAGGCAGATTCTCTACCAGCTGAGCCATAAGGGAAGCCGAAGAATACTGGAATGTAGCCTATCCCTTCTCCAGGGGATCTTCTTGACTCAGTAATCAACTGGGATCTCCTGAATTGCAGGCGGACTCTTTACCAACTGAGCTATCAGGGAAGCCCAGAAGTGAAAGTCTTTCAGTCATGTATGACTCTGGGAGTTCATAGACTATATATATAGTCCATGGAGTTCTCCAGGCCAGAATACTGGAGTGGGTAGCCTTTCCCTTCTCCAGGGGATCTTCCCAACCCAGGGATCGAACCCAGGTCTCCTGCATTGCAGGCAGATTCTTTACCAGCTGAGACAAGGGAAGCCCAAGAATACTGGGGCATGTAGAGGAGATACAAGTACTTTGCCCGGTTTGGTTAAAGCAGAATTAAGTACTCTCCCATATAGTTGACGGGGCTTCCCTTGTGGCTCAGTTGGTAAAGAATCCATCTGCAATGCAGGAGTCCTGGGTTCAACCCCTGGGTTGGGAAGATCCTCTGGAGGATGGCATGGCAACCCACTGCAGTATTCTTGCCTAGAGAATCCCATGGACAGAGGAGCCTTGCAGGCTACAGTTCATGGGGTCTCAAAGAGTTGGACATAACTGTCTGGCTAAGCACATATAGTTGAGCAGAGCTTGCTGAGCACTTAGGTGATCAAGGTGGGCTTCACGGAAGAGGTGACCCAATCTAGGATTTATAAAGCAGTAAAAAGGTAGACCTTTTCCCCTTCACCCTCTGGCTTCCCTTGTCTCACCCATGTCCCACCAGGTGATTCCAGGCCACCTCCCCATCTTGGCCCAGTATTTCCTCTTGCCTCCAGCAGGTGGGGATTCTGGGCTTCTCCTCTGAGACCAGGGTTCAAAAAGCAGCTGCTCAGGTCTATCAGGGGTTTGCCACAGGAACCAGCCATTTCTTCCTAAAACAAGGGTGCCTTGACAAGCGGATGGCTGGCACGGGATGGTTTCCTCCCAGCCAAGGAGAGGCAGGATGAGACAGGCACATAGGCAGGCAGGAGGGGGATTGTGGCTTGGGGGCAAAAGCAGGGAAGATCCCTGCTTCACTCATGGTGGCATGCTGAGGAGGCTGCAGAGGGACACTCACTGCCATTGCCCTGCCCTCTTGCCATCCCTCTTGGCATATCACCATCAGGACCCTTGGCATCTTTGCTTTTTTTTTTTTTTTGGTTTTTAAAAAATATTTTATTTGACTGGGCTGGGTCTGGGTTGAAGCAGGCAGGATCTTTCGGTTGTGGCATGCCGAGATCTATTATTATTATTATTATTATTTTAGTTGCACTGTGCGAGATCCAGTTCCTCCCTGACCAGGGATGGAACCTGGGCCCCCTGCACTGGGAGCTCAGAGTAGCCACTGGACCACAAGGGAAGGCCCTCCTTGGTATCTTTGGCCTCAGTCCCAAGTGCAGCCTGAGGCTATGGCAAGGGCACCCAGCCAGCACTCCGAAGTTCTGGGGCCTACTCCCAGTTCCACAAATTTGGCCAGAATATACAACTTTTCTGGTTTTATTTCCTCCATCTGCAAACGGGTACCTGCACATCTTCCCTGCCTGCCACTGGATCTGCTGTGAAGCTCAAAAGAGAGCTCACAGCATGCTGCTTAGAACCTTGGCTAGGGGTTGAAAGGAGCCAGGGTTTGAGTCCCAGCACTGCCACTTCCTAGCTGGGTGATCTTGGGCAAGCTGCTTAACCTCTCTGTGACTCCATTCCCCCATCTATACACCGGGGGGACGGTTGTACCCACCTCTCAGGATGGGTGTGAAGAGTGGAGCTCTCTAAGGCACGGAACACGGTTGGTGCTTGAGGAGACTGGCTCTTAGTTGCACCTGGAAATGAAGCGGGAAAGTCCTTTGTAAACTGAGAAGTATCATAAACACTGGGGTTGCCTCTGTGATGATGCATAATGACTTTCTCCTCTGGTGCTCTCTGAAAAATCTATAAAGGGGGAGCAGCCAAGAGAGTGAGCCCCTGTGGTCTCCCCGAGAACCCCGGGGCTGAAGGTGGGGTTTGGGAAGGTGGGGTTTGCTTCCCCTGGGAAGCAGTCCTGGCCACACTCCATTCCCTTCAGTCCCTCTAAGTCACAGAAGGTGCCACCTCCCCACGCCCATGGGGAGGTCTCCAATGTGGCTGGTCTGGGGGGCAAGCGCAGAGGTTGCAGGTTCCCGCAAAATTCTCTGCTCTATGACAACTTGTAAGGTCAAAAATAAGGTCATAGATAGTGGGACATGGAACATCTTGTGCTGCCTGATGGGATGTTCTAAGTGCGTCAAACTTTTCTTCTGTGCCATTAATGTGCCGTGCTTAGTTGCTCAGTCGTGTCCAACTCTTTGTGGCCCCATGGACTGTAGCCCGCCAGTCAAGAATACTGGAGTGGGGTGCTGTGCCCTCCTCCAGGGGATCTTCCCAACTTAGGCATTGAACCCAGGTCTCCCATTGCAGGCGGATTCGTTAATGTCTGCACCGCCAGGGAAGCCCCTTGTGCTATTAATATTCCTACCCAAACCTCACAGCCTGAATTTAATCATAAATAACTAGTGTGCACGCGTGCTCAGTTGCTGTGTCCAACTCTTTTTGACATCATGGACAGTAGCCAGACATCGAATTGAGGGACATTTGTGCAAAGCAACTAGTCTGGATTCTTTTTTTTTTTTTTTTTTAATATAAGTATCAGGCTTCCCTGGTGGCTCAGTGGTAAAGAGTCTGACTGCCAATGCAGAAGACATGGGTTCGATCCCTGATCCAGAAAGATCCTGAGGAGCAACTAAGCCTAAGTGCGTGCGTGCTGAGTTGCTTCAGTGGTATCCAACTCCTTGCGACCCTATGAACTCTGGCCTACCAGGTTCCTCTGTCCATGGGATTCTCCAGGCAAGACTACTGAAGTGGGTGCCATGCCCTCCTCCAGGAGATCTTCCCAACCCAGGGACTGAACCAGAGTCTCATGTCTCCTGCAGTGGCAGGCAGATTCATTTACCCCTAGTGCCATCTGGGAAGCCCAACTAAGCCCATGCGCCACAACAGTTGAGCCAGCTCTCTAGAGCCCAGAAGCCACAGATACTGAGCCCTCGAGCCCTAGGGCCTGTGCTCCACAAGGGCAGCCCTCATACCACAACCCGAGAGCAGCCCTGCTCACTCCAACTAGAGAAAAGGCCGAGCGGCGGCGAAGACCCAGCACGGCCAAAAACAAGTAAATAAATTTAAAATCCTTTTTTTTTTTTTTAATGTAAGTGTCCTGGATGACAAAAAAAAAAAGGAGAACTAGGTTAAAAAGACATGTTGTACAACCCCATAGATGGCAGCCCACCAGGCTCCGTCATCCCTGGGATTCTCCAGACAAGAACTCTGGAGTGAGTTGCCATTTCCTTCTCCAATGCATGCATGCATGCATGCTAAGTCTCATCAGTCATGTCCGACTCTATGCGACCCTATGGACAGCAGCCCACCAGGCTCCTCTGTCCACAGGATTCTCTAGGCAAGAATACTGGAGTGGGTTGACAATTACATACAGTGCTTAGATAGGTCCTTGATCAGCTCCTGGATCCAAACAAAACCAAAAAACTANCTATGGACAGCAGCCCACCAGGCTCCTCTGTCCACAGGATTCTCTAGGCAAGAATACTGGAGTGGGTTGACAATTACATACAGTGCTTAGATAGGTCCTTGATCAGCTCCTGGATCCAAACAAAACCAAAAAACTATTTTTAAAAAATCACAGTTGGGGCAACTGGGGAAATTTAAACAAGAACCACGGTTAGATAAGGGATTCATCAGCATCATGTGTTTTGAATATGGTCACCGTGTTGTGGTTTTAAAGGAGAATGTCCTTGTTCTGAGAGGATGCCTGGGGAAACATTTTGAGATCAAGTGTCATGATGTCAGCTTTCAAATGGTTCTGAAAAAAGTGTGTGCATGTATACAGACAGGGACTTCTCTGGTGGCCCAGTGGTAAAGAATCTGCCTGCCAACGCAGAAGACGTGGGTTCAGTCCTTAGGTCCAGAAGATCCCCTGGAGGAGGAAATGGCAACCTACTCCAGTACTCTTGCCTGGAAAATCCCATGGACAGAGGAGCCTGGAGGGCTACAGTCCAAGGGGTCGCAGAGTCTGACATGACTGAGCGACCTAGCACGCACGCCTGTGTACAGACAGAGATGAACCAAAAGAGGTGGATCCAGGTGAAGGGTATATGTATGCTCATCGCACCAGTCTTGCAAATTTATTGCAGGCTTGAAATTTGCAAACAAAAAGTTTGGGGAAAATCCCTCGAGGAGCCCTGTCACTGGGAGCCTTTGACATCAGAGCGGAACAGTCAGCCTCCACAAGGCCCCGGGCAGAAGGCCCAGAGTCAGAGGCTCAAGGAGAGTCCCACCCACACACTCTGCCCGATTACAGTTCAAACTCTGCATGACCCACGGGGCTCCCTGTGTTCCTTACAGCACAGGGAGCAGCATGTACCAGGGACTCAGCACTTGGCACCCACCCCACGCCAGGCCCTGCTCAGCCCCTGCCCTCTCAGTGTGCACAGTTCTCATTTCTCTCTGCGGCTCACGCTGTGGCAGAGTATGTTCTGCCTGCTGTCCTCAGTCGTGTCTGACTCTTTGCAACCCTGTGGACTGTAGCCCACCAGGCTCCTCTGTTCATGGGATTCTCCAGGCAAGAATCCTGGAGTGGGTTACCATTTCCTTATCCAGGGAATTTTCCCAACCCAGGAATTGAACCCTAGGTCTCAATCTGACACACCTCCTGCATCACTTGCAGGCGAATTCTTTACCACTGAGCCATGTTCTGGGTATAGGAGTCCTAAAACCCATAGACAGCAGAAGTCTCCGGGAAGAGAGAAGCAGAGATTAGCAACAGCAAGCTCTGTGAACTGGGCTCTTCTGGGAGCCAAGTACAGAGCTGGGCCTTCTCTGGGCATCATTGTATCTCTTTCTCACAGTGGCTGGCCAGGAGGAGGGAGTTTGTTTTTTTAATTTTTTTTTCTAACGAGGGGGAAACTCTGGCTCAGAGAGGTCAAATCACTTGCCTAAATTCACACAAGGGCTTCCCTGGTAGTTCAGCTCTTAAAGAATCCACCTGCAATGCAGGAGACCCTGGTTTAATTCCTAAATCGGGAAGACCCCCTGGAGAAGGGATAGGCTTCCTACTCCAGTATTCTTAGGCTTCCCTTGTGGTTCAGATGGTAAAGAATCTGCCTGCACTGCGGGAGACCTGGGTTCAATCCCTAGGTTGGGAAGATACACTGGAGGAGGGCATGGCAACCCACCCCAGTATTATTGCCTGAAGAATCCCCACAGACAGAGGAGCCTGGTGGGCTACAGTCCACGGGGTCACAAAGAGTCAGACACGACTGAGTGACTAAGCACACAGCAAAGTCACGTAGCTAAAGGATGGCAGATCCGGAAAGCAGGTGACACGATCTCAGCTTTGAAGACGTTTTACAGGTGGACTTAATTTTTTCCTTGTCAGGCATGATGTGGTGGGAGGAAGGTGTGTAACTTTAGGTGTGCAGGGATCCTCAGCCTTGGCCCTGGTGGAATTAGGGGCCAAAGAATCCCTGTTGTGCGGCTTCCTGTTCATTGCAGGATATGGGGCAGCAGTCCTGGCTGACATAAATATTTAAAAAGCCAAACCAAAACAATGATCGTTGTAAAGGGAGAGGCCTGTGCAGGGTCCCCTGCGGGTATTTTGGAGGTAGGGAAGGTCCACCTGTGGGAGAGTCTCAGAGGACTGGGTCTTGAGGAATAAGTGGGAGATTGTAGGGAAGGACAAAGGGGGAAGGGAATTCCCAGAAGAGCAACCGGTATGTGCAAAAGAACAGAGGTCATCCATAGGATGTGGAGAGAAAATGTTAGAACTTGTATCTATATTCATTTTTTAAAGGTTTTTATTTCTATTTCTTTATGGCTGCATCAGGGTCTTAGTTGAAGCACACAGGCTTAGTTGTCTTGAGGCATGTAGGATCTTAGTTCCCCAAGCAGGGATAGGACCTCATCCCCTGCATTGGAAGGCGGATTCTTAACCGCTGGACCCCCAGGGAAGTCTCTTACATTCATTGTTAGTCTCATGTTTTTATATTTCCTATTTTATAGACATGCTAACATAGTAATACATATAATTTGGAGGGATGTTTCTTTGCTGAACTGCTCAGCTTGCAGGCTCTAAGTCCCCCAGCCGGTGACTGAACCTCGGCCACAGCAGTGAAAGTCCAGTGAAAGCCACCAGGAAACTCCCGTGGTTTATTCTTTAATATCTGTATTTTGAGGCACACACCCACACATTTTCTACCGACGAATGATCATAACTGTTGCCAAGGGGCTTCCTGGATGGCACAGTGGATAAGAATCCACCTGCCAATGAGGAAGATCCCACATGCCCCAGAGCAACTAAGCCCATGCGCCTGTGCTCTAGAGCCCCGGAGCTGCAACTACTGAGCCCACAGCCTGCAATTACTGAAGTCCTTGCGCCTAGAACCGCGGCTCCACAACAGGAGAAGCCCCTGCAGTGAGAAGCCTGTGTACCACCACGAAAAGTAGCCCCGGGTCGCCACAAGTAGAGAAAACCTGCACAAAAGCAGTTGAAGACCCAGTACAGTCAAAAAATAGTGAACAAACAAGCTGTTGCCAAGGTTCGCTTTAGACATGTTGTGTTTGACGAGCCTGTGACTGTCCAAGAGATAATGTCTAGGCTTGGAGCTAGATATGGGTGTGAGTCAGGGAGACAGCCTGGGGTGCCGGGAGTGAGGAAGGGAGAGGGGTTTAGATTGTGCGAGTCCAGAGAGAGTTTTTAAAAAGTACTCACTCCCAATTTCTTTGCCATAATCGGCCTGGAGTGAAGCCCAGACATCGCCGTCTTTTAATCTCCCCAAGTGATTCCAATTGCAACTAGACTCGAGAACCACTGCTCTAGATAAGCGTTCTTCAAACTTTCATGCTGTGTATCCCCTCAAGAAATTTTGGGAAACTACATACTCTCATATTTTGAAGTTGACATCTAAATTTTTTATCATAATTTTAATAGCAGCAAAAATATAATTTCCTGCATGTTGTATATATTTTCTCGAGAACCTCAGAGTTGCACATTTGGTTTATTTAATTTATGGGAAATGTCTGCCATATAAGCTAATTGGCAAAGCCAGAATTCACTGTCAGTCAGCCCAATTAGACTTACTCTCTGTCAAAAGAAAAATCTGGATTCATTTTTCAGTTCAGATAAATGTATTAATACATAGCCTCATGACAACCATCTCACTTTCATATTCTAAGCTAAATAGATAGACAATGCACAGAGCCTTGTCACCTAGAATTTGTCCCTTAGGTGGAATAAGATGCTGTCCCTTCAATATTTATAGCTGATGCTCTCTGTGCTTTGTGGAGGGGGTCTTTCCTTCAGAAGTTTGCACTCTCTAATTGCTCCTTTGTTTGAGTCTACAGTGCTTTGCACTTGTCTAGATGACAAACCATGTTCCCAGGGGAATTGAGTGAAAGGTAAGCCTTACTTGGAAAGATAAGTGAAGGAGGAAAGAACAACTGGCTTGACGTTTCATTGCAGAGGCAAACAGATCCATTTTAGAAAAAAAGACATACAGAAGTTGAGGATCTGGAAATTGATGCCTTTAAAGCTGTTCGTGGGGCTTCCCTGGTGGTCCAGTAGTTAAGAATCCACCTTGCTATTCAGGGTACCCTGGTTCAGGCCCTGGTTGGGGAAGATCCCACATGCTGCAGATCAACTAAGCCTGTTGCTCCACAACTACCGAGGGCTGCAGGCCCTAGAGCCTGTGCTCTGCAATAAGAGAAGGCACCAAAATGAGAAACTCGTGCACCACAACTAGAGAGTAACCCACACGCAACAAAGAAGACACAGCACAGCCAAAAATAAATAAATAAATAAAACTAATAATAAAGTTGATTGTGATAGATCCACACATGTATGGTAACTTCATTTACTACAAAGACATTTATGAAATTCTGGGGGAAAACCAATTTTTTTCTATGCATATTCATCAGGGGAAAAAAATGAACTCTGACCCCTTCTCCACACCATATAAATTAATTCAAGATGGATCATAGGCCTAAATGTGACAATTAAACTAATAAAGCCCTGGGAAGAAAACATGGGAGATCTTCACGACCAGGCAAAGATCTTTTAGTGAGTGTTAGTCTCTGAGTCAAGCCCGACTCTTTGCAATCCCATGGACTATAGCCTGCCAAGAATTTGTCCATGGAATTCTCCAGGCAAGAATACTGGAGTGGGTTGCTGTTTCCTTCTCCAGGAGATCTCCCTGACCCAGGGATTGAACCCAGGTCTCCTGCCTTGCAGGCAGATTCTTTACCATCTGAGCCACCAGGGAAGCAGCATATGCTAAGTACCCACAGGTGCTACGACTGTTCCATGACCAACCATCAAAGACCAAAAGTGGGCAGTGCCTCAATTCCTGGAAATCTCCATCCCCTCCCCCAAATAGTTAGAATAGTCTTCCCACTCATTACCTTATGAAATTATCCAGCTGATAAAAGCTAATCATACCACATTTCAAGGCTGTACTCGCCCTCTGCGACGGCTCGTACTCTGTGGAATGTATATCTCTCTAAATAAATCCACTCTGACTTATCACTTTGTCTCTCATTGAATCCTTTCTGTAGTGTGACATCAAGAACCTGAGCTTCATCAAGTCCTGAGACCAGGTGTGTGATCTCAGTTGGAAGATCATGGGATTTGGCCAGGTTCAAGGCCTGGCCATAGGAGTTCAAGTCCCAGTCTGAAGCGAACGGTTTCAGTGTGACTCTTTCCCCTGAATATAAAGGAAAGAAAGCTCACAATTACCAGTACAAATAAAGGAAATAATACAAAAATGGGCTGAAATCCCAGAGATAACTAATGTCAACATCTTGCTGCATATCATTCTAGAATTTATATAAATATATTTAAATATTTGTATATTAAAATATGTGATATATTTTTAAAGCAAACAAAAATGGAATAATACTGCACATAGTGGTTTGTAGCCTTCTTTTTTCCTTCAGTTCAGTTCAGTTCAGTCGCTCAGTCGTGTCTGACTCTTTGAGACCCCATGAATTGCAGCATGCCAGACCTCCCTGTCCATCACCAACTCCCAGAGTTCACTCAGACTCTCGTCCATCAAGTCAGGGATGCCATCCAGCCACCTCATCCTCTGTCATCCCCTTCTTCTCCTGCCCCTAATCCCTCCCAGTATCACAGTCTTTTCCAATGAGTCAACTCTTCGCATGAGGTGGCCAAAGTACTGGAGTTTCAGCTTTAGCATCATTCCTTCCAAAGAAATCCCAGGGCTGATCACCTTCAGAATGGACTGGTTGGATCTCCTTGCAGTCCGAGGGACTCTCAAGAGTCTTCTCCAACACCACAGTTCAAAAGCATCAGTTCTTCAGGGCTCAGCCTTCTTCACAGTCCAATTCTCACATCCATACATGACCACAGGAAAAAACCATAGCCTTGACTAGACAGACCTTTGTTGGAAAAGTAATGTCTCTGCTTTTCAATATGCTATCTAGGTTGGTCATAACTTTTCTTCCAAGGACTAAGTGTCTTTTAATTTCATGGCTGCAATCACCATCTGCAGTGATTTTGGAGCCCAAAAATATAAAGTCTGACACTGTTTCNTTTCCCAATTTGCTGGCATACTGAGTGCAACACTTTCACAGCATCATCTTTCAGGATTTGAAACAGCTCAATAGGAATTCCATCACCTCCACTAGCTTTGTTTGTAGCGATGCTTTCCAAGGCCCACTTGACTTCACATTCCAGGATGTCTGGCTCTAGGTGAGTGATCACACCATCGTGATTATCTGGGTCGTGAAGATCTCTTTTGTATAGTTCTTCTGTGTATTCTTGCCATCTCTTCTTAATATCTTCTGCTTCTGTTAGGTCCATACCATTTCTGTCCTTTATCGAGCCCATCTTCCCATGAAATGTTCCCTTGGTATCTCTAATTAGGTAATGCCTTAAGGACACTTTTATTGTATTGAAGGTGAAAGTGAGACTTGATGAAAGTGAAAGTTGTTCAGTTGTGGCTGTCTCTTTGCAACCCCATAGACTATACAGTCCATGGAATTCTCCAGGCCAGAATACTGGAGTGGATAGCTGTTCCCTTCTCCAGGGGATCTTCCCAGATCTTCCCCCCCAGGGGATCGAACCCAGGTCTTCTGCATTGCAGGTGGATTCTTTACCAGCTGAGCCACCATGGAAGCCCTTTCCTGTATTAGTAAACAAAATTTCACATCATCATAGTTTTTTTTATTTAACCTTTTTGAGCATTTAGAGATCCCCCTCCTTTTTTTTTTACTGTTAAAAACAAGTTTGGGGAAAACTTAGCCCTTGCAACATCATTTGAAAAACACACACGTAGACTATAAAAGACAGTTGATTTTGAACCACAAGTTTGAGAAATAACTTTGTAAATTCGCAGCAATATCATTCATTAAGTGCAATGTTGTGGGGAAAACAAAGAATTGGGCAATATCTGAGACTGAGATGATTGATAGTAAGCCATGGAAAGGGAGACGTTTTGTCCTGAAAGGAGCACTGAAGATTTTTTTTCCCCAAAACTAGACCTCTCCAAATATAGTTGTCTTGAACAAGCTGTTGCAGCAGCTGGAATCAAGGAGTTTCTAGGCTCTGACTCCCTGCTACCCCCTCCCTGGGAGTGAGATGCTTCTCACAAACGGACCAGGAGGCTGGCATCCCCTGCCTCCTCTTGCTGCTACTCCAGATAACCTGCCCCTCCCTGAACACCACAGCACAGTTCACACACCTTCAGGCACAAGGTGTAGGGGCTATTCTTCAGTCAGGCAGGTTTTAGATTTGTTTCCAGTAGGCTTGAAGACATTGGAGAAGGAAATGGCAACCCACTCCAGTGTTCTTGCCTGGAGAATCCCAGGGACAGGGGAGCCTGGTGGGCTGCCCTCTATGGGGTCACACAGAGTCGGACACGACTGAAGTGACTTAGCAGCAGCAGCAGCAGCAGGCTTGAACACAGCTTAAAGGTCACCGTGTCTGACTGACCCGGCCCACTGAAGACTGATTCTGCTCTCTGATCCCTCTCCACCCTTTCAGAGGACATTTTAGGTGGCAAGAAGCACTTTACCTCTCAGTTCAGTTCAGTCATTCAGTTGTGTCTGACTCTTTGAGATCCCATGAACCGCAGCATGCCAGGCCTCCCTAACCATCACCAACTCCCGGAGTCCACACACTCATGTCCATTGAGTCGGTGATGTCATCCAACCATCTCATCCTCTGTCGTCCCCTTCTCCTCCTGCCCCCAATCTTTCCCAGCATCAGAGTCTTTTCAAATGAGGCAGCTCTTCACATCAGGTGGCCAAAGTATTGGAGTTTCAGCTTCAGCATCATTCCTTCCAACGAACACCCAGGACTGATCTCCTTTAGGATGGACTGGTTGAACCTCCTTGCAGTCCAAGGGACTCTCACGAGTCTTCTCCAACACCACATTTCAAAAGCATCAGTTCTTCGGAGCTCAGCTTTCTTTATAGTACAACTCTCACATCCATACATGACCACTGGAAAAATCTTAGCCTTGACTAGACGGACCTTAGTCGGCAAAGTAATGTCTCTGTTTTTGAATATATTATCTAGGTTGGCCATAACTTTTCTTCCAAGGAGTAAGCGTATTTTAACTTCATGGCTGCAGTCACCATCTGCAGTGATTTTGGAGCCCCCCCAAAATAAAGTCTGACACTGTTTCCACTGTTTCCCCATCTATTTCCCATGAAGTGATGGGACCGGATGCCATGATCTTCGTTTTCTGAATGTTGAGCTTTAAGCCAACTTTTTCACTTTCCTCTTTCACTTTCATCAAGAGGCTTTTTAGTTCCCCTTCACTTTCTGCCATAAGGTGGTGTCATCGGCATATCTGAGGTTATTGATATTTCTCCCGGCAATCTTGATTCCAGCTTGTGTTTCTTCCAGCCCAGCGTTTCTCATGATGTACTCTGCATAAAAGTTAAATAAGCAGGGTGANGCAGTGATTTTGGAGCCCCCCAAAATAAAGTCTGTCACTGTTTCCACTGTTTCCCCATCTATCTCCCATGAAGTGATGGGACTGGATGCCATGATCTTAGTTTTCTGAATGTTGAGCTTTAAGCCAACTTTTTTGTTAACTCCTCTTTCACTTTCATCAAGAGGCTTTTTAGTTCCTCTTCACTTTCTGCCATAAGGGTGGTGTCATCTGCATATCTGAGGTGATTGATATTTCTCCCAGCAATCTTGATTCCAGCTTGTGTTTCTTCCAGTCCAGCGTTTCTCATGATGTACTCTGCATAGAAGTTAAATAAGCAGGGTGACAATGTACAGCCTTGATGTACTCCTTTTCCAATTTGGAACCAGTCTGTTGTTCCATGTCCAGTTCTAACTGTTGCTTCCTGACCTGAATATAGGTTTCTCACTGTAGATACTCAAGTTCATATAGGTTGCTTCCATGTCTTGGCTATTGTAAATAATGTTACTATGAGCACTGGGGTGAATATATTCTTTTTTGATTTAGACTTTTCTAGGATCCCTGGATCATAGGGTGGCCCTATTTTTAGTTTTTAAAGAAACCTACATACTGTTCTCATAGTGGCTGTACTAACTTACATTCCTATCAAGAGTATAGGAGGCTTCCCTTTTCTCCACACCCTCTCCAGCATTTATTGTTTGTAGACTTTTTAATGATGGCCATTCTGCTGAGTGTGATACCTGACTGTAGTTTTAATTTGCATTTCTTTAATAACTAGCAATATTGAGGATATTTTCATGTGCATGTTGACCATCTATATGTTTTCCTTGGAGAAACGTGTATTTAGGTCTTCTGTCCATTTTTTGATTGGGTTGTTTGTTTTTTGTTAATGACTTGTATGAGATATTCATCTATTTTGGAAATTAATCTCTTGTTGGTAGCATCATTTGCAAATATTTTCTCCCTGGTCTGTAGGTTGTTTTTTCATTTTGTTTATGGTTTCTTTTGCTGTGAAAAGGCTTTTAAAATTAATTAGGTCCCATTTGTTTATTTTGTTTTTATTTCCCTTATTCTAGGAGACAGATCCAAAAAAATATAGCTACAATTTATGTCAAAATGTGTTTTGCCTATGTTTTCCTCTAGGAGTTTTATAGTATCCAGTCTTACATTTAGATCTTTAATCCATGTGAAGTTTATTGTTGTGTATGGTATTGGAGAAAGTTCTAATTTCATCTTTTTACATCTTTTTCTTGGCAACAGTTATTGAAGAGACTATCTTTTCTCCATTGTATATTCTTGCTTACTTTGCCATAGATTAATTGACCATAAGTGCATAGTAATTCCGAGCTTCCTATCCTGTTCCATCTATCTAGATGTTTACTTTTGTGCCAGTATCATTCTGTTTTTATTTCTGTGGCTTTGTAGTATACTCAGAAGTCAGAATGTGTGATTCCTCTAGCTCTGTGCTTCTTTCTCAAGATTGTTTTGATTATTTGGAGTCTTTTCTGTTTCCATGCACATTTTAAAAATTTTGTTCTAGTTCTGTGAAAAAAATGCCATTGATAATTGATAGTGATTGCACTTAATCTGTAAGATTGCCTTGGATGGTATGATCATTTTAACAATATTGATTCTTCCATTCGGAGAACACAGTACATCTTTACATTTATTTTTGTTGTCTACAGTTTCTTTCATCAACATCTTATTTTTTTTGGAGTACATGTCCTTTTCCTCCTTAGGTAGGTTTCAGTTCAGTTCAGTCACCCCATCGTGTCTGACTCTTTGTGACCACATGGACTGCACCACGCCAGGCCTCCATTCATAGGTATTTTATTCTTTTTGATGCAGTAGTAGTTGAGATTGCTTCCTTAACTTCTCTTTCTGATATTTCATTGTTGGTGTATAGAAATGCAACAGATTTTTGCATATTAATTTTGTGTCCTGCAATTTTACTGAATTCATTGATGAGTGCTAGTAGATTTCTGGGAGCATTTTTAGGATTTTCTATGTATATTGTCAGGTCATTTGTGAACAGTGACAGTTTGACTTCTTTACCAGTTTGGATTCCTTTTATATCTTTTTTTTCTCTGATTGCTGTGTTGAGAATTTCCAAAACTATGTTGAATAAAAGCAGTGAGAGTGGGCATCCTTGTCTTGTTCTTGACCTTAGAGGAAATGCTTTCAGCTTTTCACCATTGAGTATGATGTTAGCTGTGGGTTTGTCATATATGGGCTTTATTATGTTGAGTTATGTTCTCTCTATGCCCACTTTCTGAAGAGTTTTTTTTTTATAAATGGATGTTGAATTTTATCAAAAGCGCTTTCTGCATCTATTGAAATTATCATATGGTTTTTTATTCTTTGCTTTGTTAATAGGTCTATTGCATTTGAGTGCTGTACCTGTATAATAAGTTTTAACATCATATAGTTAGAGTCCTCTAACTTTATTCTTTTCAGAGTTGCTTTGGACATTTTGAATCCTTTGCACTGCTATACAAACTTTATGATCTTCTTATCAATATCTGTAAAAAGACTTGCTGAAATTTTGATTGACACATCATTGAATCTATACATGGATTTAGGGAGAATTGATGCTTTTATTATGCTGAGTCGTCAGTTCCATGAGCATGATATGTATTTCCATTTATTTAGGTCCTCTTTGATTTATTTAATCATCATGTCATAGTAATTCTGTACATTTCTATATACAGATAAGATACATGTTTTTTAAGATGTATACCCTTCTAAGTATTTCACTGTTCAAAGCTACTGTAAATGTATAATTTATTACATTCAGTTTTCAGTTTACATTGCAAGTATGCAGACATACAGTAGTCTTTTTGATATGGACATTGTATCTTGCTACCTTGCTAAACATATGGTTCTCGAGGCAAGATTACTGAAGTGGTTTGCCATTCCCTTCTCCAGTGGACCACATTGTGTCAGACCTCTCCACCATGCCCGCCCGTCTTGGGTGGCCCCACAGGGCATGACTTAGTTTCATTGAGTTAGACAAGGCTGTGGTCCTAGTGTTATTAAATTGACAAGTTTTCTGTGATTATGGTTTCAGTGTGTCTGCCCTCTTGCAACACCTACTGTCTTACTTGGGTTTCTCTTACCTTGGATATGGGGTATACACTTCAGTATTCTTGCCTTGAGAACCCCAAGAACAGTATGAAAAGGCAAAATGATAGGATACTGAAAGAGAAACTCCCCAGGTCAGTAGGTGCCCAATATGCTACTGGAGATCAGTGGAGAAATAACTCCAGAAAAAACGAAGGGATGGAGCCAAAGCAAAAACAATACCCAGTTGTGGATGTCACTGGTGATAGAAGCAAGGTCCGATGCTGTAAAGAGCAAAATTGCATAGGAACCTGGAATGTCAGGTCCATGAATCAAGGCAAATTGGAAGTGGTCAAACAGNAAGGCTTTGGCATAGTCAATAAAGCAGAAATAGATGTTTTTCTAGAACTCTCTTGCTTTTTCCATGATCTAGCGGATGTTGGCAATTTTTTTCTTTGGGATTGGAATGAAAAC
The DNA here is from genome assembly GCA_006410875.1 of Neotragus pygmaeus. Lineage (NCBI taxonomy): Eukaryota > Metazoa > Chordata > Mammalia > Artiodactyla > Bovidae > Neotragus > Neotragus pygmaeus. The sequence goes on from SJYV01017837.1 coordinate 846,878, forward strand.
TGACCTTTTCCAGTCCTGTGGCCACTGCTGAGTTTTCCCAATTTGCTGGCATATTGAGTGCAGCACTTTCACAGCATCGTCTTTCAAGATTTGAAATAGCTCAACTGGAATTCCATCACCTTCACTAGCTTTGTTTGTGATGATGCTTCTTAACGCCCACTTGACTTGACATTCGAGTATGTCAGGCTTGAGATGAGTGATCACACCATTGTGATTATTTGGGTCATGAAGATCTTTTTTGTACAGTTCTGTTTATTCTTGCCACCTCTTCTTAATATCTTCTGCTTCTGTTAGATCCATACCATTTCTATCCTTAATTGAGCCCATCTTTGCACAAAATGTTCCCTTGATATCTCTAATTTTCTTGAAGAGATCTCTCGTTTTTCCCATTCTATTGTTTTCCTCTATTTCTTTGCATTTATCGCTGAGGAAGGCTTTACCAATCGCTCATTAGATACTGCTATTCAGTTATCTATTCGATCAAATGGTCCATATTGAGTGCTGTGTACTGAGCATTTACTATGCACTAAGAAATAAATCAGTGAATAAAACACACAAATGTCTCTGCTCCTATGAAGCTGTCATTCTAATGGCATGGAGTGGGGAGGACAGACACTACAGAATTATCGCATGCTGGAAGGTAATAAATGCTACCGCAAAAAAAAAAGTGGGGGGAAGAGTGTTGAAGTGGATCAGGATGGCAAGGATGAGATTAAAATTTTAAATAATATTAAAACATTAATGTATGGGAGTTGCTGATCAAGAGGCATAAAGTCTCAGTTACTCAAGACAAATAAGATCTGGTAATCTGGATATCTGCTGTACAACATTGCTCTTCTAACAATAGAGTATTTTACACTTTAGATCCAAAAACACAAATAGCTTGAAAGTAAAAGGATGGAAAAAGATATTCCTTGCAAATAGTAACCAAATAAAAGGGCAGGAGTGGTTATAGTAATATCAGACAAAACAGACTTTAAATTAAAAACTGTTCTAAAAAGCAAAGAAGGAATTATCTATTAAGAAAAGGCTTAATATAGCAAGAAGATATAATAATTATAAACAAATATGCATCTAATAACAGATCATCAAAGTATACAAAGCAATGGAATATTATTCAAGCTTACAAAGGAAGGAAATTCTACGTAACATGGATGAATCTTGAAGATTCACTGAGTGAAATAAACCAGACACAAAAGAACAAACATATGATTTCACTTGTATAAGGAACCTGAAATAGGCAAATTCATAGAGACAGAAAATAGAATCTTGGTTGCCAAAGGCTTGGAGAAAGGAGGACTGAGAAGTTATTGTTTTAATGGGCACAGATTATTAGTTTGGGAAGATGAAAACCATTCTGGAGATAGATGGTGGTGATGGTTGCACAAGAATGTGAATGTGCTTAATGCCGCTGAACTATACACTTAAAATTAGTTACAAAGGTCAATTTTATGTTATGTATATTTTACCACAATTAAGAAAAAAAAATTTTTAAACCTAAAAGGAAATGAAAAACCTATGGGAGCATATACAAGGCGCTACTAAGATGAGTTGGAGAAGGAAATGGCAACCTGCTCCAGTATTTTTGCCTGGAAAATCGTATGGACAAAGAAGTCTGGTGTCACAAAGAGTCAGACAGGAGCGCCTAAACATCCACTTTCGTTAAGATGATTATCTGGAGTGGAGGTGGGGAATAAGCTGGAAAGTAGGCGGATAGGTAACAGGGGTGAGAACAAGACTTTCACTGCGTTCCTTTTAATACTTTTTCAATTCATGTATTGCCAAAACATTAAAAATAGAAAAACATATTTTTTAAGTTCTTTCTGATATTGGGCCAAAATATATCCCCCAGTCGTGTTGAACAAATCGAATTCTCCTCTAAGCGACAGCCCCTCAAGTCCTTAAGACTCTCCCTCTGAGAGTCTTCTTCAGCTTTCTGTTCCTTCTTCTCAGTACTAGGGGCACCGATCATTGCAGAGGGGTGTCTGAGTCTGTGGGCTCTCGGCTGGACACTTTGGGGATCTCCAGCACCTTCTTCCCCTGTCCTATAGCACCCTACATCTCTTTGGGAGAATCTCCCCACTGCATTGGAGGCTGGAGCCCCACTGTGTAATCTTTGTGGAGAACATCCCAACTTGTCACTAGGAAAGCAAAAGTTACCAATGAGTCCTCTCTGTCTACACAGGCCCCACTCAGGAGGAAAGCATGTGACTCAGCCCGTCAACTTGACTTTCCTGGGCTTTGCTCTTTAGAGTGCTGCAAGGAAGCTGAGTGCCAAGGGATTGTATTTATCTGAGCAGTGGTGGGCTAGACTCCTTAGATTGTACAGTTCTTATGTTCCTCCTTTATGTGAGTAGCTGTTGCCCAGGCCTCCAGACCTCCTTGGTTCTGGCTTATTTGACAATCTTGGCCTTCTAGCCTCCATCAATTCTATAAATCCTAAAGGAGTCCAATTTTTTGCTTAAGCTAACCAGAGCCAGCTCCTGTACTTTATGACTTAGAACAGCCCTGATTTCCACATGAATTGGGGAGAATGTGGCAGATTGTATTTTCCCAAGATAGCCTTGTCAATTTCTCCCAACCCACACACTGATCAATAATGTGTGTGTGTGTGTGTGTTAGTTGCTCAGTCATGTCTGATTCTTTGCCACCACGTGGACTGTGGCCTGCCAGTCTCCTGTGTCCATGGGATTTCCCAGGAAAGAATACTGGAGTGGGTGATGATCTCTTTTCTGGGAGATCATCCCAACCCAGGGACTGAGCCCAGGTCTCCTGCCTTGCAGGTAGCTTCTCTACTGTCTGAGTCACTACAGTAGTGACATCTTATACCGTGTGACAGGCGGCGACTCAGTTGCCGGTGATTTAGTTGTTTGTCCAAAACATCATATGATAAGGAAGTGCAGGCTGAAGAAGGGTCCCCCTGGGGTGGGGCGTATGGGAGGAGAAAGTGTCTGACAGGCAGCAAGGCCCTGCTGGCATAGAACCCTGAGCAGAGACACAAGCCTAGGGCCCTGGGAGCTGTGGGCACAGGGAGCAGGACCTGGAGGAAGAGTTGACACAATATGGGGTCCCCAGAGGCCATGGATGTGGCCATATGCTCATCAACCTATTGATGGGGCAGAACCCCCAGGGACCCATGTCTCATGTTCACTGACTCCCCAGGCTAGAAGAGGCCTGTCTTATCCAACTCCTTCAATTCAGAGATGAGGCAGTGGCAGCCAGAGAGGACTTGCCCAAGGTCCCCCTGCTTGTCAGCAGTAGGGCAGGACAGAAGCCCCTATTTCTCACTCCTGGACCAGTGTTCTTTCAGAGTCACCTTCCCTTAGTTCTGGGGATCAAGCCTGGGCTCTAAGGTGACCCTAGTTATCATCCAAACCAGAGTGAGAGGGGGCATTATTAATCATTACACCAGGACGGCAGGTGTAAACAGGACTGCCCGGGGCAAGTGGGACATATGATCGCCCTAGCATGACAGCTGAATGCCACCCACTTGCCCTCCAGGAAAACGTCTTTGTAGGCTTATGGCTGAAGGGACCTGAAAACTCGTCATCACCCTCAACACCCAGGGAGGGGCCAGAAGACAAAGCAGGCTTGAGGGTCTGGCCTTCCCACAGATTATCAGGGTGCCCTAGAACTGGCCGCTCCATAACAGGCCTCCTTGCCGCCTGGAGCTGTGTGTGCATGAACAGGCCCAGTGTGTACTGTTCCCACCTACCAGAGATCAAGTGCCCTGGCGAGGCCAGCAGAGCTCCGGTTTCAGGTGCTTCCCTCTGGGTGATGCCCACTGGACCAAAGCGCTTCTCACGGCAGAGTCGTGATCATGGGGCCCTTCAGTGGGGCCCAGGGCAGTGGAGGAAAGGTCTCCTCTGGGCTAGCAGCTAGGTCACAGTAGAAATTTTAGAAGTGAGGAGCATATCTGAATGTCTTGGGCTAGCTGTGCTATTTCCTTCCCTCTTTCCTACACTTCTACCTTCTCTCTGATAGTCACAAGCTTCTCAAAGATTATAGTGCACACGAGTGCCAGTGCAGCTTCAGCAGGCCTAGAACAGAGCCCGGGTTGCTGTTTTTCTAACAAATCCCAGGTGATGCCGATGTTGCTAGTCCAGAAACCACTTTGAGCAGCAAGATCCTAGATGTCCTCCTTTCAGTCCTTTTCCTGTATTCATGTGGCTACTCCTTTAGTGCATGCATGCTAAGTGTCCAATTCTTTGGGACCCCATGGACTTTAGCCCACCAGGCTCCTCTGTCCATGGGATTCTCCAGGCAAGAATACTGGAGTGGGTTGCCATGCCCTCCTCCAGGGACTCCTTCCTTAGGCATCAGTGCAAATGATCCTCCTCAGTGCAAATGATCCGCCTGCCCTGACTCCCACTTAAACGTGGTCCCTCCCATGATCCTCTCACCAGCATCCGGATCACTTCCTTTACAGCAGTAATCCAAACTTGTCATTGGTTTATGCATTTGCTACTGATTGCGGGAGATTATTACAGTCTGTCCCCAACTGATCATGTCTCTCCATACCCACTTCTTGGGAAGCCTCTCATTGCAATGGTTCTGGGCCTAGCCGTGGGATCTGTTTGGGCCAATGGCACATTAGCATGATGACACAGTCACAGGCTTGAAAGCCACATGCGCTGGACTTCCCTGGTGGCTCAGTGGTTTAAGAATCTGCCTGCCAATGCAGGGGATACAAGTTCAAACCCTCGTCCAGGAAGATTCTACTTGTCAAGGTGCAACTAAGTTGGTGTCCCACAACTACAGAGTCCGTACTCTAGAGCCCACATGTCACAACTTCTGAAGCTCATACTCCACAACAAAAGAAGCCATTGTAAGAAGAAGCCTGTGCACCAAGGCTAGAGAGTAGCCCCTGCTCATGCCGCAACTGGAGAAAGCCCACAGGCAACAGTGAAGTCCCATTGCAGCCCAGGCTAAATAAATACTAAGTTAAAAAAAAAAGACAAGCACATGTGCATTGGGCTTGCCTTCTTCAAACGCTGCTGTCAAGTAAGGAAGCCCAGTCTAGCCTGCTGAAGTGCCTGGCCCAGTGAATGCCAACGGCCAGAACTGGTAGGAAGGTCACCCTAGATCAACCAGCTCTAGGTGCCTCACAAGCTGGCTGAAGACATGGGGGGTGAATCCAGAAGAATCAGTCTGCTGAGCCCAGCCCAAACTGCTGATCCACACAATGCTGAGCAACTAAAATGGTTGTTGCTTTCAAGTCACTGAGTTTGGGGGTGGTTTGTTACACAGCATTAAATATACTCATCTAATTTCTCCATTAGGGATGGGACTGTTTTGTTTGGTATTTTCTACCCATTGCTTTGATCCATGAATGAATGAACTCCATCACTTGGTTCCTAGACAGGGTGCTCATCCAGGGACTGGTGGAGTCAAGGATAGAATGTGTAATCTAGCTTAGGTCAGTCAGTGCTTTCTAGTTCACAGTGATTGGTTAAGGGGAGTGTATATCACCCGCTGCTGCTGCTGCTAAGTCACTTCAGTCGTGTCTGACTCTATGTGACCCCATAGACGGCAGCCCACCAGGCTCCCCCATCCCTGGGATTCTCCAGGCAAAAACACTGGAGTGGATTGCCATTTCCTTCTCCAATGCATGAAAGTGAAGTCACTCAGTCATGTCCTACTCTTAGTCACGCCATGGACTGCAGCCTATCAGGCTCCTCCATCCATGGGATTTCCCAGGCAAGAGTACTGGAGTGGGTGTATATGGCCTAAGTGAGTGTAATCAGATTGAGACTCGGGACATTTGCTGAGGATGCTGGGGAAAACACCTTCTCTTTTGCCAGACAATACAGAGAAAGTATAGTTAGGGACAGTTTTCAAAATCTGACTAATCAGAGCAAGCCAGTGCAGGAAGCAAGGGTTTCAAGGCTCTTGGCTACACTGGGCATTAACATTTCAGTTGCATTTTAGGGAGGCTCAGGGTGGCTACATGTATTACTCAGGGCTTCCAGAGGAAAACAGAATCAATATGACACATAGATATAAGAAGAGATTTATTATGAGGAACTGTCTCACATAATTAGGGAGGCTGAGATATACCATCTGCAAGCTGGAGACCAGGAAGACCAGAGGAGCCAATAGGACAAATTCCAGTCTAAGAGCAGGAAAAGACTGATGTCCCAGCTCAGACTGGCAAGCGAGAGGCAATAGGGGTGAATTCCTCCTTCTGCCATCACTTTGTTCTACTTAGTCCTTCAATGGATTGGATGATGCCTACCCACATGGGGGAGTGGAGCAGGAGGAAACTGGACTTTACTGAGTCCATCAATTAAACACTAATCTCTGGAGAAGGAAATGGCAACTGACTCCAGTACTCTTGCCTGGAGAATCCCATGGACGGAGGAGTCTGGTGAGCTACAGTCCACGGGGTCGCAAGGAGTCGGACACGACTTCGCTTTCACTTCCACCTCTATCTTTACTCTCTCCCTAGGGAGGGAGAAGAGACAGGTTTTAAAGCAGCAGCTTCCTCTCAGCATGGCAGCCCGAGTTGTCAGCCTTCTTACTCACAGCTCAAGTCTGCCACACAAGGTTCTCAGAGACACAGAAGAAGATGCAAGTCTTCTGCTGACCTAGCCTCAGAATTCCCTGAAAATCACTTGGGCCTCATTATATTGGTCAGCCTAATTACTGGGATTCCAGGGGAGGCGTAGACTCTAAGTGGGCAGAGTAGCTGGGATATAAAAAAATAAATAAATAAAATAAACGCTAATCTCATCCACAAACACCCTTACAGACTCACCCATAAATAATGTTTAATCTGGGCACCGCTTGGTCCAGTTAAGTTGAACATAAAACTAACCACCACACAAGGGGATGGGCTTCCTTGGTGGCTCAGCAGTAAAGAATCTGTCAATGTGGGAGACACAAGAGACATGGGTTTGATTCCTGGGTCGGGAGGATCCCCTGGAGGAGGAAATGGCAACTCATTCCAATATTCTTGCCTGGAAACTTCCACTGTTAGAGGAGCCTGGTGGGCTATGGTCCATGAGGTTGCAAAGAGTCACACACAACTGAGTGCGCACTCTCACACACACAGTGTCAGATGGCTTGAGATGGTGCCTATTTATCACTGAGTAGAGAAATGTTCTAAAATTCTAACTATTCGTATCAGTGTAAGCGTGTGTAGTGTTGTCAGTTCTGAGAACTGTTGAATCTGTCTGAGTATGAAGCCAACACCCAGGAACTGGTCCTCAAAATGTGGAAAGAAACCAGGCCCTTTTCAGAGCTCTTAAGTCCTAGGTAAAGCCTCGCATGTGTAGTCACTCAATCATGTCTGGGTTGCCATTTCCTCCTCCATAGGAGCTTCCCAACCCAGGGATCAAACTGAATCTCCTGTGTGTCCTGGGTTGGCAGGTGGATTCTTCACCGCTGAGCCATCCTGGAAATCCCAGGTAAAGCCTTGTCTGATCCTAAAACTACCGTTGATCTTTTTTGGTCACAGGAACCCAGAAATGTCATTTTGTTTTAGCCAGTAGGATTAAAGTTTCAGTTGCTTGCAAGTGTTAGGATCCTAACTGACAGGTCCTTTTTCTGGTAATACAGCTCTCTTTGAAGGTCAAGCAGATAATCCAATCCAGATACTGTAAAACGAACCCCAGCTTAAACCAGATCAAACAGGGGATGAACTCCAGGGCTCATGCTCCACTCCCTGAAGACTCGCCTTTATTTTGCTGTGCTTCGCCAAACAGAAATGCTGTATGAAACTCGGCCCTGAGTCCATTGTAAAGCTGTTATTGATGGGGTGTTTCCCTACTTCACACAAGGTCAAGGTCATTCTAGTCTTTTAACTCTGCCTCTGCTAAGTAGTGGATTCATTTTTTCCCACATGAACCCTGTGAAGTATGTAAATAACTAGTTATCCTTTTTTCTCTTGCCTGCCAGGAAACCCAATACTTGCAGCAAAAATATAGAACTCGTGTTGGTTTTTTTTTTTTTTTTAATAGTAGCCTTGTTCCTGGTTTAATTTTATGTTCTTATCCTTGTTTTCCCTGTCACATTCTCACTTACTTTTTATTTATACAATCCTGCTGCATTTCATGAAAATAGGAATTATAAATCTAAAAAAACATTACTTTGATTTAGCTTTGGTTAAAATGAAAAGATACTCCAGGGAAGAGTACTGTTGTATCAATTACTTTGAATTTTAGTAAAAGAAAGGGAAGGGGGATGGAATCAAGACACCAGATAGGTGGGAGAAAGATCTTATTTACATTTTAACCTCTGTCTCATTTACATTCTGCCAAGAAGAAGCAAGAAGTCTCCTGAGCAGACTAATACAGAGTTCCTCCTGAGATGATTATTTATTGTTAAGTATAGAGTCTCCACTTGGAGTATAGACTTCCACCAGGAAGTATAGACTTCCCTGGTGGCTCAGACAGTAAAGCGTCTGTCTACAATGCAGGAGACCCGGGTTTGAGCCCTGGGTTGGGCAGATCCCCTGGAGAAGGAAATGGCAACCCACTCCAGTACTATTGCCTGGAAAATCCCATGGACAGAGGAGCCTGGTAGTCTATGGGATCGCAAAGAGTCGGACACGACTGAGCGACTTCACTTCATTTCACTTCACTTCATAGAGTCTCCACAGAACTTCCCCGGTGGCTCAGCAAAGAATCCACCTGTCAAGACAGGAGACGTGAGAGATGTGAGTTCTACCCCTGGGTTGGGAAGATCCCCTAGAGGAGGGCATGGCAACCCACTCCAGAATTCTTGCCTGGGAAATCCCATGGACAGAGGAGCCTGGCGGGCTACAGTCCATGGGATCCCAAAGAGTTGGACATGACTGAGAGTGCTCGCACACTTTAGAGTTTATGGAAAATGAGATCCAAAGGAGTCTAAGTTGCCTTGAGAAGCAGACGTCTAGGTGTAGAAATGGGTAAAAGGATTTTGACTGACACTGGCAACATTGGTTGCCTTGCCCTCCTCCAGGGAATCTTCCCAATCCGGGGATAGAACCTGTATCTTTTATGCCTCCTGCGTCACCAGGCAGATTCTTTACCAGCTGAGCCACCAGGGAAGCCCCTAAAAGCTATTCTCAAAACACCAGTGGCACCTGGAAGCCTGTTAGAAATGTGATATCTTAGGCTCTGTGGTATTCAGGATAATGGCCCCTCAAAGATGTCCTCATCCAATCACCAGAACCTGTGAAGAAGTTGCTTTACACGACAAACGGGGTTTTGCTGATTGACACAGGTGGATGACCCTGGATTAGCTGGGTGGGCCCAGTCTAATCACATCATCACACAGATTCCTTCTGTTTTTAAAAAATGTTTTGATGTGGGCCATTTTTAAAGTATTTATTGAATTTATTACAATATTGCTTCTGTTTTATGTTTTAGTTGTTTGGCCCTGAGGCATGCATGTAAGTCTTAGCCCTTTGACCAGGTACTGAACCCCCACTCTCTGCATTGGAATGTGAAGCACTAACCACTGGACCACCAGGGACGTCCTTACATATAGTTCCTCTATAAGTGAAAGAGAGAGGCAGGCAAGTCAGGGTCAGAGAAGGAGATATGATGATGAAGGCTGGTGTGATGCAGTTCCTGGCTTTGAAGATGGAAGAAGGAGCCTGAAGCCAAGGACTGTAGATGGACTCTAGAAGCTGGGACAGGCAAGGGAGCAGCATTTCCCCTAAAACCTTCACAGGGAACTCAGCCCTGTCAACACCTTGATTTCAGCCCCATGAGATTCACTTCTAACTTCTGACCTCAAGGGTCTAAGATAAGATTTGTCTTGTTTAAATCATTGTTTGTGGTGATTTGCTAAAGCAGAAGTAGGGAACGACCACAGGCCACATCCCAGACCTACTGAGTCCAAAACTCTGAGGGTGGCCCTGCACCTCCGTTACCCACTTCTCCTCCTGCCTTCCATCTTTCCCAGCATCAGGGTCTTTTCCAACGAGTCGGCTCTTCGTAGCAGGTCGCCAGAGGATTGGAGCCTCAGCTTTAACATCAGTCCTTCCAGAGAATATTCAGGTCTGATTTCATTTAGGATTGACTGGTTTGACCTCCTTGCAGTCCAAGGGACTCTCAAGAGTCTTCTCCAGCACCACCGTTCAAAAGCATCAGTTCTTCAGCGCTCAGCCTTCTTTACGGTCCAACTCTCACATCCGTACATGACTACTGGAAAAACCATAGTTTTGACTATATGGACCACTGTCGGCAAAGTGATGTCTCTGCTTTTTAATAAGTTGTTTAGGTTTGTCATAGCTTTCTTTACAAGTAACAAGTATCTTTTAATTTCATGGCTGCATCACCATCTGCAGTGATTCTGGAGCCCAAGAACATAAAGCCACTGTTTTCACTTTTTCCCCACCTATTTGCCATGAAGTGATAGGACCAGATGCCATGATCTTAGCTTTTCAAATGTTGAGTTTCAAGGCAGCTTTTTCACTCTCCTCTTTCATCCTCATCAAGAGGCTTTGAGTGCCCTGAGGGCTCAGGAATTCCCATTTGGAGGGCTGGAATCACTGATTATTGTGACATCCATGTTTACAGATATGGCAGGAAATGCTCCATTTCTCACAACAAATAAGGCACAGAGCCTGAGCCTTCTGGTTGGAAGCCGCTGTCCCTCATTCCCCCCTACCGCCCCCTCCCCGACCCCAATCGTTTTCACTCTGACTCTGTTCCTTGGGGTGGAAAGTATCCACAGAAGATTCCAGGAAAGAAACAGGCTCTTTAAAACCATCCCCCACTTCCAGGCAGAAGGGGGCCTGTTCAGTGAGCTAGCGCCAAATCCCATGTAGGTGACCTTAGGGGAGGGGAGGGTGCTGACCAGAGAGATTCTGATGGTCAGAGATAAGGGAAACCTGTTGGGGGGGAGAGGAGGCAGCCAGCTGAGACTCACCTGGAAAGCAGAAAGCCCAGAGCCCTGCTCCCAACCATCTACCCACCACCCTAGGTGGGTGGGGAGGGGGAGCTGGTGGGGAGGAGAGGAAGAGACACAGTTCAGGGACCAAGGTAAATAGCTCCATCCCCACTGCAGCCCCATCCCCACCCCAGAGCTGCTGGGGAGGGGAGGAAGAGACACAGTTCAAGGACATGCGATAAATAGCCCCAACCCCATTGCAGGCTCATTGGGAAAGACCCTGATGCTGGAAAGATTGAAGGCAGGAGGCAAAGGGGATGACAGAGGATGAGACGGTTGGATGGCATCATTGACTCAATGGACATGAGTTTGAACAAACTCCAGGAGATGGTGAAGGACAGGAAAGCCTGGCATGCTGCAGTCCATGGGGTCACAGAGAGTCAGACACAACTTAGTGAAGGAACAAGAACCACTGGGCTGACAGAGGCCTAGTCTGTGCCTCTCTTCTGCTCCTGCTAAGTCGCTTTAGTCGTGTCCGACTCTGCACAACCCCACAGACGGCAGCCCACCAGGCTCCCCCGTCCCTGGGATTCTCCAGGCAAGAACACGGGAGTGGGTTGCCATTTCCTTCTCCAATGCATGAAAGTGAAAAGTGAAAGTAAAGTCACTGAGTCTGTCCAACTCTCAGCAACCCCACAGACTGCAGCCTACCAGGCTCCTCCGACCATGGGATTTTCCAGGCAAGAGTACTGGAGTGAGGTGCCATTGCCTTCTCCGGTGCCTCTCTTCACCCACCTGCTAATACCTGCAGACCCTTCCCTCCCCTAAAGGGTGAGTTGAGGGAGGAGGCCTGGACGGGGAAGGGACTCGGCTTGGCTGCCAAATGTGCAAGGTTGGGAGGAGGGCAGCAGTTTGGTGTCCTGAAAAGCACAGGCAGCATTTGGAGTCACTTAGTGAAAGTAAAAGGAAGAAAGTGTTAGTTGCTTAGACTTGTCCGACTCTTTGAGACCCTGTGGACTGTAGCCCACCAGGCTCCTCTGTCCATGGGATTCTCAAGGCAAGAATAATGGAATGGGCTGCTATGCCCTTCTCCAGGGAATCTTCCCGACGGAACCCAGGGATCGAACCCAGATCTCCTGCATTGCAGGCAGATTCTTTACCAACTGAGCTACCAGGGAAGCCCTGGAAATCATGCAGACGCAGATCCAAATCCTAAATCTGCCACCTCTTTCAGCTTGGAGTGTGACCTGTAGCAAGTCTCTGAGCCAGGTTCCCTCGTAAAAAATCAGTAACAATGCCTGGTCCTTGAGAGGATTCTGAGAAAATACACGTGCCGTCAGGTGATTCTGCTGCTGCAAAGACCACACTTTGAGTGGCATCATCTGGGAAACTTCACACCAAGCCCCTGAGCTATGCCAGGCATTGTGCTCGCTACTTTCTATATATTTACTAATGGAATAATCTCAACAATCCTCTGAAATGGAACTTACTGCTTTTACTTTCCAGAATGGGGGCTGAGGGTCAGAAAGATGAAAGAAAAAAAAAATGGGGGCGCCACCTTACAGCTTGCAGAATCTTTAGTTCCCTGATCAGGCCACTGCAGTGGGAGTACCGTGTTCTAACCACTGGACCACCAGCAAATCCTCAGAAAGATGAAGTATCTTACAAAGTTAGTAAGTAGTAGCACTGGGCTTTGAACTTGGGTCTGTCTGACTTTATAGCTCATACTGGGCCTCCCAGTCAGCAGGACTGCTGTGGATTGGACTGTGTCCCCCACCAAATTCATATGCTGAAGCCCTAACTCCCCATGTGGCTATATGTGGAGTAAGGAAGTAATTAAATAAAGTCATAAGGGTAGGACCCTGATCCAGAAGGATTAGTGTCCCCATGAAAGGAAACATCAGAGAGCTCATTCTCTTTCACTGCCATGTAAGGGCACAGTGAGAAAGGGCCATTTGCAAACCAGGAAGAAAGTCCACACTAGGAACTGAATCAGCTGGCCCCTTGATCTTGGACTTCCCAGTCTCCAGAACCATGAGGAATAAATGTCTGCTGTTTAAGCCACCCAGTTTGTGGTATTTTGTTATAGCAGCCCAATTAGACTAAGACAGGAGCTCAGCTGCTGCAGAGCAGCCAAGGATGCTGACTAAAATGAACAGCTCTCCTTCTATGGAATATTGCTCTGCTCAAAAAGAGCAGGACTGAGGGAGAATCAAAATGATGATCATAATGATGATAATTCACACCCAAACCGAAGCCACCTGTACCATTCACAAGTGAACACACACACACACACACACACACGCAAAAGCTCAGAACAATAAAACCACCCAAAACCTCACAAATTAAATCCAAACATTTTCTTTGAGAAGACAGGAAGTGGCACAGGAATCAGGTATTTATTACCCACTAATTTGCCGCACATATCGAGATGGCTGAGTCTGCAGTCTTATAGAGTGGACAGGTGAAATGAATAAACTAAGCCNATCCAAACATTTTCTTTGAGAAGACAGGAAGTGGCACAGGAATCAGGTATTTATTACCCACTAATTTGCCGCACATATCGAGATGGCTGAGTCTGCAGTCTTATAGAGTGGACAGGTGAAATGAATAAACTAAGCCCTGGCTTTTAAACTTTAGCAGAGCCCCCTGTACCTGCAGGTCATTGGACAATATGAGTGTGGTAGATTAGATATCTGAATGATTCTCCCAGTGAGAAAGTGAAAAAACTGAATGCTGAATAAAATATCAAACAAAGTATCTTCTTCTTTTTTTTTTTGGTGGTGCCACATGGAATGCAGGATCTTAGTTCCCTGACCAGGGGTTGAACCTGTGCCTCCTACGGTGAAAGGACAGAGTCTTAATTTACCACTGGACCACAAGGGAAGTCCTCTAAATATCTTTTAAAATTTATCACTGAACTGACACAAAAATTAGTAATCTATAGATATCAAAACTGGGGGTAAAGGAGTCCCAAGGCCAGCTGGTACTCTGAGGCTTTCTGCTGGACACTGGAGGCTTTGAGCTTGCACTTTGACAGTTGCTTCAGGTGAGAGATCAGAAGACAAACCTTAGAGTCCACCCAGCGATGTGGGGAAAAAATGCATGCATATATATGTACGTAAATTTTACTGACATAAATTGATGTATGGCTTCAATTTACAAATAATAATAAAATATACAACACACCTTATTGTAAATTCTATGTAGAAAATTGATTCCTACAAAACACTTGCTGATTTTTGCCAAAATGTTTCATCCATAGCCAACCTATGGTTGTAATTCACTGTAGCTCTAACATGAATGTTGGCTAACATTTATGTTAAGGAGGAAGATAAAATGAAACAAGACGTATGTTGGCACTTTCTTCATTAGTCAATAAGGTAACCAACCTCTTTACTCAATCAGATAATAATTTTAAATACTGGAAGAGTACTTCTTCACTTTTCCTGTGCTAATCTCAACCTAGTGGCTACAGACACAACAAACTTTTAAGTTTAACTTAAATTATTAATATTTCATCACTTTCTTAAGGCTAGACAATTAATAAAACACTCAACCAAGTCTTCCTTTGTAGCATTTGCTGATTTTCAGGTGTAAATACTTTCACCATGGCTGATTTCAAGCTACCAATGTGATTTCACTGAACGTGAACTTGGGAAGAGATACACAATAATATTATTAATATATAGGATTTTCAATAGTGAATGGTTTAAATCAGGGGTTAGCAAAATTTTTCTTCAAAGTGCAAGATAATAAATATATTAGGCTTTGTGGTCTACATAGGTCTCTGTCAAACAACATTATTTGGTTTTCTCCACAACACACTAAAATATTTTTAAAAAACATTCTTAAAAAAATAAATAAAAAATAAATAAAAAAATAAAAAACATTCTTGAGGACTATATAAAAACAGGCTATGCACCAGATTTGGCATATAGGCTATAGTTTGCCAACCTCAATTTCAAATAAAAGATTAGATATAGCATAAGAGAGAATTAGAGAACTAGAGAACTAGTGAATTAGCAACAATTGAAACCCAAAGTGGGTGGAATGATATCTTTAATTTGCTAACAGAAAATAACTGTTGACCTATAATAATTCTATACCTAGTGAAACTAGCTTTCAAGAAGAAAGATGAAATAAAACCATCTCAAACAAAAGCAGAGTGTGCTGCCAAAATTTTTTCAGTAAAGAAAATCTAAAGAATGTACTTCTGATGTCCTGGATAGAGGAACCAAGTAAAAAAAAGAAGAAATGGTGAGCAAAGATGTTAGCCAACATGTGTATAAAACTAAGCACATATTGTCTGTATAAAAATATTAAATACTGTGAAATGTGTGTGTGTATGAAAAGGCTAAAATACTGGGTGAGAATATCAAATAAATTAGGAGACTGTGATTGGGATGAAAAAATTCTAAGACCCTTATGTATTTGGGAAGAATGCACAGATTCTGATTGGACTTTAGACTTCACTATGATTGCAGCCATGAAGTTAAAAGACTCTTACTCCTTGGAAGAAAAGTTATGACCAACCTAGATAGCATATTGAAAAGCAGAGACATTATTTTCTGACTAATGTCCTTCTAGTAAAGGCTATGGTTTTTCCTGTGGTCATGTATGGATGTGAGAGTTGGACTGTGAAGAAGGCTGAGCACCGAATTNGCCTTTTGTCTGTGAAAAACTTTAGTCAAAGAATAAGTTTAATCAGAGAAATGAGACATGTGGAAACGAAGGAAAATAGGCAAAGGAGACTAAATGACAGTAATGTAGTCATTAAGCATAGTCAAGCCCTTCTGTTCTTTCTCAAGGGCTATAGATAATATTCTGAGCCATATCCTGTGAGCTGTCTTATAAATACTAAAAACACCAGGTGGAAAAATTTAACTATGTGATGACCAGACTGTACCCACGACTTGAGCTGCCACGATTCTGAAAATTGGCTTCAAAGAAATGGAAACAAAATGACCCTAGAACTGAAGATTAACTGTACCTAAAACAATCAAGATGGTGTTGGTCAGATCACTGATGACCAATCTGAAGATGACTGTCAGGGCTGACTATGCTGTTTTTATATGCAGCCCCCTCCTTCTGTCTATAAAAGCTCTTGCCCCACTGGTTGCCATTGTGTGTAGGGGAATTGGCCTTTGGACAGATGTCTGCCCTCCCAAGTTGGTGGCATCTGAGATAAAGCAAACTTTCTTTTCCACCAACCTGGCCTGTTTATTGGCTTTCAAGTGGCAAGCAGCCAGCCCCACACACTCTTTCAGTAACAGTGACACTAGATGAAGGACTAGATTTAGAAGACCCCTCCCATTGTTAACTATATTTCCTTCCTTGGAAAAATCATTTCCCCAAGAAACCTTTTACCTAATGATTTTAGCATTCACTGACTCTCTTTTCCTGAATTAATTATTTCAGTAGGGATTGCAAGAGGGTGTTTTTCTATAATTTCTTTGACATTTATTAGCTGGCATTCCTGGTAGCTCAGCTGGTAAAGAATCTGCCTGCAATGCAGGAGACCCTGGTTCAATTCCTGGGTTGGGACGATCCCCTGGAGAATGGATAGGCTACCCACTCCAGTATTCTTGGGCTTTCCCAGTGGCTCAGTGAGTAAGGAATCCACCTGAAATGTGGGAGGCCTGGGTTCGATCCCTGGGTTAGGAAGATCCCCTGAAGGAGGGCATGGCAACCTACTCCAGTATTCTTGCCTGGAGAATCCCCATGGACAGAGGAGCCTGGCGGGTTGCAGTCATGGGGTCGCAAAGAGTCCAACACGATTGAGCAACTAAGCACATAGCATGCTCTTCTGTAAATAAGAATTTTCTTAATCAGCTTGAACTATTTGGTGATCCTGAAACAGGAACTACTGGTTCCTAATGGACTGCATTGTCAGGAACCACATCACAGGCTTCCAAGAGGTTATCTTTGAGTGGTTATTTCACTTTGTTTATCTAAATCTTCTATAATAAGCAAATATCACTTTTTAATAAGAAATAATATTTAAGGAAAGAAATCAGGATAAATTCACAAGGACACTCAAAGAGTAGCCCTACTAGGAAAGAAAGTAAGAACTGGACTGACCCAGGACCATGCCTTTAACGTCAGAAATACTTAGACAGGAGGATACCCGGCCTGTAGGTACTTGCAAAAATGTTACACACCTATTCATCAGCCCTGATTCTTGCAGTATTCACTGTCATCCTCATCACTCACAGTTACCACACTAATCACAGGGTGGGGATGGCAGGATGGGGTGACCAGGAAGGATGCCATAGGTACTTAGCTGAAAGAGTCAAGACATCTTTGAGAGCCTTTAGATCACCTGGCCCTACCCAAGAAGAGGGCCTTTCCCAGCTATTCCTACCCAACTCTAACCCCTGCCAGTTCTGGCAAGAACTACCCAGGCTGGTGCCATTGTTCCTAGGTCAACTGTTCCTAGGTCACCCAATCTAGTAGTAAAGCCAGCAGGCCAGGGAGCAGCATGGTGCCGCAGTGACCTGTGGTTTTCAGTCTAACGATGTGCAAGACTTACATTTGTTAAATTTATCCTTAAGTATTTTCTGTTTTGTTGTTGCTGTAGACTGGATTGTTTTTTCAATTATCTACTGCTAAAAAATATGGAGGGGCTTCCCTGCTGGCTCAGCAATAGAGAATCTGCCTGCCAATGCAGGAGAAGCAGCTTTGATCCCTGGGTCAGGAAGATCCCCTGGTGTAGGAAATGGCAACTCACTCCATTATTCTTGCCTGAAAAGTCCCATGGATAGAGGAGCCTGATGGGTTACAGCCCATGGGGTTGCAAAGAGTTGGATGCAACTGAGTGATGAAAACAACAAAAAATATGGACTGCTTCACAAATTTGCACATCATTCTTCTACAAGGACGAGGTTAATCTTCTGTTATTATAGTTTTGGTGTTGAGTAAGTGAGTGAGTGAAGTTGCTTAGTCATGTCCGACTATTTGCGACCCCATGGACTGTAACCTACTAGGCTCCTCCACCCATGAAATTTTCCAGGCAAGAGTACTGGAGTGCATTGCCATTTCCTTCTCCAGGGGATATTCCCCACCCAGGGATTGAACCTGGGTCTCCCACATTGCAGGCAGATGGTTCACCATCTGAGCCACCAGGGAAGCCCATGTTTTGGTATTAGGTTCGCCAAAAAGTCATTTCTGTAACATCTTATGGAAAAACCTGAACGACCATTTGGCCAACCCAGCATATGGGCTGTCAAAGTGATGTTATATGTGTTTTAAGTAAAAACATAATAAGATCCACTCTTGTGAATTTTTAAGTAAAACTCCAAGCAGGTAAGTCCCTTCTTTCCAGAGGCCTCCTGTGCTCCTGCTGCTGCTGCTAAGTCACTTCAGTCATGTCCGACTCTGTGCGACCCCACAGACGGCAGCCCACCAGGCTCCCCCGTCCCTGGAATTCTCCAGGCAAGAGTACCGGAGTAGGGTGCCATTGCCTTCTCCGTCCTGTGCTCCTGCTGCTGCTGCTGCTGCTAAGTCGCTTCAGTTGTGTCCGACTCTGTGCGACCCCATAGATGGCAGCCCACTAGGCTCCTCTGTCTCTGGGATTCTCCAGGCAAGAATATTGGAGAGGGATGCCATTTCTTTCTCCAATGCATGAAAGTAAAAAGCGAAAGTAAAGTCGCTCAGTCGTCCCGACTCTTAGCGACCCCATGGACTGCAGCCCACCAGGCTCCTCCGTCCATGGAATTCTCCAGACAAGAGTACTGGAGTGGGGTGCCATTGCCTTCTCCGCCTGTGCTCCTAGGACACTGCAATAGATGGCTACCTGGGGCGCACGGGATCTCAGCTGAGAGAGTGTACCTTCTGCTGCATCATCTGGCTCTTTCAGCTTAAACGCAGCCTGTGTTCCCCACTGCAAACTTCACACACTCACCCCAGCTGAGATTCTGTAAAATGGTTCAGCAGTCCTCGAGCAGGCTATAGAAATGCCAGGGCCTGGCTCATTGGCTCAGCTCTCACATTCACCCCCAGATATTATTAGAAAGGAGACAATCCCATCTCAAGGATCTAAGGACAGACAGAATGAGTGAGAAGGGAGGCACCTCTGTCAGGTTTTTAAGAATCCATTTCTAGGGACTTCCCTGGCAGTCCACTGGTTAAGAATCTGCCTGCCAATATAGGGGACGTGTGTTCGATAACTGACCTGGGAAGATCACACATGCTGTGGGGCAACTAAGCCCGTGCATCACAACTGCTGAGCTCACGTGCCCTGGAACCCGTGCTCCCCACTGCCACTGCAGTGAGAAGCCTGCGCACAGCTGGAGAGTAGCCTCTGATCTTGGCAAATAGAGGAAGCCTGTGCACAGCAACAAAGACCCAGCACAGTCAACACTAACGAACTAACTAAATAAAAATTAAGAAAAAAAATAATCCCTTTCTAAACTCATGGGCAGGTCATTTCCAGCCTTGTGGGAAAGACAATGCCTTTCCTGGAACCTGCAGGTACTTCTGGAAACCTCTCTTCAACCTCAGATGAGACTAGTGCTTTCTCATCTGATGTGCTTTCTAAACTAAACACAGTTTCACCTTCTGTTGTTGTCGCTTAACGATAATAAGGGCTTCCCTTCAGATGGTAAAGAATCTGCCTGCAATGCAGGAGACCTGGGTTGGATCCCTGGAGAAAGGAATCGCTACCCACTCCAGTATTCTTGCTTGGAGTAAAATACATACAACATAAAATCTACTATTTTAACCAGTTAAAAGGGTAATTCAGTAGGATTAAGTACATTCACTTGGTTGTACAACAATCACCACCATCCATCCCCGGAATGATTTCATCATCCCAAATCAGTTTCCTCTTATTAAAATATTTTTATCTGATCTTAGGCTTTACTTATTTGAATATTTACTTATTTAAGAATGAATGAGGGACTTCCCTGGAGTCTTCCAGTGGTTAAGATTCCACACTTCCAATGCAGGAGGAACAGGTTCGATCCCTGGTTGGGGAACTAAGAACTCATATTTAAAAAAAAAAAAAAGAATGAATTAAAAGCAGGCTCCCTAGCCCTTCACTCGCAAAGGACCTGGCAGCCCCGAGATGAAGGTGTGATAGAAATCTCTCCCCTCGTGGCTGCTATTAGCTGGTTCAGGCCTAGCTGGCTTAGCCCAGCTTGGGGATGTGAATCTGCAGCCCCACCCTTCCAAGGGTGGATGGATGGATCCCTAAGGGGACAGACCTCTTGATTAGCTCCAGCCCTCCCCTCTGCTCTGGCCATGGCTCCATCAGAGAGGCTGCAGCCATGCCCACCCCGTAAATTGTCTGGGGTTTGCGTTACTTCTGTCTTTCCATCCCAGACCTCACAGCTTCCCTGAGCCTCTAAAACGCTCTCCAAGAGTTGTTGTTTAGTCACTAAGTCATGTCTGACTCTTCTGAGACCCCACAGTCTGTA
The DNA here is from genome assembly GCA_006410875.1 of Neotragus pygmaeus. Taxonomy (NCBI): domain Eukaryota; kingdom Metazoa; phylum Chordata; class Mammalia; order Artiodactyla; family Bovidae; genus Neotragus; species Neotragus pygmaeus. Next base: position 867,127 of record SJYV01017837.1, read on the forward strand.
GCCCGCCAGGCTCCTCCGTCCATGGGATTTCCCAGGCAAGAATACTGGAGAGGGTTGCAATTTCCTGCTCCAGGGCATCTTCCCGACCCAGGGATTGAACCCACGTCTCCTGCATTGGCAGGTGGATTCTCTACCACTGAGCCACCTGGGAAGCCCACCTCCACGAGCAGGGAGGGGCATGTGTGCTCCTTCCTCAGAAGCCAGGCTATCCGGCCTTGGGCGACCCTGAGGCTGATGGCTGGTCGTCAGGGTGAGGCCTGCCAGGGTCTGTGAGCAGCGTAACTGGCTTCCAAGGAGTCTGATCTTAGGAGTTTCCACTTTGCTCAGTGGCTCCAGAGGCCCCTCATTCGCTTCAGTCCCATCTCTTGACAGGTTTCCCTGAGGAGCCTGTGCTGCCTCCCCCAGGGACCTTCCTTTTGTCCTTGGGTTCTCACGAAAGTGAATGACGTGTTCCAGGCCATTTCCATAGGACTTGAAAGGAAGGGTTTCTGGGCTCTGTGTGGTCCTGATAAGGCAGGCCTGGGCAGGCTTCAGTGGCTTCAGTCACAGCTTGGCTCACTTTGCTAGAAAAGGGAGGGCTGGCCCCACAGGGTGCTGGATTATACCGACCCTCGGACAGGTTTGCCCAGGGACCATGGCTGGGTAGGAGAGGGGGTGGGGGTAGAGCAAAGCGGTAGGGGTCCCAGGCCTTAGGTGGGCCAGAGAGCATGGGACAGGGGTGGGGGCAAGCCCCACCCAGCCTTGTTGTTCAGTCTGTAAGTTGTGACTTTTAGACGCTGCGACTCCATGGACTGCAGCACACCAGGCTCGTCTGTCCTTCACCGTCTCCCAGAGTTTGCTCAAACTCATGTTGATTGAGTCGATGATGCCATCCAGCCACTCATCTGTCACCTCCTTCTCTTCCGGCCCTCCATCTTTCCCAGCATCAGGGCCTTTCTTTCCCACCCAGTCTTACCCCTCCACTTCTGCACTCCACACCTTCCTCCTCCATGTCTCTGAACCGCATCACTGCCCCTCCAGTAAGTGGAGGGACCAGTCAATCAGCTGTGTGCTTCCCAGCAACTTATTTAAGCTTTCTAAGCTGTATTTTTAAAAAAAGCGGGGGGTGGGGGGCAGATTCTAGAAAACACTTACCCAGAGGATTTTTGGAAGGTTAAACAGGAATGCTCCTCGTATACCAGACACTCAGAGAGTGTGCAATACACATCATTTTCCTCTCTGCTTTCTTCTCTGTAAGTTTTGTGCCCATTGCTTTGCTCTATCAGGGAAGCTAGGCAAGCTGGCAGTTCCCAGGAGGAGTGGGGAAGCCACTGTTTTCTCTTTGTGCCCAGAAATACTGCTACCAATGGATGGCTTCCCCCACCACAGGTAACACTGGAGTATTGTGACCCTGGGCAGAATGGATGGATGGACAAATGCTGCTGTGGAGGAGAAACAATGTCCCCAAAGACCTGCCCTTTACCCAGACCCACCAAGGACACCTATTCTTCACGTCACTGCCAGTAAAAATTTCCAACCTGCAACCTCAATCCAGTTCAGTTAGAATCTTTCGGGCTGTGGCCAGCTTTGGGTATTGTACTGGTCTAGTCCAACCTCCCCATTGCAGAGATAAACACACACAGCGGGGAGAAAAAAGTAATCTCAGAAAAGTTAAAAGTAATAAAATATTTAAAGGGACAGGCAGAATTTAGTATAAAGTAGGACCCCCCAAATCCAGCACATTCGTACTTAGTCGTGTCTGACTCTTTGTGACCCCATGAACTGTATGTAGCCCATCAGGCTCCTCTGTCCACAGAATCTTCCAGGCAAGAATACTGGAGTGGGTTGCCATTTCCTCCTCCAGGGAATCTTTCTTACCCAGGGACTGAACCCTCATTTCTAGCAGGGTTTTTTTTTTTTTTTTTTTTTTCATCACTAGTGCCACTTGGGAAGCCCACCCCAAAGAGGGAACCAATTATTATTTCATTATTTCTATTATTGCTCTAGATAAGAGCTGGCATCAGGGACAAATGACTTACAAAATCACACAGGCCCTCATGCTTAGAAGGGTCCTGGGTTGGTTTAATGCTCTGTTGTTGCTGTTTTGAATTTTTTAAGTTNATTATTATTTCATTATTTCTATTATTGCTCTAGATAAGAGCTGGCATCAGGGACAAATGACTTACAAAATCACACAGGCCCTCATGCTTAGAAGGGTCCTGGGTTGGTTTAATGCTCTGTTGTTGCTGTTTTGAATTTTTTAAGTTTTTTTAATAAAGGGGTCCCACATTTTTGCAGTTTGCACTGACCCTGGCCCAAGATCATATAGCTCTTAAAAGCAGAGTGGATTATCACCCCATTAAAGAAAGACTAGGAACACACTTGAAGCAAAGAGGCTTGTTGGTGTGGGGCTGGTCTGGGTCCACTGCCCAGGGAGGTTCCTTCTCTCATTCATTCCATCACAGGGAAGAGGCTGGCCTTGCCTCTCTTGGAGGAAGTAGGGTAAGAGCTTCAGGACTTCCTCTTACTAGCTGTGAGAGGACTTCTGAGCCTCAGTTTCTTCATCTATAAAAGGGAGGGAATAATGCCTGTGAAATATTGTGGGGCGTGTCCCTCTAGATGCATGACTGTCCCTCTCAGTTCAGTTGCTCAGTCGTGTACAACTCTTTGAGACCCCATGGACTACAGCACGCAAGGCTTCCCTGTCCATCACCAATCCCTGGAGCCTACTCAAACTCATGTACTTCAAGTCAGTGATGCCATCCAACCAACTCATCCTCTGTCATCCCCTTCTCCTGCCTTCAATCATTTCCAGCATCAGGGGCTTTTCCAATGAGTCAGTTCTTCAAATCAGGTGGCCAAAGTATTGGAGTTTCAGTTTCAACATCAGTCTTTCCAATGAATATTCAGGACTGATTTCCTTTAGGATTGACTGGTTGAATCTCCTTGCAATCCAAGGGACTCGCAAGAGTCTTCTCCAACACCACAGTTTAAAAGCATCAATTCTTCAGTGCTCAGCTTTCTTTATAGTCCAACTCTCACATCCATACATGACTACTGGAAAAACTAGAGCTTTGACTAATTGGACCTTTGTCGGCAAAGTAAGGTTTCTGCTTTTTAATATGCTGTCTAGGTTGGGCATAGCTTTTTTTCCAAGAGCAAGTGTCTTTTAATTTCATGGCTGCAGTCACCACCTGCAGTGATTTTGGAGGCCAAGAAAATAAAGTCTGTCTCTGTTTCCATTGTTTCCCGATCTATTTGCCATGAAATGATGGGACCAGATGCCATGATCTTAGCTTTTTGAATGCTGAGTTTTAAGCCAGCTTTTTCACTTTCATCAAGAGGCTCTTTAGTTCCTCTTCACTTTCTGTCAACTCTAGATGCTGGAAATATATAACCCCTACCATGTGCTCCAAGTGCAGCCTTGTCAGGTCCTTTTCTTTACCCCTGCGAGGCCCAAGCACATTAAGGTCCCAGACTTCAGCTTTTCTCACACAAACTAAGACAGAAGCAATTGTGGGGAAAGTTTTCATTCTGGAGCAGGGTGTGTAGGCTTCAGAGCCCTTAATGAAGTGTTGCTGCTACTGCCCTCTGGTGGTAATATATCTGTATCTGCACAAATTAGTAACATCCTTTGGGGAAATACAAAGATGCTTGATAACATACTGCTGCTGCTGCTTCAGTCGTGTCCGACTCTGCGCGACCCCATAGATGGCAGCCCACCAGGCTCCTCCGTCCCTGGGATTTTCCAAGCAAGAATATTGGAGTGGGTTGCCATTTCCTTCTCCAATGCATGAAAGTGAGAAGTGAAAATGAAGTCGCTCAGTCGTGCCCGACTCTTAGCAACCCCATGGGCTGCAGCCCACCCGGCTTCTCCATCCACAATTCCATTTAAAAAAATTGATGTTGATGTTTGGTAGAAACCAACACAATACTATAAAGCAATAACCCATTAAAAATAAATAAATTTGAAAAATAAAAGGGAATAGCACAGTAAAAATATAACTGATTGCTACTCTACTAGACACTAGGGATGCAAAAACAAATAAAACACAGTTCTTGCCCTCACCATAGATGTGAAACAAACTCTGAAAGAGATAGCTTAAATACAGTACAACAGGGCTTCCCTGGTGGCTCAGCGGTAAAGAATCTGCCTGCGATGTGGGAGGCCTGGAGTCAATCCCTGGGTGGGGATGATCCCCTGAAGAAGAGAACGGCAAGCCACTCCAGTTTTCTTGTTTGGAGAATTCCATGAATAGAGGAGCCCAGCTGGCTGCAGTCCATGGGGTCAAAAGGAGTCAGACACGATTGATAGACTAACAGTTTCGCTTTTCACATACAGTGCAATGTGATGTTTTAATAAAAATAATGACTCCTGACTTCTGGCTCCAGACAAAATGGAGTAGACATATTTATTCCTAGTTTCTGACTAGTAAAAGCTAAAGTTCCCCTGGACATTCTATATAAACAAACATAAGAACATCCTGAGAGTTTGCAAGAAGAGGCAGACTGGCCAGACCTCATGAGACCCAAGAAATGACATAGCAGTGTGTACTCTGGGTTTCCTTTATGCCTTTCATATCTAACTAGGTACTGGAGAAGTGGCAATCTAATAGACCAAAGGATGCAGGCAAAAAAACCCAACAAAACAACAGCAACAAAACCTGCTCTCTCTAGTCAAAAGAACAGGAAAGGGGCAGGCTAGTAAGAGAGAAAACTTTTAGGCAATAATAAATCACTTCCGTCTGGCCAGAATTAAAAAAAAAAAAAAAAGCGATGGCTTAGCCCCGTAAGAAAAGGCTAAGTGGGAATCTACAATTCCAGACTCGGACATCATGAGGTGGCCCCCTCCTTGGTCAGAGTGGCATCAGAGAAGGCCGAGTGGGGAGTGGAATTTTTTTTTAAAGGTATGAGAGGATGCTTCTTTACTTACTTAGGGCTGCGCTGGGTCTGTGTTGCTGCATGCAGGCTTTCTCTAGCTGTAGCAAGGGCGGGCTACTCTGTATTTGTGGTGCACTCTCTAAATATGTGGGCTTCTCTTGCTGCCACATTGTCTTACTGTAGAGAGAGGTTGTCTCCCTCCACTGTAGGTCGATATTCAATGCATGTATTACATTCTTCCTGCTTTAAATACCTAGCACGGTTTCTGAGTCCTGCACTGAACCCTCAGCCCTTCTTTTTCCAGGCTTCCCAGGTAACCTTCATCACCTGGATTTTAACCCCTTAACAGCTCCGTATTTCCCCTAAGACCCCAGCTTCCACCCTTCCTTGACCCCCTATAGTGTTTGCTGAAATGGCAGTGTACTATGAACAAACTTATTTATGTCCTCAGATTTTCACCTTCCTGCTCTTTTGGAAACCCGGCTAACGCCTGCTGATACTACTTCCAATGTAGTTTCCCCAGTTACAGGCCGTTTTCCCTCTCACATCACTCATTCCACTTGGCCTGCAGGTGGGGGGAAGCTGTCCTACTTTTCCCTTCTCCATAAAACCCCAGGCTTTCTGACGTTAAACCATACCCTACCTCCTTGTCACAGTCATCTGTAGATCCTTACCTCGTTCACTGAGCATTTGGGCCACAGGCTCTGTCTCTCTCTACCACTGCCCCTGTCATCATTCTTGGTAACTTCAGCATCTGTGAAAATGATCCAACACAGACCTCCCAGTCAGTCTTCCCAAGTTCCCCAGGCTCCCTCGCAGCTAGAGGTAGTGCTATGTGACCCACTGACATTGAAGTCAGAATCTGATGGTGGGATGGATTCTGTGAAAGCTCTGCTTTCTTGCCTTGGGATCTGCTCTCTTCTTCCGACCTTGAATACAAATGGGGTATACTGGCCAACCCAATAAAAGAGTAGAAGACAGGGAGAGAAAGAGAAACAAATATTAATTAAAGAAACTTTAAGGGAGATTGTTGAATGCAGCGGGGAGAAGAAATGCAGAATAGCCAGATCCCTGTCATTGTTTTAAATGAAGCCCTAACCAATCAACTTTCCTCTTAAAAGTATTCTATAATAAGCCCCTCCTTATGAAGCTGATTTTTCAATCTAGGTTGCAAGCATTGTACCCTGGGAACCTGATTTTTGGAATCTGAATTTGATCCCATTTGTGATTCTGCTGTGTATAAAATCATGGAGACTCTTCAATTGCTCTGAGCTTGTTTCCTCTATTTGTCAAAGCAAGAGTCTAATAATAACTCTTTAGAAATTAGCTTGGTGTCAGGGAGCAAAATCCTGTCCCAGGACCTTTACACCTGCTCTTCCCTCTTCCTAAAACACTCCGTTCCCCGATGTTCACAGGGCCTCTCTCCCTTTGTGTCCAAGTGGCTTCCCTGACTGCCCCATTTGAATTAAATTCTCCCTACACAGTATATTAACAGCTTAAAAATATATATGCAGGTAGACAGAAAATTTTGTGATCTCATTGCGTGTGTGCTTTTGTGGTCTTTTTCTCCATTTAACATTACGTATAAAAACATTAAAATTTGCATGATGTTCCCCTTGGAAGTGTACCATAACTTATTGACTCAGTCTCAAGCTGTTTCCTTTTTTTTTCCCTCAAGTTAAACTTGTATGCCAATCTTCAATTACCTTCTTCAACAGAAACGCCTAGAAACTAGGGCAAAGAGACTGAACTTTTAATTTATAATATTTTTTTCTGAAATTAGAGAAAGCTTGTTTTCGTCTTCAGATCCCACTCCATAGAAAGTCTAGGATGGCTTACAAATCAGTTCAAACTACCCCAAATTCGCTTCCCCTACTGTTTTCAAGGTGTTAGTAAATACCTCCCGCACAAGCACTGCTGCTGCTGCTGCTGCTAAGTCGCTTCAGTCGTGTCCGACTCTGTGCGACCCCATAGACGGCAGCCCACCAGGCTCCCCCGTCCCTGAGATTCTCCAGGCAAGAACACTGGAGTGGGTTGCCATTTCCTTCTTCAATGCATGAAAGTGAAAAGTGAAAGTGAAGTCGCTCAGTCGTGTCCGACTCTTAGCTACCCCATGGACTGCAGCCCACCAGTCAGACTCCTCCATCCATGGGATCTTCCAGGCAAGAGTACTGGAGTGGGGTGCCATCGCCTTCTCCGCCCGCACAAGCACTGCTGCTGCCGCTGCTAAATTACTTCATGCTCCAGAAAACGGAAACCTAAAGACACAGGCCGCAGGCACCACCTCTTTAAATTTTAAAACGGAGGCTCAGGCCAATGAACGTTAAGTTTTTCCCGGAACAAAGCGTCACGCCCATAGTCCCGCCCTCCACCAATCAAGCCGCGTTCTTCTCCATCGCTCTTCCAGTCAACGCCAAGGATGAAAGTTACTCACGTAACTTACGTAAGGGAAGCGACCAATTGGAGCTGAGTTTGGGAGTTAGCTCCACCAATGCCAGCGGCCCTTGGAGAGCGCGGGAGCTTTTCGACCGGAGTCCCTGAGAGAAGCGGAGGATGGCGCTGGTTCCCTGAAGCAAGGGCCTAGGAGAGAGCGGCGCAGGTCCGGTCTCGAACCCTGAGGCAGTGGGGCGGGAGACATGGCCTGCTGCCACAACGTAATGCTGCTGCTGGACACCGCGGGAGGCGTCGCTGGTGAGAGCCTAGTCCGGCGAGCTGCCCTGCGCCTTCTCACTTATCTGAGTTGCCGGTTCGGCCTGGCTAGGGTCCGCTGGGCCTTCAGATTCTTTGACTCTCACGGGGCGCGGAGCCGGCCTTCCCGCGTCTCTGACTTCCGAGAGGTGGGGGTCCGCTCCTGGGAGGACTTTGAGGAGGAGCTGGAGGCCCGGCTCGGGGATGGCGCCCAGGGCGCCCACCTGCCCGGCCCGGCGCCCAGGGCCAGCCACACTCACAGCGCGCTCATGGAGACACTTCTAGACTATCAGTGGGACCGGCCCGAGATCACGTCGCCCACCAAGCCGATTCTGCGTAACAGCGGGAGGAGACTGCTGGACGAGGAGGGCGAGGCCAGGGAGGCCGAGTCTGCGCTCGGCGGCTTTGTGAACGCCGTCTTCCTNCTAGACTATCAGTGGGACCGGCCCGAGATCACGTCGCCCACCAAGCCGATTCTGCGTAACAGCGGGAGGAGACTGCTGGACGAGGAGGGCGAGGCCAGGGAGGCCGAGTCTGCGCTCGGCGGCTTTGTGAACGCCGTCTTCCTCCTGGCCCCCTGTCCGCACTCGCAGAGAGAGCTGCTGCAGTTCGTGTCCGGTTCCGAGGCCCAGGCCCAGCGCCTTCCGCCTACTCCTAAGCAGGTGATGGAGAAGTTGCTGCCCAGGAAAATCCAGGAAGTCATGAGAACCCGAAAAATCACCCTCTACTGGGTGGATACCACCGACTGGCCAAAGGTAAGATTAAACAGTGAACTGGTTCTAATGAACCAGAACTTGGCAGTGTCTGGCGTGCAGCCCCTGGATCCAGAAGGAGACTAACATGACCAACAGGTGTCCCTTCCGAAGGAAAGTCCTGGAGTTACAACACATCCCTACAGTCATCACACATGGATAGGTAGGCCTTGAATACCTACTGAGTCAACTCATTTGAGGACCTTCACTATTTAGGTCCTGTCTGTCTTTCCAGACTTCATTTTTTTCTACACAGGACTCATGTTCCAGCCTGTCTGAAACATAATCTAGTTGCCCAAAAGATCTTCACAGCGTGTTCTGTCTTAGTCACTTGAAATGCCACTGCTCTTTTGTGCCAGTTTAAAGACCCAGGTTCCATCCCTTGGTCAGGAAGATCCCCTGGAGAAGGAAATAGTAACCCACTTCAGTATTTTTGCCTGGAGAATCCGATGGACAGAGGAACCTGGTGGGCTACTGTCTGCTGCTGCTGCTGCTAAGTCACTTCAGTCGTGTCCGACTCTGTGCGACCCCATAGACGGCAGCCCACCAGGCTCCCCTGTCCCTGGGATTCTCCAGGCAAGAACACTGGAGTGGGTTGCCATTTCCTTCTCCAATGCATGAAAGTGAGATGTGAAAGTGAAGTTGCTCAGTCGTGTCTGACTCTTAACGACCCCGTGGACTGCAGCCCTGGACCAGGCTCCTCCATCCCTGGGATTTTCCAGGCAAGAGTACTGGAGTGGGGTGCCATTGCCTTCTGTCTATGGAGTGTCAAAAAGTTGGACACAACTGAGCGACTAACAGTTTCAGTCTTTCATTCTTTAGGGCCTTTGCCACATGGCAGCTTACTCAGTCTCAACTTCTGAATTTCCAAACACTTTTGTGGCACTTACCCTTTCTCTATTATTTGTTCCAGGTGTGCAGTCACCCACCTTCCATCGAGTTTAAAAATAACCTCAGAGGCAGGCACACATATCTCTCTTGTCCTCTGTGTTAGAAGTGTTCAGGAAATATTTGTTGGCCAAATGAACAAATTCTTACCTACTTACAGTCCTAAATGGCTAATTTGAATTTTTGGTGAGACAGTGGATCCCTTGCTGTAGTTAAGTGCTGTGATAAATATATATTTATATGTCCATCATTTTCTTCCGATCACTTCACGTTGTCAATTAATAATTTAATTTGAGGAGTCACTACATTGTTTTAGCTGCTGAGCAGGTGGTGGTCAGCCAAGTGGAGTTTACCTTCTGGGGGAAGAAATATTACACAGGGAAGGTTAACAGATGAGCAAGTAAGTGATAGGATTTCAAATTATGCTCTCAAGAGAATAAAGCTGAGTAAGAGGCTGAGGGTGGGGCAGAAGAGGTGGAAGTTGGAGGTAGTGGTACATAGGTTAGTAGTCAGGGAAGACCTTTTTGAACAGAGAATGGAATGGTGAAGGAGGAGGAATGTGATGTTGGGAAAAAACATTCCTGGCAAAGAGAACATTCCAGTGTAAAGATCTGAGTGGAAAACAAGCCTGTTTTGTTTTAGAAACAAAATGCCGAAACCTGGTAGGCAAGGGGCAAGCACCAGAGTAGAGGAAGTTAGAAGGTAGCAGAGGCCTATCTGTAGGGCCAAGGTAATAAATTCAGATTTTGTTCTGATTGAGAAAGTGGCTTAACCAAATGAAAGATGTGATTGCATCTATTGGAAACATTCACTGAGGTAGAAGTGCAAGGCTGCAAATGGGAAATAAGGAGATACTTAACAAAAATAATGATATAGTGGGTTAAAATTTCTGAATTTCACATACAAAGCCCAAGAAAGATGTAGCAAATGCCAAATAAGCCAGCAGTGGCTTGTCAAAGAAAAGAAAAAGGCAAAACTGTTTGGCTAGATGGCATTACGGACTCGATGGATGCGAGTCCGAGTGAACTCAGAGAGATGGTGATGAACAGGGAGGCCTGGCGTGCTGCGATTCATGGGGTCGCAGAAAGTCGGACATGACTGAGCGACTGAACTGAACTGAACTGAACTGAAACATTGATAGAGAAGATGGAATCCTAAAAGTGCTTGTGAAGACAGCAAATTAAGTGTTTGACACAGTACACAAAACATAAGTGCTCGATTTGGGATAATTGATACTAAATCACATCAGAGATGAAATTGTATTATATCAGATGTTGGCTAGAAAGAAGTCTTAGCAGAAAGAGCTTGAAGATTCTTTTTCTTTTTTTGGAAATATATTAAAATAAGTAGGTTGACAGTGTCTAAATATTTTTCCAGGTTTTACATCCCATCACCTGCAGAGGTGGATCTTCTCTGAGCCTTCTTGCGTTTGTTGTTTCCTGTGAGAAAATGCCTATCAAACAATCTTAAGCTTTTCTAGAATTTTTTTTCTAGTGTAGATCTAATTTTTCTTATTCAGAAGCCTCTGCTTCGCCATACTGCAGAGGTGAAAGGGAGACTTGCATTCTGTCCTTGGGGAGTTCTCACAATGAGAGTAGAAAGAAGAGAAATTCCAGGGCCTGCCTTGTGGAGTTTACAGTCTGGGAAGTAGAACTGGGAGAAACAGACTCAGGGAGAAGGGAATCCAAGCACACAGAATCTTGCAAAGACATCAGTTAGAAGGGAGCATGAGAGGCCCTTCTCACATTTTCAACCTTATGCTTCTGATTTACTCAACGCATACCATGCTGGACACAGGAGCCTGGCGGGCTACAGTCCACAGGGTCAGAAGAGTCGGATACATCTCAGTGGCTAAACCCTACCACCACCATATGCTGATATGCTGAAAGTGTACCATTTGTGAACCAGACAGACGTAGTCCCTGCTGTCTTGGAGCTTATAGTCTTGTGCACATTTATAAATTCCTAAGTCTGAAACTGCCACTAGGACTTGTCTATTAGTCCATAATATGCATAAAAATAAAAACATTACCATATTCTATATGTATACTGGTCGTGGTTTTTTTTTAGTCATGTGCATCAGTTCAGTTCAGTTGCTCAGTCGTGTCCAACTCTTTGCGAGCCCATGAATTGCAGCACGCCAGGCCTCCCTGTCCATCACCATCTCCNAAGTGAAGAAGAACTAAAAAGCCTCTTGAAAGTCGTGTACATATATGTGTATATTTTTAGTATTTCTCTATTTTACTGCACATGGTCTTAGTTGTGACATGCAAACTCTTAGCTGTGGCCTGTGGGATCTAGTTCCCTGACCAAGGATCAAACCTAGGCTCCCTGCTCTGGAAGTGTGGAGTCTTACCCACTGTACCTTTAGGGAAGGCCCCATGTACGTATATTTTTAACCAAAGCTAATGTCCTTCTCAGCTCCTTTTTAAAGTTTTACTTGCTAAGAAAAAATTTTTTTTCCTGGCTGGTCTTCTGGCTGAAACAGTTTCAACACATCTTTTGTTTCCCTTTGGCAGAAAATCCTAATCAGAATCTATGATACCTGAACTAGCTAGCACTCTCCCCCTTAGCTAGTGAGCACGGGTGAGGCTGCCTTGGTAGTAACATTAAATAACAATTGATTAGTCTATGGCAGCATTTTCCAAAGTGACAGGCACAACCAGAGCAAAACATTTGCAGTACATTGCTTAGCTTCACTATACGTGATGTGTTCTGTTGTGCTCTGATTATTTTCTTTCATGTTTTTTTTCCCTTTAACTACTGTTCCTAAACCATTCAATTGATTTGTCCAAGTCCATCAGGGCCATGACCCCTACGTTAAGAGCACTGTCAGGAGAGCCCTGGGTTCTTGGACTGGAGTGTTGTTGCCTTGCTGTGAACCTGGGCGCCCTTATGCCCCTCTTTGAACTTTGATATAATGGAAAGTGTGGAGATGACCTGGAAGGCCCTTCTGGTTTTAATTTTTCACATTCACATAGCAATTTATGGTTTACAGTTGTTAGCTCATCTGTGGAGTAGGCAAACCAGCATGATCAATGTATTCTAGGGGAGGCGCTCTTTGACGTAACAATGTGTGTACTAAGTCATGTCTGACTCTTTGTGACCCCATGAACTGTAGCCTGCCAGCCTCCTCTGTCCATGGGATTCTCCAGGCAAGAATACTGGAGGCAGGAGGAGAAGGGGATGACAGAGGATGGACTCTAATCACCAGAAATTGGTGAGAGGCCAGATGAGAAATTCAGTCCAGGTTTTGTTGGGAGCAAGAACAAGAAATAGGTTCCCTTAGGAGACAGACAGGGATCTGGTTTCTTACATGGGGTGCCATGGGAGCAGATGGGTGGGTTGGGTGGAGGTATAGCTTGGGTGGACCAGCCCCCACCCCCACCCCCCAGGTGGCAATGTATTCGGGATCATGCTCGGTACCCTGCTTTTGCTCTCAACACCTCAGAAATGGCAGTTGATTTGTGGCCTTTTTGTATCGTATTGTTTATAGTTGCCCTGGCTGCATACAGCTCCTTTTAGTCCCTCATAATTTCTCTGAATTCGTCTATCCAGGTGCACTCACTCTTAATAAAGGGTCCCAAGTCCTAGCCGGTCTCAGTGGCACATATGGTGGCTCAATAAAAGTTTGTTAAAGTTGGATGAGCTATGTGTGATGGAGTAAGGAATGCTTTTACAGCGACAGTGGGGTTTGAGCTAGATAATGAAGTATAATGAGCATCCAGTTGGTGAAAATGGAAGGGAAAGACACAGCAAACAGAACCAGCGAAAACATGGAAACGTTATAAAATATGGCATGTTCAGGAAACAGCAAATGGTTCAGTGTGCCTGGGATGTAGGGACGAGTGAGGGAAGGATAGTGTCTTTGCAAAGGTTGTTTAGAGCTGGGTTTAAATGGCTCTATCACCATTACCGTAGGGCAATGGGAAGTCTTCACAGAAGTAGCATGATCGAGTATGTAGTTTCTCAAATACTTCTTAAAGGAGGAAAGATTGGAGGCAGAGTACAGACTCTAGGTTACAGTAAGAGTCCCAGACTTAAGTGAAAACACTGAAGATAGAACTGAGAAGACCTGTTTTTTTCTCCATGCAGACCTGTGGGTGGTAACCCTCTAAGGGAGATGCTTCTGCCTCACTCCGGTGACACTTGGCTGTGGTTGTGTGGTGGAGGACATGATTGTTCTCTTTTATTAATGTGTAATGGTTTTGTATCCTAACATTTTATGATTTGTCCGTAGTGATTTGCATCACTTCTGTTCCTTGATAGAAGATAGAACTTGAAGTGCTGTTTTCACTGAATAGGTGCTTTCTTAAAGGCCTATTATACTGCAGTTATTCCTGGGCCATGTACTAATGGGATGTGTGTGTGTTAGTCGCTCAGACGTGTCCAACTCTTTGCGACTCCCATGGACTATAGCCCGCCAGGCTCCTCTGTCCATGGGATTTTCCAGCCAAGAATACTGGAGTGGGTTGCCATTTTCTTCTCCAGGGATCTTCCCAACCCAGGGAGCAAACTTGCGTCTCCTGCATTGCAGCCAGATTCTTTACCATCTGAGCCACAAAGGAAGCCATGGTAATGGGATGCTGGCCGTTATTTGTGTTTGGTTCAACCAATACATGAATTATATAATTTGACCCTTTAATGTATNTTTTTTCTCCATGCAGACCTGTGGGTGGTAACCCTCTAAGGGAGATGTTTCTGCCTCACTCCGGTGACACTTGGCTGTGGTTGTGTGGTGGAGGACATGATTGTTCTCTTTTATTAATGTGTAATGGTTTTGTATCCTAACATTTTATGATTTGTCCGTAGTGATTTGCATCACTTCTGTTCCTTGATAGAAGATAGAACTTGAAGTGCTGTTTTCACTGAATAGGTGCTTTCTTAAAGGCCTATTATACTGCAGTTATTCCTGGGCCATGTACTAATGGGATGTGTGTGTGTTAGTCGCTCAGACGTGTCCAACTCTTTGCGACTCCCATGGACTATAGCCCGCCAGGCTCCTCTGTCCATGGGATTTTCCAGCCAAGAATACTGGAGTGGGTTGCCATTTTCTTCTCCAGGGATCTTCCCAACCCAGGGAGCAAACTTGCGTCTCCTGCATTGCAGCCAGATTCTTTACCATCTGAGCCACAAAGGAAGCCATGGTAATGGGATGCTGGCCGTTATTTGTGTTTGGTTCAACCAATACATGAATTATATAATTTGACCCTTTAATGTACGTATCTACTTTCTCCCGATTTCCCTTACTTTTATGAATGCCTTTTGTTGTTCAGTCACTCAGTCGTGTCTGACTCTTTGTGACCCCATAGACTGCAGCATGCCAGGCCTCTCTGTCCTCCACCATCTCCCAGAGTTTGCTCAAACTCACATCCATTGAGTTGGTGATGCCATCCAACCATTTCATCCTCTGTCATCCCCTTCTCCTCCTGCCTCCAGTCTTTCCCAGCATCAGGGATTTTTTCCAATGAGTTGGCTCTTTCCATCAGATGACCAAAGTATTGGAGTTTCCGCTGCAGCATCTGTCCTTCCAATGAATATTCAGGGCTAATTTCCTTTAGGAAATTGGTTTGATCTCCTTGCTGTCCAAGGGACTCTCAAGAGTCTTCTCCAACACCACAATGAATACCTAATTTACAAGAACCCAACATTCTTTGTAATTTTCCTTTTAGCTCTGGGAATCCCCAGACCACCTTGGCTACTGGACAGTGTGTGAACTGTTCTACCATGTGGGAGGCACCATCTTGCCATTTGAAAGTTTCAGCCAGGATTTTACCAAAGCTGGGGAAACACTGCTCAGTGGTGAAAGAAAGCTGTCAAGGAAACCTCACCTCTCTTCATGGATTTCAACTCTGCCAGCTGATTCCACTTTAAACTGTTTACTCTACAATTCTCCTGAGTATGAAGCCTCATTTCCACGGATGGAAGGAACATTATTTTTCCCTATCGAAGGTAAGAAAATACTGTTTGGGGCAGGGGTAGCGTGGGGATGGAGTGGTTGGTCTGGGTGTCATTCATTTCTTCAAGGCAGGCTGATGAATTATTTAGAATTTCTAGCAGCTTAGGCCCTCTGTTTATGCTTGTAATTAAAAGATGTCTAAGCCAAATCAGAGATAACACAGGGAAGAACTGAAGTCTGGTACACTGTAAGCCCATTCAAAAAGGACAACTGAGTGATTTTAAAGAGTTTTCCAACTTTTTGCAGAGTTGTCAGGTGCCCAAGCAAATGAGTGGTAAGGTTTCACTGTCTCATAGATGAGATTGATAAATTGAAGACCCTAGAAAATCAATGATTGACTAAGAAGACATAACAAATTAGTTGAAGTAGAAAATGCTGTTTATTACCATAGAGAGCCAGCATACAGGAATCTTCATAAATTTGCTTTATTATATGATTTGCTATATAGTGAATGGTAATTTCTGAATCAATAGAGATATACATAAACTGTATTTTACATGATGGGCAATTTAAGGAAATTTCAATAGTATTATTTAAGCAGGTTTGTCTTACATGGTCTTTAGAATTTAACCTCATAAGATAGGATGTGCTGTATTTTATGGATTTGAAAAGCAGCAGATTTCGTGTGTGTGTATTGCTTGAATACTTATTTCTAAGTCATAATTATTGAGTTCTGACATCAATCACACCCTTATAATTCCTGTCACATACAGCTTTTCCTTATAGAATTTACTATGATAGCCTGTTGACGGTAGAGTGGGGGTTGAAGTGTGAACTAATACTGGTACCTCAGCTGGCAGTGTAATTTTTTTCTTCTTAACCTTGAATCTCTTTTTAGGAACTACTTATTTTATCAGAATTTCAATATCCTTTATTACTCACAGGCAAAGAGCTTCAGGAAACATGGACAGTCACGCTAGAGCCCTTGGCCATGCATCAGAGACATTTTCAGAAACCAGTCAGAATTTTTCTAAAAGGCACAGTGACCCAGTGGGCCCTCCCAACAAGTGAAACTTTGGGCACCGATAGCTGGATGCTGCAAAGTCCCGATAGAGACAGATCAACTCAGAGGATCTTATTTCAGCAGCTGGTAAACAGACTGACTGCTGAAGAGTTACATCTGGTAGGTATCTTCCAGGTGGTAAGTTATTTTGGTCTAATAACACGGGTAAAATGAAATGAGTACATTTATAAAATGCCAGAGAGCCTCCTACGTAATACAGTATCAATGAAACAGATGCTGTTTTTGCAAATAATATAGAGTCATGACAGTGCTTATTATTAAAGAAACAGCATATAGAACTGCATGTAACCTTTAATCCAATTAAACTAAATTATATTCACATAGGGAAAAGGTGCTGGGCCAGATGGAATAATTACATTAGGGGAGTGAAATGGTAGGTGGTTTCTCATTGTTTTTAATACATTGTATTATGTATTTATTACTTTTACATAATAAATTCATTAAAAAACTGTATTGTAAAATTAGATATAATAGTGTCCAGTAGTTACACAGACTTATTAATGTCTTCTGAAGCGGAATTCATGTATACCCAGATTTGATAGAAAGGTGATGGAATTTTTTAACTCTAGCAAATTCCTTACTTTTACTTCATGTTTTGCCTTTGTAATCTCAGAAGGTTTCTATCTTCTGGATTCCATTGTAAAACATTCCAGAGGAAAACTGGGTAGTCATTTGGACAGGTGTTGTTCTAAGAGTTGTGTGCTCTGACAGAGCACTGGGGTCAGAGTCAAGTGACCTGGATTAGGTCTCAGCTTGGCTGCCCACCATATGATCTGAATAAATCCCCTCAAGTGATAGGACTGATTTCTGGTTAAGAGCATGAATTTTGAATTCAAATACGCTTGGCTTCTGCCTTTTATTAACTGGGTGACCTTAAGCAGGTTGCTTATTCTTCAACCACAATTCCTCCTCTATAAAATGGGGATTAGTTTCTTTCTTTTTTTTTTTTTACCACACTGTGCAGCATGTGGGATCTTAATTCCCGGCCTGCGGATGGAACCCAGGCCGCCTGCAGTAGAGGGGAAGTCCCAATAATCCTTCAGTGGTTATGAGGACTCTGTGAGTTGCAATAAATACATATTAAATGCTTAGTAAATACTTCTGGTAACCTAGGTTTTTGTCTGTAAATTGAGGGATTGGGATTATAGGATCAGTAAGTTCAGCTCTAGCACCAGTATCCCCCAAGTCCCTTTCAGTTTTCTCCTTTATGTTAATCATTGGATGACACGGTCATCCTTTTACTAAACCACATGCTTCTTTAGACACATGTTAACAGTATTCTCAACTAATTAGAGCTTCTCACGTAGGTTGCCAGTGTGGACCCTGGAGAAGGCTGGCCCCCCATCACTGGAGTTATTTCTCCCTTCTCCGTCAGTGCTACAGTTCTCACCTTGTTCCGCACCAGGGAGACCGAATCTCAAAGACATCTTCTCCAGACGGTTGTGGCAGAGAGTCCCCAGGATTCAGCTTCCCTTTTTTCTGAGGTTGTGGATGGTGTACTGAAACAGATTGACAGTTCTCTTGAAGTTCCTGCTACCTCAGGTAAGCTTCTGAACCAGTAACTATCCTACTCCAGGTCAGTGGTTCACCATCGTTTCTAGCATCCTAACCTTTTTTCAGTATGCTCTTAGTAGAACTTAGCATCCGTTATAGAACAGGTAAAAGTCATCTACAGTATTTCTGGCAGTTTTAAATCATTTATAGAAATTCTGAAGCACTTCTCAGGAGGCCAACGGCTCTGTAAAACCTTTTTGAAATTGAAAGTATAAGAGGAAACCTAGTTTTTAATATCTTTAATAAAGTGCATGTAAATCTTAGGATTCTGTCTACCTTCTGCTTTATTTCATTGTTACTAATAGGTTATAAACCTTATTTATGCCAAATAGATGTAAATAGAATCAATTTGATATTTCTTCCATTCATATTTACTCAGTACATATTTATTGAGTGCCTGCATGTCAGGCTGTGTTCCAGGTGCTAGGAGAACATCAGAGATCAAAATAAAGGTCTCTGTTCTCATGAAGCTTACCTAGTCAGGGGAGATAAGGCAGTAAACTCCATAAGGAAATTATGCAGTGTGTTTGAAACAGTTAAGTGCTGTAGTAATAAAGCAGAGAAAAAGGAATGGGGAGTCTTAAGGGATGGGAGAGTTACAGTTTTAAATAGGCCTTGTTGAAAAAAAAGTGATATCTGAGCAAAGGCGTCGAAGGAGGTAATAGCAGCAAAAGTCAGTGCTGAGGCTTGTGTGTCCAGTGTGTTTGAGGAACAGTGAGGAAGCCTGTGTTGGCACATTGATCATAGACAACAAAGGTCTGTTGGGATTGGTCGTGCAGTTGAAGGAACGTCATTAATGCTGCTGCTTTGGAATTCCTCTGGAAGAACGCAGTCAGTTGAGAGAAGGAGCAAGAGCTTGGGAGTCTGCTTTCTTCTAATGCCTCTTCTGTTCCATCTGCTCGTTGCTGTAGACCTGCCTGTCCCAGAATGGGCCCAACAGGAGCTCGGCCGCAGTGCTCCCTGGACTTCGGCTGTTGTGGAGAAGTGGTTTCCTTGCTCTAACCTCAGTGGAGCCAGTTCAAGTTTGATGGAGTCATTCGGGTAAAACTCGTTTATTTCTCCAGGTTTTGATAATCAAAATCGGCTCTCAGTTGTCTGCATGTGAGTCTGATGCTGTTTCTAACAAGCCACATTGCCTGAGTATAGTCCAGTAATTTTAAAAACTAGTTACAGATCCAGAATGTTGCTTACCGGGTACAGAGTTTCAGTTTTACAAGGTAAATTCTGCAGCTGGATGGAATTGATGGTAGCACATTAGGGATATCCTTAATACCACTGATCTAGGTGGTGATTAAAAGTGACGAAGATGATAAGTTTATGTCATATATTTTACCAGAATTAAAAATTTAGAGAAGGTTAATTACAAAAATAAAATACTCTCATAGATGTCAGAAAATATTTAGTATTAAATCTCAATAAAAAAGAAAAACAGCAAACTGGTGTGATGCAGCTAAATTTATATGTAAAGGAAAATTTACAGGCTTAAAGCATCTTCTGAAGAAGTAAAAACTAGTTAGGTGAGACACAAAGTCGAGAGCACACCAAAAATTTAAAAAGCAGTAATGAAAATAAAATCCTAGCCATAGACTTGGGTGCCTCTGGGAGAAAGGAATGGGAAGAAATTGGATTAGACTTTCTCTATGTCTGTCATGATTGATCTTCATTTAAAAAATAATCTGAAACTCTGGTAAATTAACAGGGAGAAAAAAAGCAAACCTTTCTCACTGTTAAGGAAATACCAACACACTTAGGGAGAATTAGGCTTTTTCGGACCTGCTGCTTGTATGAACTAATTCAACTAATGTCACCATAACTTTCTCCTACTTTTAAATCAGATGATATTAGATAATAGAAGATAATGAAATAGAAATTATACATTTTGAAAGTTGTGCTATTTTCATTATTTCCTTAGTGACTATAATTTAGCTCTTGGTGGTAAAGCAGTTAATAGCTAATCTCTCCTGCTCTACTTCCTTCCCTGTTCATCAGTCCCAAATTAGTTTACTAGAGTGTGAAAGACTTATTCAAAAGTTACTCTGATACTCACTACACGGTATTACATCATCGTGTACTTTAATGTATGGACACTGGGTAAAGAATATGGAAGCCCAGAAGTGAGTGAATTAGTTGCCATAATTAGACATGAACCCTAGGATATGAAGAATCTTATTAATAAAAGTCAATATTGGGGCTTCCCAGGTGGCTCAGTGGTAAAGAATCCACCTGCCAATGCAGGAAACATGTTTTGATCCCTGACTGGGGAAGATCCCATCTGCCATGGAGCAGCTAAGCCCGTGTGCCCACAACTCCTGAGCCTGTGCTCTAGAGCCTGAGAGCTGCAACTACTGAGCCTGTGTGCCGCAGCCACCGCAAGCTCAAGCGCCTAGAGCCTGTGCTTCACAGCAAGAGAAGCCACCGCAGTGAGAAGCCTGCGTACCACAAGTAGAAAAGAACCCACACAACATTGAAGACCCAGCACAGCCCCAAATAAATAAAGTGTGTGTGTGTATAAAATCAATACTGGATGCCCTAATACATTAATGGTTTTGTGAACAGGTAACTTCTGTCCCTAAATTTACTCAAATCATAAATGATAAGAGGGACATTTTCCCTGTGGGGACCTCTGCTGCTGCTGCTAAGTCGCTTCAGTCGTGTCTGACTCTGCGACCCCATAGACGGCAGCCCACCAAGCTCCTCCGTCCCTGAGATTCTCCAGGCAAGAACACTGGAGTGGGTTGCCATTTCCTTTTTTGAGTAGCTTTTAAAAGGATAATGAATATTGTTGTCACTTTGTTTGCCTTTATGCTTGACATCTTAACTTACTCACAGGTTACTACAGGCTGCCTCTTCTACTAAGGAAGAGCCTTCCAAAACTGAGAGTGACTTGACATGCTGCCTCTCTGAGCTCTACCAAAGAAAGTCTCGTGAAGAATACAGTGTATCCAATCAGGAAGACAGCAGAAAGAAACGTAAGCATGTAGATAGGCTGTTTCTTACAGTCTTTTTTGACACTGTATGTTGTAAATATTATTTATTTGTCTGACCTGACTCTTAGTTGTGGCATATGGGATCTAGTTCCCTGACCAGGGATGGAACCCGGGCCCCTTGCATTGGGAGTGCCAAGTCTTAGCCACTGGACCGCCAGGCAGGTCCCAATACTGTATGTTTTAAAAGATTGATATTCCCTAAAATGAAGTTGAAATGGTAACTGAATAAAGGTCAAGTTCTTCTATTTCACATATGAAAATAATTACATTAGTACAACAGTGATTTTAAAAGTCACCCACAATCCTACTTCTTAAGGAGTAAACCATTTTTGGTTTTAGTTGTAACAGAAATTTAAGTGCAACTTTGTGTGCTGTGTATAGATACTTGCTCCTCTGTTCCTTTGTTTTTTTTTTAGTTACTGTTCTATCTCATTGATTAAAAAAGTGGCAAATTCCTTATGTTGCTGAACATGTAGATTGTTTTCAGGTTTTACCATTGTAAATACTATAGTGTATATCATGCGTGTGATTTATCCTCTGAGTGATTTCCTTGGCATACATTTCCATGAACAAGTTACTGTATCAAAAAGTGAGGAAAAGGGAGCTCTGGGTGTAGACTGCTGGATTGCCTTTCAAGAGTTTCATTGCAACTCTGTGACTATTCAGTTCAGTTGCTCAGTCCTGTCCGACTCTTTGCGAGCCCATGAATCTCAGCACACCAGGCCTCCCTGTCCATCACCCAACTCCTGGAGTTCACTCAGATTCACGTTCATTGAGTCAGTGATGCCATCCAGCCATCTCATCCTCTGTCGTCCCCTTCTCCTCCTGCCCCCAATCCCTCCTAGCATCACTCTTTTCCAGTGAGTCAACTCTTCGCATGAGGTGGCCAAAGTACTGGAGTTTCAGCTTTAGCATCATTCCTTCCAAAGAAATCCCAGGGTNTCATCAAAACACACGGCTACTGGGGCAGCGCTGGGGAAGGGGAGCGAGGACCATGAGGTGGGGTGGGGGGTGTGAGAATCTGCAGGGTGGGAAGAGCCCTGAGCCACGTGGAGAGGGAGGCACCGACTTTGCAAGAGATGAACCACAGAAGAGAGTGGCTATGCTGTGCTCAGTTCAGTTCAATTCAGTCTCTCAATTGCGTCCAACTCTTTGCGGCCCTATGGACTGTAAGCTGCCAGGCTCCTCGGTCCATGCGATTCTCCAGGCAAGAATACTGGAGTGGGTTGCCATTTTCCTACTCCAGGGGATCTTCTTGACACAACGATCAAACCTACATCTTTTGCAAAGAGTCTCCTGTATTGGCGAGGGTCAAGAGGTGACTGTGGATTATTTGTCTTGTGGAACTCCATGAAATGGGAACACAGAATTCCATCCAGGTTAGGAGAGCAAAATGCGAGTCTCAGAGAAGAAGCTTCATACTGTTCCAGAGGTTGTTGACAGAGGGATGAAGTTTCCCAAGGGAAAGATGCTGGGTGATGATGGTAAAACAAACAAACAAATGGATTAACACAACGGAAAACAGATGGGAGGTGGCGGGCAATTAGCCTCAGTCTTGAAAGTGTCTGACTGTGGACGGATTCCAGGTTGGTTAATTCACAGTTCTGGTTCTTTCACTCAAGAACCCAGGTTCTACCCATACGTTTCCTCTTGCTACATTTTGTCCTGGGCTCATCACAGGTGAATTCTCCTTACACGGCAAAGAGGAAATTTGTGTTAAAGTGCCCTAGATCCTCCAGGGATTTGGGGAAGCCACACCCATCAGAGAAATGCTGGTATCCCTCCTTCATTGTCTGTGTCTTCACAAAACATTTACTAGAAGACTTTATTTATTTTCAACTTTTTATTGGAGTAGATGCTTTACAATGCTGTGTTAGTTCCAGCTGTACAGCAAAGGGAATCAGCTATTTGTATACATGTGTCCCCTCTTTTTTTTTAGATTTCCTTCCCGCTGGAGTCACCACAGAGCTCTGAGTAGAGCTTCTCATGCTGTGCAGGAGGTTCTCAGTACTTATCCATTTTATACGTAGCAGTGAATGGCAAGGAGAAGGGGTCACCACCATCGAGCTGTAAAGCAACTTCCCGTGAACAGACAGTGCGGTATATGAAAACATGGATGTTCTGTTAACAAAGATGAATCATTGAGTAGGCAACACAGGGCATTAAAAAAGACCCACACAGATGGGCATGTGCTAACACTTTATATTTAAAACAGATAACCAACAAGGACCTACTGTATAGCACAGGGAACTCTGCTCAATATTAGGTAACCACCTAAATGAGAAGCTTTCAAACTGTGGTGTTGGAGAAGACTCTTGAGCATCCCTTGAACTGCAAGGAGATCCAACCAGTCCTGGGTGTTCATTGGAAGGACTGATGCTGAAGCTGAAACTTTAATACTTTGGCCACTTGATTCGAAGAACTGACTCATTGGAAAAGACCCTGATGCTGGGAAAGATTGAAGGTGGGAGGAGAAGGGGATGACAGAGGATGAGATGGTTG
Organism: Neotragus pygmaeus; assembly: GCA_006410875.1. Lineage (NCBI taxonomy): Eukaryota > Metazoa > Chordata > Mammalia > Artiodactyla > Bovidae > Neotragus > Neotragus pygmaeus. The sequence goes on from SJYV01017837.1 coordinate 890,340, forward strand.
GATGGCATCACCAACTCGACGAACATGAGTTTGAGTAAGCTTGGGGAGTTGTTGATGGACAGGAAGGCCTGGCATGCTGCAGTCCATGGGGTCACAAAAAAACTGGACGTGACTGAGCGACTGAACTGACTAAATGGGAAAAGAATTTGAAATAGAACAGACGTGTATATATATAACTGAATCACTTTGCCTGGCACCTGAAACTAACACAGCATTCTTAATCAACTCTACGCCAACATAAAACAAAAATTAAAAAAATCAACCCCTGCACATATTATTCAAAATGGATTGCATTTATATTTATGTTACTAACTCTAAAAATAGAGATCTCACTGTAGACGTCTCCACATGGGGCTGCACTCCCCTGGCTTCATCAACATCCCCCTTGTGAAACTCTCCACTCATTTTCTTGTTGCAGAATTACCAGCTACTTCTGAGTCTATACCTTCCTTGACTGTCCTGCCTCCTGTTGCATGGTGATACTCCCTGTCTTCGCTCTCGGCTCCTGATCCATCACGCCATCTGCTTGTCCTTCTCCCTCTTGAGTTCCTGTTGATGCTTTTACTTTGCTGATTCCACACCAGAGGTTCTCAGCCAGGGGTGATTTTGGTCCCCAGGGGATATGTCACAATGCCTGGAGACATCTCTGGTTGTCACAGCTGAGGGGACATCCAGTGAGAGAGGCCAGGAACGCTGCTCAACATCGTACAAATGCCCAGGGCAGTCCCCTCCGCAAAGAATGATCTGACCCCAGACGTCAGCTGACCTGAATTTGAGGAACACTAAGCTGCTTCTACTTCGGGCTTCCCTGATGGCTCAGCGGTAAAGAGCTGCCTGCCAGTGCAGGGAATGTGGGTTTGATCCCTGGGTGGGGAAGATCCCCTGGAGAAGGAAATGGCAACTCACTCCAGTATTCTTGCCTGGAGAATCCCATGGACAGTGGATGGGCATGCTGGGCAGGATTTAGTGACTCAGTAGCAACAAGCTTCCTCTAAGATGAGTTACTTGGGGGTCAGTCTTCGACATATTCGTCCTCTAACTCTACTGTCTCTCCTTGGATTATCTCATCTTTTCCCAGTTTTAAATAACACTTATACACCAGCAAACCTCAATTTCATATTTTCAGATCAGATCTCTTTTCTTTTTCTCATGGTTGCAACTTTTTATTTTGCCAAGGTTTTTTCTTTTTTTTGCCCAACAACCTGGTTTTAAACTTGGCCACATCTGCAAAGACCGTGTTTCCGAATAAGGTGACATTCCCAGATAAAAGAGTTTACGACTCTAAGATGTGAATTTTGAGGTGACACAGTTCCACCCATGACAGCCCCTTGACCATTCAGGACTTCAGGGTGTAGACTGGTAGACCTCCTCACCAGCGAGGTGGCTTTTCACCACGAACCAGCGCATGACTGACATTCATCCTTCAGAAAGGTGACAAATGACTCCTTGCCATGAACATTGAAGATGGCATTTTATTAATCCACAAAGGTTACATCCTCGAGTGCCAAGGTTCTTTTAAATAAAAGCTCACAGAAATTGCACATGCCTTTGCAGCAAGGTCCAGACACGTCAACACTAAATATACTCATGTGACTTTTCTCTGCTGCTTCTTCGCTGCAGTTCAGTTAGGTGACACAAATTATTCTGCACTGATCAGGAAAGGCTCTGTCTCTTTCTCCATACATGTGTGTGTGTGTGCTCAGTTGCTATGTCCGACTCTTTGTGACCCCATGGACTATAGCCCGCCAGGCTCCTCTGTCCATGGGATTCTTTAGGCAAGAATATTGGAGTGGTTGCCATGCCCTCCTCCAGGGNTTGTAGCAAGAATTACCCAATTCAGATCATTCTGAAGGGATGTACTTCATCTCAGTATTCTTTTGCAGAATATTTAATCTGCATTAAAGTCATTCTTAAAGTAGTAGTAGTAGATCCCACGGAAGAAAAGTTATTTTACTTTTCTTCCCATGATGTTGTTTTGGTAGGAGGTGTCCCTCGCACTCCAGTGAGGAAGAAGATGAATACCATGTGCCGTTCCTTAAAGATGCTGAATGTTGCAAGACTGAATGTAAAGGCTCAGAAATTACATCCGGATGGCAGTCCAGACACAGCTGGGCAGAAAGGGGTCCAAAAGACAGCCAGTGGGAGAGCAGCAGATAGATTGGAAAACAGAGGAAGAACACTGAGAAGTTCTAAACCTAAAGGTATTCCTTAATTCCATTGGATTTTGATGCCTAAACTCTTGTTTACTCTTCCATATGCTCATTTTTTTAAGCTGTAATCGTACCCTTCACTTAATGAACATTTATTAGATTTCTACTACATGTCCACAAGTGTGTTATGGGGAGTAGAAATAATTTCCTCTCCTTAGATTTATGATCCAGTTACAAAGAATAATAATGAATTTATATCTATGTGTGTATACATACACACATCTCTCTACACAATGAATTGATAAAATGAATATAAGAATCAAGAGTCTGCAATTGAAAATACTGTTCATTTTAGAAGTAAAGACATAGTAGGAGTTGAGAAAGGAAAGGTCATTGTAGGGAAGAACAGGTTGAGAAGGCTTTTAAAAAGCCAGTGGAGCCAAGGTTAGACTTTGAAGAATAAGCAGAGATTAGAAGGCAGAAAGATAAAAAAGAAGTGTGTGCCCAATGAAGGATTAGTATAAGCAAAGTCACAAAGGAGGTCTGTGGCCTGGCCATAGGACAAGTGGTTAAGTAAGTTTTATATATTTGTGAATAAAGAGAAGGGGAAAAGTTGTGTGAATAATCTAGGGTTGGACTATTGGGGTCTTTCAAAGTTGAGCAGAATAACTTTGGGCAATAATTGCATGATGTCACCTGTGAGTTCTTTTGAAAATTCTGGGATAAAAGTTTTCTGCTTCTTTAAGCAATTTTTTCCCCTGTGAAATACTGAATCATAGATGATGGTCAGTTTGAGTGAGATAGAACATCTTTTGTGAGCTATTATGGTATACTGAAATGCAGATGGGAAAGCAAATTAATTGTAATGCAAGGCAATGTGGTATTAGCATAATTTCTGAACTAGATCTTTTTTCCGTAAATAGAGTAGCACAACAGTGCCCCAACAATTCAGCGGGACAAGGATAATGTTTAGTGGATTTGGAGGTAGTATAGTTTATTTCTTCTCTGTTACTGGTTACCCTCGAATTTACAAGATGTACACTTGATGTGCAAACCCTTAAAATTAATCATTATCTCTGCACTACTTCAGCCTCTGCATTTTTGATGTTTTGGACCTGATAATCCTCTGTGAACCATAAGATGTTTAACAGCATCCCTGGCCTCCACCCATGAGATGCCAGTGGTATCCTTACTCTCCCCACCAGTCACGGCAGCCCAGACAGAACCAGATGTTCCCTGAACAGCAAAACCTCCCGGCTGACAACCGCTGGCTTAAATAAAAGACAACGCCTTCCACTGGGTCTGGTGATCAGTTTCACTTTTTTCCCCCAACAGATTTTAAAACTGAGGAAGAGCTACTATCTTACATACATGAATATTACCAAAAGACTGTGGCCGCAGGAGACACCACGCTGTGTTCATGTGCTCGGAACACCGTCTCAAACATTAAAGCATTCCTAAAGTCCAAGGGAACCAAGGAAGTAGAAGAAGCCAGTCTGGAGGTTGTCGTTTGTCATAACTATGTTGGTTACTTGTTGTTGGGTCTGGCTCATGTGTCTTGGAAAATGTCTCTTACACAGTGTGCATTTTAGAAATGATGAGGGAGAAGGGTGAGTCCAGTCAGTTCCAGGTCTTGGAAGGTGGACATGGTCCACTGGGAAGGCGAAAATCAAGGAAAGGGGCCAATTAGGAATAATTACATGTACTTCTCTTCAAATGGAAGTTTTGTCCTCATGCGAGCTGCATGTTTGCTACGTGAATTAAACCAGTAGCTGTTAACCCTGACTGCACTTTAGAGTCACCTGGAACATTTCTTGAAAATGTTGATGTATTTTGCTTAGACTTCTCAGTCACTGCTTAATGAAATCTTCCCTTTATGGAAGTTCAAACCTGCAGACTTGCTGTATCCATGCCCACTTGCTCTCAAATGCTTTCAACATTGAAAGAAAATGTTCTTTTAAAGTATATAAAAGAAGAATTAAGTATACTATTTTTCACTCAAATGAAAGAACATGTACTTCCCTTCTTAGGGCATTAGAAAATTGTGTGAAAATTAGAAATAATGATAAACATTAATACTAATATTCTCCTATGTAATAATCTTCTATTTTCAGATGAACTGCCTGTATCAAGTAAGAAACAACTTCTTGAAAACTAGCAAAAGTCTTCGACAGAACATAGGAAAACTGGATAAAGAAGGCAAAGTCAGAGAGTAATTAACTACCTTTTCTTTTAAACAATTACTCCCAAAACAGAGCTCTCAAGATTTGCTTATATTGATTTTAATATTTTTTAAATTTTAAAAAAATTCTTTATTATAGGATATTGAATATAGTTGTCTGTGCTACACACTAGGACATAATTGTTTATCTATACATAATAGTTTGTATCTGTTAATCCCAAACTCTCAAATTATCCCTTCCCCGCCTCCTCCTCTGGTAACCATAAGTCTTTTATATTTGTGAGTCTTCTTGACTCACAAATGAATAAGTAAGTTCATTTTGTGTCATATTTCAGTTTCTACACATATGAGTGATTATGGGATATTTGTTTTTCTTTTCCTGACTTCACTTAATGTGATAATCTCTCAGTCCATTCAGGTTGCTGCAAATGGCATTATTTATTTTTTTTCTATGGCTGAAAAAGTATCAGTTTAAAATAGATTGCCTATTGCTTGAAGAGGCTTTTGTGGCTGATTCTTTGTAATGTTCTCATGTGCAGTCTTGGAGAAGGAAATGGCAACCCACTCTAGTATTCTTGCCTGGAGAATCTCATGAACAGAGGAGCCTGGAGGGCTATGATCCACTGGGTCACAAAGAGTCAGACATGACTGAGCGACTAAACCACTGCCACGTGCAGTCTGCATCACCTGTTTACCTAATAACCCTGTTGCTATTTAGAAAGCCATGGCTCTTCTATTTTTTGGTTGTTTCTTCTATAAACAGATCTCTATATAATGAAGGAATTTTCATTTTAGTTAGGTGACACTCGAAGTAGATATGACCGAGTGTTTTTTTCCCTCTCAAGGTGCCAGCTTCAGGTGTTTCTTCGTTTGGAGCTGTGCCTGCAGTGCCCTTCAGTACATGAACGTGTAGAGGATCTGGAGCAAGTAGTGGGTGAGGCAAGTAGACTGCTTAGTGCCACTGGGACATGCTGTATACAGACTGTTTCAACTTCCCTGAAGAGGCCATGTGGTAATTTTCTAAAATTTTCAGGTGACAGATTTGCTGCGCATGGTGTGTTTAACTGAAGATTCAGCCTTCCTAGCAAAGTTTCTGGAAGAAATTTTGGAATTGTAAGTTTGATGACTAATTTAAAATTTACGTTACTTTACCAAGTACTATATAGGTATTGTCTCAGAGCTGTAGGATTGTAAGGACTGTTTCTCATCCTAGGTGAGGGAGGCATTAGAGATGGTGGAATGGTGACTGACTGTTCCACATTTAACCAACCTCTTCTACAGGTATATTGATTCAATCCCAAAGATACTGGGAACTCTTTACGACAGCCTAGGATTTGTGATTCCTCAGAAGCTGGCTGGTGTCCTTCCTGCAGATTTTTTCAGCGATGACTCCATGACCCAGGAGAGCAAATCACCCCTTTCTGTGCCTCTTGTGCCTCTTGCGTCAAACGCTCATAGGTCATTGTCTGGCGGCACTGAATCTGACCAACTGGAGGAGCTTCGTACCAGATCAGCTAAGAAGAGAAGGTAGGAGTGCAAGGATTTAAAAGTATTTTCTTGGCACTGTTACCATGCTGGCATAGGGCACATTTAAGCCCACAGTCCAGTTGTCTTTGTCTATAACTTATTAATAGTTGCCTTTATGTCTGAATCACAGAAGCCAATTATTAAGAGTTCTTAACAAGGAGCATCTGATGTGCTTTATATTATCTTGTGAACATACATTGCAATATGTATTGTGTAGCCATAGTCTTCTCTTGACTGTCCATATGAGGTCTTCAAGAACTAGGAGCCTTCCATGAGATAAGCTTAGGGTTTTAGCTTTTTATTTTCTGTGATGCTATTCACTGTTGTTAACTACTTAAATTTGTAGTTGTTACTTTTAGAAATCTGGGGTTGACTTATTTTGCTGTTAAGTTCAGGCCACCCTTAAGATAACTGACTTTTATTTAAATGTTTTATTTTAAACTCTAGTTCCATTCTAGTCTAACTTGTCACCTGTATTGAGTGTATATTGACTGTTTCTTTCTATTTTTAAAAGGAAAAATGCAATCAGACATAAAAGCATCGCAGAGGTTTCACAAAATCTGCGACAAATTGAAATTCCCAAAGTTGCCAAGACAGCTACCAAAAATGTAAGTCATTTCCAGGAGACAGAAAGTGGTGCTATGCCAGAGTTGTTCCTTTGGGCATGAATTGATGCAATAAATAAGAATGAAAGGCAGTATCTTCACTTTTAAGAAATGAATGTTAGTGGATACAGAACTAAAATAGGTATTTTTATGACTGTGTGGTCCACAACCGTCGTCTAAGGAGTAAAGACATATAAATTTGTTAAAGATTAATCATTTTTCCCAAAAGTGAGATAATATTAAAGGGAGAAAAAAAACACTAGTAAAAGTTAGGGATAAGTTAACTAAAAATCTTTAACGTAGTTAAGAAAACTCATGAAATGATAACTAACATAAGCAAAGAGGCCATTGAAAAAGTAATATGCAATCATATTAGGACTCTGTGTACCAGAAAGTACTTTTCAGTGAATATGTGTTACTTCAATAACAAGTTAAAAACAAAACAAAATGTGAAGCCAGGTGGTAATTATTTTTCTATGTCAGATTTAGGATTTGTTGGTTACCAAAAAAAAAAAAGAAATCCAGCTGGAGTCTATTTACTAAATGGAATTAATGTCTAAGAAGAGAGAGACAAAGAATGCATTGAAACTTTTGAACTGCATGAATTATGAGAAGGGTTAGAATTCTAGAACTAGCTTTCAAGCATTAGTCATTACAATAGTGGTTTGTTTGAGATTTATAGCTGCGCTTTAGAATAGGAGGTGGGGTTTCTTTTGAAGAGTTAATGGTGTTCACTTTGTTGTTGTTTAGGTGCTAAAACTTCATGTCTGACTCTATTGTGATGCCATGGACTATAGCCCTCCATGCTTCTCTGTCCAAGGGATTTTCCCAGGCAAGAATACTGGAGTGGGTTGCCATTTTTCCCTCCAAGGGATCTTCCCGAACTAGGGATTAAACTGGCGTCTTCTGCATTTGGCAGGCAGGTTTTCTTATCACCAAGGAAGTCTGTTCACTTTCTTAGTATACCTTAACACATATAAGTGAATAAGATTCAAATCTTAGATTTTGTTTGGAGAGTGTGAAGTCCAAAGTATCAGAACATCTCTGTCAGAAGATTCTGTATGATAGGTCTCCTTTCTGAAAACTTTTGTTTCAGATTGGCCTAGAAAGTGTATTTCTTTAAGACCAGGTTTATGTGATCAGGATTTGATTTTGGTTAAAGAGTATCATTTGTTAAGTTTTTGCTCTATATGACTTTTCCTTCTTCAGTGATGACAGTGGCATACTTGAAAAAAAGCAAGAAAATCTTTAAAAACAATTCTCATTTAGATGCCATTTGATCTTGGGTACTTGAATCCTCTACTGCAAATAAATAGCAAGAGTTTTTTTTGTTTTTTGGCAACACCACATGGCATGTGGGATCTTAGTTAATTCCCTGACCAGGGATGGAGCCCAAGCCCCCTGCAGTGGAGGCGAGGAGTTGTCTTAACCACTGGACCACCAGAGAAGTCCCCAAATAGCATATAGAGACGTTCCTCAGAGTATACCCATCCTCTAATGGGGTTTCCCTTATATTTTAGTTATAAAAGGTATACAGAAACATTGTTTAAAAATTGAAATTAGGGACTTCCCTGGTAGTCCAGTTATTCAGACCCCAAACTTCCACCACAGGGATTGCAAGTTCAACCCCTGGTCAGATGGGTAAGAATCCCATCTGCCGTGCGGCCAAAATATAAAATAAATGCATTAAAAGAAAAAAAGAAATTATATGAAGTTAAATGTTAGTACTTCTTCACCATCCATTCTTCAGAAGTAGTCACAGATGGCAGTTCGTTGTGTATATTCCCAGATCCTGTTTTTGTCCATTTTACAACTGTTTCTGTTACAGATTACAAGTGAAATTGCAAGGATTAAAGGGTTTTTTTTTGTGGAATTCCTGTTCTTTTAAATGAGTACCTATTGAAGTTTTCTTATTGGATTTTCTCATCTTTCAGGAGAATTCTCACCCTACCCTTCAGCAGCAGCCTCCTCCCCCAGTGAAAGACACAGTACAAGGTATGCTTTGGTTTCCTTGTCATAGCCAATGACAAGTTTATTTTGATTATATATATTTAAGCAGCTGCATGTAGTATATATAGTTTTGCAGTATATATAGTATATAGTTTTGTAGTTGCATGTAGTATATATAGTTTTATAGTATATATAAATATATAGCTTTGTAGTTGCATGTTGCCACTACATGTTGCAGTATATGTAATACATAGTTTGGTATAATTATCAGCTAATGAAACATGTCTGTGTGCTAGGAGACTAAGATGTTCACATTTTCTCAAAATACTGCATTTTGTAAAATAACTGGCTGAAATATACATATATTTTTAAATGCCATTGACATGAAAGCCCAAAAAGAAAAGAAGCATCAGAACTGGTTTAGATAAAAGGAGTTCAGGTGTGATGTTCGTGTACCACGCGACCCCTGTTTGGATCTTAAATTTAGGGCAGAAAAGCTGTGAAGGATGTTGCTGCATGATGAGAGAGGGTGGGTTAGATAGTGTGCCCTTGTTCTTCAGAGATACCTTCTGAAGCGCAGGAAACTACAGAGTTGTGATGTCTGCAGCTCACCCCACAGCGTTTTGGGATGGGCAATTGGATAAACAGAGAGAGAGAGGACGCGGGAGAAAACGAATGTCCACAGTTGATGAGTTTTAGTGACGGTTCCGTTTGTTGTATTCCTTTTTGAAATTTTCTATTGATACTAAATTTTTCCAAAACTTGGGAAAAACAGAAAGTAATAGATCAAATTTGGCTGTCAGATCATAGATTAGTTTCATAGAACAGCCTAAGGCAGGTAACAGAGGCTTTCATAATGGAGACAGAGAAACACTTTTTGGAAACTTTGTGTATTATTGATATTCTTAATGTTTATGTTGTTGATGGGTAAACAAAGAGGCTTCTCCCAGTTTGTGAATCTTGGTTTATTTGGTTTTTGTTTAAATGACTTGTCTTAGAAATTTTTTAAAAGATAATTTTATTCATTTTTATTTTTGGCTGTGCTACATCTTCGTCGCTGTGCACGGGCTTCCTCTAGTTGTGGCAAGCAGCGTCTCCTGTCTAGCTGTGGTGTGCAGGCTTCTCTTGCGGAGCATGGGCTCTAGAGGGCACTTGGGCTTCAGTAGTTGCGGCTCACAGGCTCCAGAGCACAGACTCAATAGTGTGGCACAATGTTTTATTTGCTCTACCTCATGTGGGATCTTTGCAGATCAGGTATCAAACCTGTGTCTCCTACATTGGCACGTGGATTTTTTACCGCTGAACCACCAGGGAAACCTGGTCTTAGAATTTTTTTTACCCTGAGTGAATTTTTGAGTATAATCCACTAGGCCATCTTGCTTAAGTTTAAGATGCCATCCTGCTCGCCTTGTCAAGTATTTCTTGACTCTTAAATTTTTTTTTTTTTTTTAACTAACTTTGGGTTTAGGTGGTTGCAACTCTTATGCTCTGGAGTTAGGAAGAGGATTTCAAATACAGTAGTTCCTCCTTGTCCACCCTGATGGCTCAGACAGTAAAGAATCTGCCTGTAATGCAGGAGACCCAGATTCGATCCCTGGGTCAGGAAGATCCCCTGGAGAAGGGTGTGGCTACCGACTCTAGTATTCTTGCCTGGAGAATCCCATAGACAGAGGAGCCTAGTGGGCTACAGTCCATGGGGTCACAAAGAATTAGACATAACAGAAGCAACTTAGCATGCACATATATACATGCCTAGGATAAAATTTAATTTATAAATTAGGCACAGTAGGAATTAATATCTTATAAAGTAGAGCAGTCATAAAAGTTAACATGCATTTGGTCTCTTGCTCTCAAAATATCTTGTACAGGTTTAATGCCTCTTCGATCCTAACTAAACACTTCCATGCGTAATTTTTGCAGTTTGAGATGTGACAGCAAAACTAGCATGAATTGTTCCTTCACCATTTCGCAGATGATTCATTCTTAATCATAAATCGTAGCAACCTCAGCATATGATTTTTTTTTTTCTTTCCTTAAGTAGAGAAACTTCATTTAAAGGAAGCACTTTGCAACTTCTTTTCGGCATATCCCAATTGCCAGCATCACTACTTTGTGCTTTGGGGCTCAAGAGATATTTGGGTAAAATAAGGGTTACTTGAACACAGCACATACATATTGCGATAGTTGATCTGATAACCCAGATGGCTGCTAAGTGACTTACGAAATGATTTATGTTTTGTGTGGGACAGCAGAATGGCATGAGATTTCATCATGCTATTCAGAAAGGCACACAACTTTAATCCTTATGAATTTTTTATTTCTAGGATTTTTCATTTGATATTTTCAGACCATAATTGGCTGTGGATAACTGAAAACTTGGAAAGTGAAACTGTGGATAGGATGGGACTGCTGTTACCCAGCAAACTAGTAAAATACTCAAACGAAGAAAAATGAAATCTTTTCTAATTTAAGTGATGTGAGCCTTCCGTGTATTCCCAGAAGGTTGGGTTTAAATTAAATTTATAAGAGTAAATAGTTTTGATATACCATGTGAGTGTACTATTTAAGGAAATCCTATTACTAAATGTAAATATATAATAGCAGTCAGTCTGTAAAATAGTTTCCTCAAGCAAATTCTCTGTTTTGGATATCTTTCTTTTCTCATGTGTGGCATTTATTAATGATAATGTTTGACTTTTTCTTTTTTTAATGCTTTCAGAAGTAACCAAAGTTCGAAGAAATCTCTTCAACCAGGAAATAATTTCTCATTCAAAGAGATCTGTAAAGAAGGGGTTGCCCAGAAGCCATTCAGTGTCAACTGTGGAAGGTCTGGAGTATAAACATGACAACTTTAAGAGGACCAAAGGTACTGCGCTACAGGGCAACCAAGAGAAGGGGTTCTCGACCTCAAGCCAGTCTCCAGGCTCTGCGTTGCAGGAGCTCATTAATCTCATGTTTTCCTCTCCTCTGTGGTTACGTCAGTTAATTTTCCACTTGGGATCTCTCCCTCCAAGCTTAGATGAAGAATTAATCCTGGTATTTTTCTCATTCCTCCCTTCTGAAAGACAACAGACAAATACCTATTTTATAAAACCAGTTAAACAGAAATGAAAGATGATGACTAGCTGTTTTCTAATCTTTCGGTGTGTTTATTTTTGTTGTTGCTTGTTTGTTGTAATTGAGGTAACTCATGTATCATAAAATCAACATTTAGTGGTTTTCAGTATGTTCACGAAGTTGTGCACATCATGACACATTCCAGAACATTTTCATCATTCCTGAAAAAACCCTGAACCCGTTACTAACTAGTCACTCTCCATTTCTCCCAATCCTTCCAGCTATAGGCAACCACCAGTCTGCTTTATATTTTTATAGATTTCTTATGGGTATTATAAGAGGAATCATATGGTCTTTGTAACTGGCTTCTTTTACTTTTGCATAATGTTTTCAAAGTTTATATGGTGTCGTGTGTCTCAGTATTTCATTTCTTTCTATTGGCAATAATATACCATTGTGTGGATAAGCTCCATTTTACTCATCCATTCATCAGTAGGTGGTCATTTAAGTTGTTTCTACCTTTAGCTATTGTGAGTGATGCTGCTCTAAACAGTCATGTACAAGATTTTGTGTAGACATGTTGTTAATTCTCAGGCATATGCCTAGAAATGAAATTCACTGGGCCACATGATAATCTGTTTAACTTCTGAGCAATTAGCAGACTGTTTTCCAAAGTGGCTATATTCCCACTAACAACGTGTGAGGGTTTTGATTTCTCCACATCCTTACCACTGCCACCCATTGTCCCTTTTTGATTCTACTCATCCAGTGGGTGTAAAATGGTGTGTAATTGTGATTACGAATTGCATTCCCTTGATGGCTAATGTTATTAACCTTCTTTTCTTGTGCTCACTGGCTACTTGCATAGCCTCTTTTTTTTTTGGTCTCACCACTGCACGGCATGCAGGATCTTCGTTTCCTGACCAGGGATCAAACCTGCACCTAGTGCAGTGACAGCACAGATTCTTAACCACTGGGCGGCCAGGGAAGTCCCTGTATAGCTTCTTTGGAGAATCTTTGCCGTTTTTAAATTGGGTTGCTTTCCAGTCCTCTTTAATGAAAAGGACATCTTTTTTGAGTGTTAGTTCTAGGAGGTCTTGAAGGTCTTCATAGAACTGTTAACTTCAGCTTCTTCAGCATTACTGGCTGGGGCATGCTGCTGCTGCTAAGTCGCTTCAGTTGTGTCTGACTGTGCAACCCCATAGGTGGCAGCCCACCAGGCTCCCCCGTCCCTGGGATTCTCCAGGCAAGAACACTGGAGTGGGTTGCTATTTCCTTCTCCAATGCATGAAAGGGAAAGTGAAAGTGAAGTTGCTCAGTCATGTCTGACTCTTAGTGATCCCATGGACTGCAGCCTACCAGGCTCCTCCGTCCATGGGATTTTCCAGGTGAGAGTACTGGAGTGGGTTGCCATTGCCTTCTCCCGTTTGGGACATAGACTTGGGTTATTGTGATATTGAATGGTTTGCCTTGGAAACAGATCATTCTGTCATTTTTGAGATTGCATCAAAGTACTGCATTTCAGACTCTTTTGTTGTCTATGATGGCTACTACATTTCTTCGAAGGGATTCTTGCCCACAGTAGTACATAAAATGGTCATCTGAGTTAAATTCACCCATTCTAGTCCATTTTAAGTCACTGATAACCTAAAATGTTGATGTTCACTCTTGCTGTCTCCTGTTCGACACTTCCACTTTGCTTTGATTCATGGACCTAACATCCCAGGTTCCTATGCAATATTGCTCTTTACAGCATCAGACTTTACTTCCATCACCAGTCACATCCACAACTGTGTGTTGTTCTTGCTTTGGCTCCGTCTCTTCATTCTTTCTGGAGTTATTTCTCCACTGATCTCCAGTAGCATACTGGGCACCTACCAACCTGGGGAGTTAAAACTCAACATTTGGAAAACTAAGATCGTGGCATCCAGTCTTATCACTTGATGGCAAATAGATGGGGAAACAATGGAAACAGTGAGACTATCTTTTGGGCTCCAAAGTCACTGCAGATGGTGACAGCAGCCCATGAAATTAAAAGACGCACTTGCTCCTTGGAAGAAAAGCTATGACCAACCTAGACAGCATATTAAAAAGCAGAGACATTACTTTGCCAAAAAAGGTCCGTCTAGTCAAAGCTGTGTTTTTTCCAGTAGTCATATATGGATGTGAGAGTTGGAGTATAAAGAAAGCTGAGCACTGAAGAATTGATACTTTTGAACTGTGGTGTTGGAGAAGACTTTTGAGAGTCCCTTGGACTGCAAGGAGATCCAACCAGTCTATCCTAAAGGAAATCAGTCCTGAATATTCATTGGAAGGACTGATGCTGATGCTGAAACTCCAGTACTTTGGCCACCTGATGCGAAGAACTGACTCATTGAAAAAGCCCCTGATGCTGGGAAAGACTGAAAGTGGGAGGCGAAGGGGACGACCACAGAAGTTGAGATGGTTGGATGGCATCACCGACTCAATGGACATGAGTTTGAGCAAACTCTGGGAGTTGGTGATGGGTAGAGAAGCCTGGCATGCTGCAGTCTGTGAGTTCACAAAGAGTCAGATGAGACTGAGCGACTGAACAGAACTGAAATTGGATTGTGTGTCTATTTAGTATGAGTTGTAAGAGTTCTTTATATAATAGTCTAGATACTAATCTCTTATCAGATATGTGATTTGCAAATATTTTTACCCCAATTTGTTGGGTTTGCTTTTTGTATTCTTGATAGCGTCCTTGATNAAGAAAAGCTATGACCAACCTAGACAGCATATTAAAAAGCAGAGACATTGCTTTGCCAAAAAAGGTCCGTCTAGTCAAAGCTGTGTTTTTTCCAGTAGTCATATATGGATGTGAGAGTTGGAGTATAAAGAAAGCTGAGCACTGAAGAATTGATACTTTTGAACTGTGGTGTTGGAGAAGACTTTTGAGAGTCCCTTGGACTGCAAGGAGATCCAACCAGTCTATCCTAAAGGAAATCAGTCCTGAATATTCATTGGAAGGACTGATGCTGATGCTGAAACTCCAGTACTTTGGCCACCTGATGCGAAGAACTGACTCATTGAAAAAGCCCCTGATGCTGGGAAAGATTGAAAGTGGGAGGCGAAGGGGACGACCACAGAAGTTGAGATGGTTGGATGGCATCACCGACTCAATGGACATGAGTTTGAGCAAACTCTGGGAGTTGGTGATGGGTAGAGAAGCCTGGCATGCTGCAGTCTGTGAGTTCACAAAGAGTCAGATGAGACTGAGCGACTGAACAGAACTGAAATTGGATTGTGTGTCTATTTAGTATGAGTTGTAAGAGTTCTTTATATAATAGTCTAGATACTAATCTCTTATCAGATATGTGATTTGCAAATATTTTTACCCCAATTTGTTGGGTTTGCTTTTTGTATTCTTGATAGCGTCCTTGATATATAAAGTATTTTTAATTTTGATGCTATCTAGTTTAACATATTTTTGTTGTTATTTGTGCTTTCGGTGGCGTGTCTAAACATCCATTATTCAACCCAAGTTTTATGGCTTAAAACCTTAAATTAGGTCTCTGACTCATTTCCAGGTAGTTTTTGTGTATTGTGTGAGGTGAGCACAGTGTCACCTGTACTCTCGCCTGTGGTTATCCAGCTGTACCAGCCTCATGCATTGAAAAGACTGTTCTTTCCTCCTTGAGGTGTCTTAGGTGCTTTTTGAATTGCTTAGGTGTTAGGGTGTTAATTCTTGTTTTAATGTTAAGTAGAATTCATCAATGAAGCCATCTACTCCTTTTCTTCTTTCTGCTCAGATTGGAGGATTTTGGTTGTCTTTAGCTTCAAGTTTATTGATTCTTCCGCCTGCTCAAATCTGAGGTTGAACCCCTCTAGTGAACTTTTCCAGTTCTTGTACTTTTCAGCTCTGAAGTTTCTGTTTGGTTCTTTTTTATAATTTCTGTTACGTTATTGATATTCTCACTGTGTTTATCCATTGTTTTCCTTATTTCTTTGTTCTGTGTTCATTTTTTTTCCTTGAACTCATTTAACATTTTTAACCAGTGATTCCAATGTCTGGGATTTCTCAAGGGTACTTTCTGTCAAATTCTCTTCTTCCTTGACACACTTTCCTGTTTCTTTGTGTGCTTTGTTAATTCTCTGTTGAGAGTTAGGTATTCTGAATATTATAGTCTGTTGACTCTGGAGATAAGATTCTCCCACTCCTGTGAAATCACTGATCTTTGCTTATTGAGAGCCTGTCCATTTGTGCCTTTTCCCAGCTGTTTTTACAAAGCATGTATTCCCTCTTCTGTGGTCCCTGAAGTTTCTGTTGTGTTGTCTCTGTGATTAGCTGGTAACCTGAGAAAGATTTCCTTAAATGTCTGGCTCCAAAAAGGGACAAACAAAAAGGTGTTCCTGTCCCTTTAAGTCACCTGTTGGATGCAGTGGGGGAAAGCTGCTGGTGCCCGAGGGCAGAAATCAGGGCAGACGTCTGCTCCGGCCACACAGGGCTCCACTCCAAGCACGCGGACTGAACCTTATAACCCAGAGTTAGAAGACAGGGTCCCCACTGTCTGCTCTCCCAGCTGCTCCTGGGACGTGGGCCACTGCCCCCACAGCTGCAGCAGGGCTGAGGAGAGAAGGCAGGTGGCTGTTCAGCACATCACCCCCTTACTACATATCAGGGTCTCCTTCATCAGGCTCTCTCTCCTGGCTGTTCTTAGTGCCAGTCAGGTCTGGAGATTCCAAAATAGTTTACTCTGATCATTTTTTCCCTAGTTTACTGGTTGTTTTAGGGGAGGGACCAAACCCTAGAGCTTCCTACTTCACTGTTTGGTATGGTGTTTCTTTCCGTGGGGGTTGCAATTAATTTCTTAATTTATCCAGTCAAGGTTAATATCAACTTAATTTCAGGAGTGCAACAAAAACTTTGCTCCTCTGTATAACTATTTTATACCCCCTTCTGTGTGTTGTCTTGTTATACAAGTTACATCTTGATACATTGTATGCCCATCAGCACATTTATAATCCTTGCTTTATCTTTAAACTCAAAGGAGAAAGATACAGAAATAACAGTACTTTCATTCTGTTGTTGGCATTTACTTGTATGATTGCCTTTACCAGTGCCTTTAATTCTTCATGTGGATTCCTGTTACTCTAAAGGACTCCCTGGAGTATGGGTATTACTTTTAGGGCTGGTCTGCCAGTGTCAGATTCTCTCAGTGTTGTTTTTTGGTTGTACCTTTGAGGGTGAGGAGGATGTGCTCATTTCTCCTTCATGTTTTAGTAATAGTTTACAGGATTTATTGGTGGTGGTGGTGTAGTCCCTAAGTCGTGTCTGGCTCTTGCAACCCATGGACAGTAGCCCTCCAGGATCCTCTGTCCATGGGATTCTCCATGCAAGAATATTGGGTTGCCATTTCCTTCCCCAAGGGATCTTCCTGATCCAGATATCAAATCCGCATTTCCTGCTTTGCAGGCAGATTCTTTACTGCTGAGCCATCAGGAATTCCCTTACAGGGTATGTTGGGTGGGCCTGAAAGTTCATTTGGTTTTTTCTATAAGATGTTATAATTGAATTCTTGATTAAGTCTTTTTCTTTCATCCCTGTGCCTTTCTTCACCCCGCATTTTTGTCATCCTGTGTTTCTGAGGAGAAATCAGCTGTTAATCTTATCGAGGACTGCTTGTACATGACAGATCGCTGCTCTCTTGATTCTTTCAAGAGTCTCTCTTCCCCTTTGACTTCTGACGATTTGATTGTGATTTGTCTGGTGCGGATCTCTGTCTTTATCCTACTTAGGTTTATTCAGCTACTTGGCTATGGAATGTCTTTCATCAGACATCAGAAATTTTCAACCAGCATTTCTTCAGTTTTCCACCTCTTTCTCCCCTCTTTCTCTGGAACTCCCACTATGTCTTATGTTATGATGCTTGATTGTGTCCCATGGGTGTCTAAGACTGTTCATTTTTCTTTTTGTCCCTCAGATTGGATAATCTCAATTACTTGTCTTCAACTTTGATTCTTTCTTTTGCCACCTCATATCAACTTCTAGGCCCCTCTAATGAGTTTTTTATTTTAGGTAGTATACTTTTCGATTTTAGAATTTCTACTTGGTTCTTTTTGATGACATCTCTCTTTATTGATATTCTGTACTTGGCAAGTCATCAGGCTCGTACATTCCTTTAGTTCTTTAGATATTTTCTTTTTTAGTTCTTTGAACCTATTGCAGATAGCTGATTTAAAGTCTTGTGCTAATGAATCCATATCTGAACTTCTTCAGGAATGCTTTCTATTGAATGGGTTCCCCCGCCCCGCCCATGTTTATGGGCCATATTTTCTTATTTCTTGTCTCATATTTTTTGTTGACGACTGGACATGTTAAATATTGAGTCAGCTCTGACAATCAGATTGCCACGGCTCCAGGGCAGAGTGTGTTTTTACTCTTAACTGCTTTTGTTTGTTTACTGAGCTAGTTCTTTCATGTCTATTCTGTCATGTGTAGCCACTAAAATCTCTGCTTGGATAGCTTAGTGGTCAGCTAAGGGTTGGACAGAGATTTCCTTCCATGCCTGAACTAGTAAGTTTCTCAGCTTTTGCTGAGGGGCCCTATGTGTGCATTGGCTCACGTCTTCAATACTCAGCCAGACGTTTTACAACCCTTTCTGTTTTCTAGAGCCTTGGGGTCAGCCAAAGGTGACAGCCAAGAGGAAATGTAACCCACTCCAGTATTCTTGCCTGGAGAATTCCATGGACAGGGGAGCCTGAGGGCTGCAGTCCATGGGGTCACAGGGAGTTGGACACGACTGAGCACACTTGCAAGGGCCTTCTTGGGTCCATCCTGGGCATGCACACAGCCCTCCCACACATGGACTTGCAGGTTCCCGGGAGTGTGTCAGAAGTTAGCAGAGGCCCTTGTGGAGGTCTCATGCCCTAGTTTTCACATCCAGACTTTTGGTTATCTTGTCTGCCCCAAGAATTATCACCACCTCAGGCAGCTGATGTTTACAGTTGCTGCTGATTGTTTCTAGTAAATGGCTCCCTGGGAAAGAGTTGTTTGCATTGGACGAGTTCTGAGTCAGGTCAGGTAGAGACAGGCCAAGTGAGTGGGATTTTCCAGGGAACCACCAGATAGGCCAAATAGACTGTTATCTGGGAATGGGGCTGTGGAGGAGCTTAGACACCATTTGTTCATCCAGGGGCCACTGGGCTGTTGCTTCTCAAGGCTGCTGCAGGGCCAGGGAGGAGGTCAGGGCCAGAGAAGTTAAAGTTATGCAGGGCTTGCTATTCTTAATGAGATACAGCTGTTTTTGTTGAATAACTACTCCTTGGATTACTCCAAACTGGTTAATTTCCAGAGTTCTGGAGAAATTGATGTTCACTTTTGGTCAGTGTTCTCATTCCTTTTATGGGAGAGTTTTCTCAGAGGTCCTTACCCTGCATTCCTGCTGACATCAGTCCTCTTCCTAGTCATTTTTACCTCACTTAAAACCATTTTTCCCATGAGTAACTTGTCTGCCCTACGCTATTGAGAAAATTTATGCTAGAGCATAAATTAGATTTATCTTTGTATTAAATATCTTAACATTGCATGACATATCAGCATTTTCACGTGCCTTATTTAATCATAAATGCAATAATTTAATCATAAATAGAAGAACCATCACTAGGTGGACAGAAGTATTAGCCCTAATAAGAGAGAACTTTTTTTTTCAGGATCATTATTTAAATTTTTCATTATATTTTATATTGGATTATTTATTGTTAAACTCTAATAGTGCTGATAAACTGTAATGTCATGTTAAGTCAAATCTTATGGTTAGACCTTGGTCCACGAGACCATTAAGAGCCACTCTCACTAAGTGTTAAACCGTATTTAAGTTCAAATTGCTTCCATTGCCTTGCTGTTCCTACTTGATAAGATTATGTGAAATTTATCCTGTTTACATTTTAGGTTATCACAAGCTGCTGACCAAGAGTGTGGCCGAGACGCCAGTACACAAGCAAATCTCCGGAAGGCTGCTTCATAGACAGATCAAGGGCAGGTGAGCGACATCCTTGTCTAGCTTCTTCGTGCTCCACACAGCCCTCCTGATCTCATGGGCCATGCATACCTTCTCCTGACATTTGTGACCCAGTCTCAACCGTGTTGCCTATCAGCAAAGAGCATTCTGAAAATTCTGTGAGGGCTAGAGAACCATACAGAATGCACTCTGGTGTCTAGCCTCTTTGATTTGGCACAATTAATTTGAGGTTTATCTGAGTTGTTGTATATATCAATAGTTCGTTCCATTTTATTGCTGAGTAGTATTCTGTTGAATGGATATTGCCTCATTTTAAAATCTATTCATGTGTTGACCTGGGGAAGGAGGGAGTCTCGCTGCCAGGCCTGGGATGATCCCAGCTGGGCCTGTTCAGGGATGTGGTGAGGCCACAGTTTTCCATGGCAATTGGTTGCAGTGGGGCAGCTCTTCCTGAGTTTCTGTCTTACTTGGCTGCCCCTTTCCTGGTTCTTTGTCTAAAGAGAACTAACTTTCCTCAGGGCAGTTTTGTCTGCACCTCTTGGTGTATTGAGGTTATCAGCTTGTTGAGCACCCCATCCAGGATCTACGAAGCCCAACAGAAACTCCCAGAGCTCACTGCCCTGTGTCTCTTCAGGTCCTGAGGTCCTAAGTCTTCTCTCCACCTTTGAGAGCCTTCTGCTTGCTCTGTATGTAACACCCAGGGTTCTTAACTGTACATGAGAGGAAGAGTGGCGAGAAGTACATCTACTCCTCCTTGTCAAGGCTACATCTGGATGTTATTTCTGTGTGGACTATACACACTTGTGCTCATTTATCTACAGGGTAAATTGTGAGAAGTGAAATTTGTGGATCAAACGGTATACAAATTTAACTTTGTCAAACTGCTTAAAAAAAAAATGTTCTTACCCTTTCACTCTTGACAGTAACGTCTGAGTGCCTGCCTACAGTGATGTCATCAAGACCATTTGTGGTCTTTGTTACCTTGTGAGGTGAGAACGTGTAGGTCTGTGATGTGCATTATTTATGAGTGATGCTGAATAGTCCTTGTACCTGCTGTTCTTCAAGGTCCTCTGATCCTGGTCCTGATATTGACATCGTTGAAGAGTCCCCAGAAAAAGGAGAAGATGGTATTACCTTCTTTTGTTTGATTTGGGGTTCTGGGCTTTTGTGTTTTCTCTACTTTCTATGAAAACTTTTCTGGACTTGTATTTTTGCTCAGCATATCCATTATGACAGCTCTGGGCCCACAGTGTATATTGGCTG